>CAIGQQ010037819.1:1643829-1657091 GCA_903798035.1 Danio albolineatus | reverse complement strand
ATAAATATTAAATATACATAATACACACATATATTATGTCAAAACAAACATTTATTTTATATGTGATTAATCACAATTAACCTTTCCCCAGCACTGTAAAATACCCTTCACCCTAGTATGGCTCAAGAAAGCATTTACTTTAAATTGTACATTCTAAGTGGTCCAAAGTGTGACAAGAAAATATTCCCCAAGCCCCCAACAGCATGATGCACTTATACAAGATAAGACCCTAATATGTTTAGCTTTAATAATTTTTGAAGAAATACATAAATATTATTTCTGTCTATAAAACAAACAATGGCCGAGTTTAGTGCTGACATCTTGTGGACACATAAAGTAGTTCATTTGTGAGCTGATTATTAAAGCGTATTTAAAACTTTGTATTATTACATTTGAACTACTGAGTTCCCATGGAATGTTTTGCCAATGTTTTTAATCCCTTTTCTGAACTTTGAATGTCTTCTGTGTATGAAGGATGAGAGAGCTCTCGGATTTAATCTACAATATCTTCATTTGTGTTCTGAAGGTGCCAGGGGATTGCAACAACACAAGGGTGAGTAATAAACAACTTCATTTTCCGTTTTGGATGAATAAATCCTTTAAAATATAGCGTATCGATCATATAATGAAGCACTAAACCCTCCACAGCGCACAAGTGGCACCAAAATCTGTGTTGGGAATTGGTCTGTTGGATACCAGTCATATATGGGTTTCAGTACTCAACGCTTGGCAAGGGCCCAAAGGCTCAATACACACATGATTTATGTTTCACACTTCAGAGTGGCCATTATGGGAACAAAGCAAGTATTGGTGCTCCCTGGTTTTTACAGTGCATTGTGGGATTATTTAGGGAGCGCTGGAGAAATTTTGCCTCTGAGACAGCCCTTAAAATGGCAGAGTCCTCTGATCAGTGCCATATACTGGAGGCGACAGACTCATAGTCTACTTATTTGGTCTAGTAGCCTATAAAGAAATTGTGCCTGGCCTTCTGAATTTAAGTGATGGCTTTGAGACTCAGACCAAAAAACTATTGTTCAGAAGTAATTCTCCCTGGACGTGGATTTATGATCAATACATTCTGGAGCTTTACTAGCTGAGATGCCAATACGTTACAAGGAGATGAAAATGAGTTTGTAAAGCAATCTTTCTCTTGCAGAACTTTGTGGTTATTTTTTTTTAACATACTGCCCAAGCTAGCATAAATTCATCTATATTCTCCCACCTCTGTGGGAGAGCAAGAGAAAGTGTAAGAAAAAAAAAGAAGTGAAAGAGAAAGAAGGGTATGAGAAAGATGATGGTTTGATGTGACATACAGTTGATTGTTAAGGACTGAGCTTTCCCCCTGCTGTGTTTGTCAAACTGTCTCAGGTTTGGCCTGCTGCTGCTGCTGTTGCTGAAATAATTAAACCCAGACACACATCAGAGAGTGATGTTCCTCGGCATACAGACAGGTGCGAATAAAATAGAGAGGGAAGATGTGAATTGTGCCGAAAGTTATTAAAATTTTGGAATGCGCAGAGCTGGATTCACTGTGATTATTAGATTTATCAGGGGGAGCTACCATTATAATTGTAGGGGGAGATTTATATCCACCACCCCAATTTTGGTGAGATAATGATTCCGGTACTTTTAAATTGGATAGTATGAAAAAAGGTTGTATGTCATTATGTAATATTATTGATGTATCTTGTAGTCAAAGCTAGCTTTGCCATGAATACATTCAGCAATTCCATCAAGTTTTGATGAATCAGTTTGTTGTGTTAAGGCTCATTCTGATTACGTATCCCCTATGTACATTTCTGGAGAGCAGCAAATACATCCCAGGAGCTATACTTTTTTGCAGTTTTTGTTTTTGCGAATCCACCAGAGGCTGCTGTGGACGGTTTGTGAGATCTCAAATTTCTCTCACGAGTGCCGTTTGCACCTGTTGTTCTCATGTAAATCCATCTGAGGCCACTGCCTGACTGACCGACCGACCGATTTCCCCCACCTACCCCCTTCCCTAAACCCAACCAGTAGTGTTTTTGAAAACCAATGATTGACTAGCACCCACCCACTTTCCTAAACCCAACCGACAGTGTTTCAAAAGCAATTCAGAAAAAGAAAAGACCTACCAGCAGCCTGATTCTTACCATGTTTTCAAATTTTACCACATTCTCACCCTGTCATTTACTTGTTTATTTAGTTTTTTGGCTTTTGTTTTTGTCTTACCTGCTTTCTAGAAACATTCTTCACCAGACTTGAACCCTGTCATCATAGTCAACTCTGCTTTGCATCTCAAATCAAGAGACTAACTGGTAATAGCGGAAAAGCTGTCTAAACAGAGGTAAGCAATCAGCTGGTAAGCTCGAAAAGGACAACCATGTATTTTAGGTACAGTACATTACTAATTAATAAAGATAAATAATAAAATTAATAATAAGTAGGCGACACGGTGGCGCAGTAGGTAGTGCTGTCGCCTCACAGCAAGAAGATCGCTGGTTGGCATTTCAGTGTGGAGTTTGCATGTTCTCCCCGTGTTCGCGTGGGTTTCTTCCAGGTGCTCCGGTTTCCCCCACAGTTCAAAGCTATGCGGTACAGGTGAATTGGGTAGGCTAAATTGTTCGTAGTGTATGAGTGTGAGTGAGAATTTATGGATGTTTCCTAGAGATGGGTTGCAGCTGGAAGGGCATCCGCTGCATAAAACAAACGATGGTAAGTTGGCAGTTCATTCCGCTGTGGCGACCCCGGATTAATAAAGGGGCTAAGCCGAAAAGAAAATGAATGAATGAATATTAAGTAAAAAAAAAACTATAAGAATGAAAACAAACCACCATTAAAAGTTCGTTATCTCCACAGTACTAAATTCAGCTGCATTTATTTTTATATGCAATATAGTAACATATTACTATATATGCAATATAGTATTTTTTTTTTAAAAGAGGTGCATACCAACATTTGCACAGAAGACATTGTTTTTTTTTTTTTAATAGCCTTAACATTTAAATGGTGGTAGCCATAAAAACCATAATGTCTTTATCATATTTTAAGCGTACTTTCATTCATTAATTTATTTTCCTTCAGCTTATATCATTATTTATCAGGGGTCGCCACAGTGGAATGAACCACCAACTACTCAGGCATATGTTTTATGCAGCGAATGCCCTTCCAGCCGCAAGCCAGTACTGGGAAACAATCTCAAACACCCCTCTCGCATTTACACACGCACTCATACACTATGGCCAATTTACTTCATCCAATTCACCCATACCGTCATGTCTTTGGACTGTGGGGGAAACCACTATGCAATTTCCACACAGAAATGCCAACTGGCCCAGCCGGGACTCAAACCAGCGACCTTCTTGCTGTGAAGCTACAGTGCTTACTTATTTACTGCCATGCCTTATTTATTTATTTGTTTATTTGTTTGTTTGAACTCAAATATGCCATGCCCCACAATATATTTGTTTCTTGTTAAATCTAATCTTTTCCACAAATGGTAACTTATAGCCAACGAGCTGAATTTAACTACAACTGCATAGCAAAGACTGGCATACTTTGTCCAGTCTGCTCAAAATTTGAGGCATCTCCCGGGTTTCCCTAGATCCCGAAGGGGGTCCAAATGAATGTGTTTTGGAGTGTGTGGGCATCTGTGTATGGATGTGTTTGAGCATCAAAGGTCCACTCTAGGGGACTCGAGCACTCACTGGCAGATGCTGCATGTGTGCTCAGAGTGGCTGAGAGAGACGAAAACCAAACCTCCAAACAGATGATCCTGCAATAACATAAATCTACCATCCCATCTCATTAGACTAAATTATTTTACAAGACCACGAGAACAGACTGCTTGTGTATGAGTTTTCGTGAGAGTAAGGAGTTTGGCTAGATGACAGTGTCTGCAGAATTATTACCCGCAATATAAACAAAGTAACATGCGCAATGTTTTGATATATTTTGAAGGAGGGTCAAACTGTGACTGCAGTGATACTACAGCTGAAAATGTCTCTCAAAAAGAAATGTATCAATCGTTGTTCTCCAAAACCTACCATGCTAGCCTTTTAATTAATTTCCTCTGTTTCACTTCATGCAAAGTAATGCTAAAAAAAATATTTTTTAATTTACTATTGGCTGACAACCTCTGTTTAAAAGTGCTATGTAGTGTAACACCTAATTAAAAGCCATCAGAGCCAGTCACATCACTGACAAATTTCATAATTATAGGTGCACTTTGCATCTTGTAAATTAAGATGAATACAATTTTAATTAATGAGTAGGTCTACATTATTACCTCGGCTTTCAAACATTGTGTTACATCCCTGTTGATCTAATCAGAAGCCTGTAGTACAAAGTTGAAAAAACTCCCCAGTTGCAAAGTAAGTTTTGGGTTGGCAAACAAATCAGTTTACGTTGTTTCACCAAGCTTGAAATAAACATTCTCTGTCAACTCGGGATTAATAGAGATTTTGTGCAGCAAAAATTCAATCACATGATATAAAAGAGGATCAGCTTTATTGATTTCTTGTGAGAAAGTAACTGCAATTCTCTTCTCTGTTGATGATCAATAGCATTATCAAAAACATAATGAATTTAAACACATCAACACATAAATAAACATTGGTGATGGAGCAAAAGTTTGAAAAGGCAACTTAAAGCAAATATTATATCATTGCAAATCATCTGATTTTAATTATGTGAGTCAACAAACAGCTCAGAAGACAATCATTTTAAAAGCTTTATATATTAACGCAAATTTATGTGAATATTTAACCCTTTCACATATAAGTTCAACATACTCTCGTTGAATTTCATGGTCATTCAATCATGTTTCACAATGATTTATGTAGATATGTTTTGTTTTTTTTCCCCCCTTTTTTTTTTTTATATTGACCAACATCCTAATTACATTGTGAAATACTGATTCTTGTATATGTGTAACAACATTCCTTTTGTCATTTTAACAGTCATATTTATGAGTGAAGGGTGCCAGCGCATCATCGCTGCAGGAGAGATCAGAGCTGCTGGATTTGCATGTTACTTCATTATTTTGGAAAAGTAAAAAGTAAGTGGCTGTTTAACTGGGAGAATATCTTTAAAAAATATTTTTAATTGCCAACAAATGTGTATTTTACAAACAAGAAATGTTGTTTGGCTAGTACTTTGTGTATTTGAATGACTGCAACCTAAACTGAATGTTATTTGCTTGAAATCACTGATAGGTTTTTACAAGCACTTCTTCATTTAATATGTCTCAGAGTAAGCCATGGTAGGAAATCAGATTTTAATTTTTGATGGCATGTGATCTGAACGGGCGCCACGGTGGCCTAGTGGGTAGCACGATCGCCTCACAGCAAGAAGGTCGCTGGTTCGAGCCTCGGCTGGGTCAGTTGGCATTTCTGTGTGGAGTTTGCATGTTCTCCCCGTGGTTGCGTGGGTTTCCTCCGGGTGCTCCGGTTTCCCCCACAGTCCAAAGACATGCGGTACAGGTGAATTGGGGGAGCTAAATTGTCCATAGTGTGTGGTTGTGAGTGAGTGTGTATGGATGTTTCCCAGAGATGGGTTGCAGCTAAGTTGGCGGTTCATTCCGCTGTGGCGACCCCGGATTAATAAAGGGACTAAGCCGAAAAGAAAATGAATGAATGAATGTGATCTGAACGTTCTAATCACACCGGTGAAATTGTATGCGAAATATATTTGAACGTAATAATAATAATAATAATAATAATAATAATAATAATAATAATAACAATAACAATAATGTTACTATAAATTGACACAAAAATATTTGGAGCATGTCAGCCATCAAAAAGGTTTTTCAAAATTGTCCTAAGACAAAAATGAGTGTTGTATAAATGTTTTTAGTATATTTATATTTTCGATTATTCAAAATACACATGTAAAAATTCATGTTCGCAATATTTGTAAACATCTGCTGCATATATGACATGTTTTTTATTGTATTGTGAAATCCAAATATGCAATTGCATGTCATATATGTAATTTGTATACATATTTGACATGTATAAGTTTCCATATATCAGATTTACACACGCAGAAGTACAAAATAAAACATTCTCTAGTATATAAATTATAATATACAGTGAGTCTCATAATGTTAAGTGCGGTCTTAGGGATTATACACACTGTAGTCTAAATGTTTCTTTGCTGCCATCTTGTGTTAGACTGCAATAAAGTCTCAATTCCACAGGAACGAATGCACATACTGTAGCACTTCTAATCATGCCTTTGATTAACTGATTATCAACAAAGTACAATACAACAGCAATGATGTCAGAGAAGTGTGTGCTGCTGCCATGAATCTAAGAGCAGTAATATAGTTATTTCTAAATAATATAGTTCATAATACTGCAGTGAAGATGTTGATACAAAAGCGGAAGACATTTAAAATAGAAACCAAATGACTTTGCAGATTTGAAATTAATCATGGGTTACCAAAAACCTTTTATGAATGCAATTCTGGGTAGGGTTGCTTGATTATTTTGGTCTTTGTTTATATATTGATTGTTTTACATGACTACACATTCACTTTGAGTTGAGTTGAATTTATTGAACAAAACAGTGAATGATATATATAATATAAAATATATATTGTAATCTATAACATTTACATTTTTACATTTTACATATATTAGACACATTTAAAGTGACTTTCAAATGTATAAAGGGCATTAAAATTAAAGGAACAATGTATTGCACTTCCACGAAATCTTAGAAAGTGATTAGATAAAATACAAATATTATTTAAAATAAAAAGAATGAATAAATGCGACTAATAATGAGTGTATGTGTGTGTGACTTGATCTGGGTTGATAACAAGTTACACTGAAGAATGTTTTTAATGGAAGACTGCATTGCAGAGGATGTTGCGGCTGTTGTTCTTTGTTGCAGAGGTTGTCATACACCGTAAGAAAAAAAATGTTCACTTAATTAACAATAGTTACCATCATCTCTGTTCCATATTTTAGGAAAACGCTGTCATTTTGAATACCGTGTGTGTGTTCGTCATCTGAGAAGGAATAGTCCTTCATCAGTGAAACTAAAACTGATGCTTCGTCTGGGGAGCATCCCGAGCATTACTTGCTTTCACCCTAGCAGATAGAAGCAGGTTTTTTTTTTTTCTGCAACATCTTATTCTGGCTTGTCTGAACTCTAAATAACAATTGCTTATTTTCAAGTACGTCTAAAAGTTCAGCTTTCTACTAAGTCCTTAATAAAAACAGAATTATTCTGTCTATTATCCACAATAGCAGTTGGAAACTATTCCTCCTTATTTGAAGTCAGTAGATCTTCAGAAATAAGAGTCTGTGCTGCCGGATGGGACTTGGAACACTGAACCTGACACATGTACTGTAAGATAAATCACAGCCTTTAAAGTTATTGCATAAAAATAAGGGATGTACAGAATGATGATATAACAATTGGAATATCGATATGCATCTGCTAAATTATTTTAATATTCCCACATGAAAAAAAATAATACTAGTGACTTAAGATCTAATACTACAACTGTACAACTGATCATCTAAATGACTATAGGGTTCTGATGTCACGCTTCAATATCATGTCAGAGAAACGACTGAAGACACATTGCTGTCTGTCCTCTATCAAAGGTATACTTGGTGTTTACGAAACAGCTGCCCTCTGCTGGCCATTTGTAGAACAACCACAATGGTTCATTTTATGACGCAAGCACTCAGTGATAAATAACTGACTGCATTCTTTTGTGATTTTATTGTGATTTGAATATATGCTTACTCAATGTGCATTTAATATCATTATCATTTAATTGTTTTTCATATGTTAAAATGGTTTCTAGGTTTAGATCTGTGTGGAAAATGTAGTGCTAATCATTTACAAGTGTAGCTGATGAAATTACGACGTTATTTCAAAAGATATCCTGGGAAGGGAGATATCCTATTATTGCCGTACTTGTTGGTTGTGTTCTTCAAACATTGTATATGGCAGTTCTGTAACCAATCTGAAGGACAGCCTCAGGGGAAAAAAACTGCATTGTGTGTTTGTCTTTTCTTCAGAGAACAAACAGCAGCCAAATAGTGGCAAAAAAAAAGCCCAGTAAGCCATCAGTCATTTCTCTGGAAAATGCTGATGGAAAAAACAACAAATTTTCACTCCTGATACCCAAAGCAAAGTCAGAGACAGCAAATCATCTCATATAGATGGGTAGAGACAGGGCCGGATTAACCAATGGGCATTATGGGCACAGGCCCAGGGGCTCGTGCACACCTGGGGCACCTGTGAGGGGCGAAAAAAATGCCAATTTTGGAGCGTCTATTTAGGCTAACTGCAAATAGCGCACGTCGTTGGAATAAGCTAATTGAGAAATTCCCACCCATTACTGTTTGATTGACAGAGACAACATAACTAGGGTGCAAACTGACAGCAGTGGCGTAGCTCGTGAAGCGTATGATAATATGTTTTGACGCGATCGGTCATGAAGCCGGTTCGAATCCAGCATCTGACGAGCACACTCTTCTTTCCCCCCCTCTATATATCAGATTTTGCCTACTCTTCATCACAAGGAAAACAAGTAGGAATCATTAATGTGTATATTATGGACGACTCAGATTCATAGAACTGGATTGGAGAGGTGTTATATCCAAATCATATGCATTATAAGTTTTTAAAAAATTATACATTACAAATACCCTTAAATATTCATTTTTAGTACTGCTTTAATGAACTTTCACTAGCATATTAAATCCATTAATTCTCACCAGTTTTTTTTTTTTTTTTCAAAGTGTGCTTTAAATGCTTTAAAAAAAAAGGTTAAATCAGACTACAAATATATGTTCTGTATATCATCTATTTAAAAATGTGGGCAATAAATTAATGATTAATTTTATTTAAAAATATATTAATCTAAGGGGTACAACCAAGTAGGGGGCCCTACAAGACATTGTGCCCAGGGGGCTCTAAATTCTTAATCCGGGCCTGGGTAGAGAGATGGATCAGTGGTTTGAAGACAGATGGCTGGTTAAATGGGGTGGATATATAGTTAAATACACGAATAGATCGATGGGTAGAGATATGCATGTATTTAAATGAATGAGATGGATGGATAAATGAACATAATAAATTTTTGGATATATGAACAGAAGAATGCACCAGATAGATGGGTAAAGAGACTGGAATAGATAAATGGATGGATAGGTTGGTACACAGATAGAGAATTAAATGTTACCTTAGATTAATGGAGACATGGATGGACGGATGGATGGACAGATTGCTGGATAAATTGAGAGATGAAGGAAGTATGCATAGGGATGGATAAATTATATATACAGATGGGACACGGATAGACAGATGGATAAAGATACAGTTGATAAATGGACAGATGGATAAGTAGATAAGTTTGTACATATAAGGATGGATAAAGTGGGACATAGATGGATAGAATGCAGATATGCGTATGGATAGAGGGACAAAAGTGAAAAGATTTATTATTTAAAGAAATATAAATAGAATGTTAGAGGGTTAGTTGGATGGGTGGGTCGATGTATGAATTGATTCAGTTACTGTAGAAATAGATAGTTGGGACGTGGATAAAAGGGTAGGTATAGACAGCAAGCTCTTTTCTGGAACATTTCAAACACATCCTATACTTCCCCTTTTTTCTAAAACAGAAGGAAAAACTAGTCGACACCAAGGCACAGTATAATCACATTGGGCGTCACAATTCTGTCATTTGTTCACTCATTGACCAGTTTAGATTCCAATCAATCACAAGATGTTTGTTTGTATAATAGGACATTACGTCAGTCATATTCGAGACCCCAGATGGATTGGTTGTAGTGCAGTGACTCGTCTGTCAGGAAAACCATATGGACAGAAAAGCTGGAAGACATTAAGAGAAACTGTTACTTGTTTTACATTAAGAGCTTTTTAATCTCATGGTGTTCTGGTTAACGTTCAGCCCTCGACTGCCACAAGATTTCTTACTTAACTCCTCTGTTTCTGTAGATGAGCAGCAGCTTGTGCCTGACAGATGTGGCAAACAGCAGATTGAGCTCAGTCTCTCAGAGTCTTCTACTCATCCAAGATGGATCTGAAGAAAACCATAAGCTCTGCTTTCTCACTGAGATGGCAAACATATCAGCTGGTTCCTGATCATCAGACTTAGTGTTGCACAATATAGACAGACTCACTGAAGATGAGTCACATTTGTAAAACCATTTGTTTTGAGGTAACAACTTAACTTAGAAGTTAACTTAGAAGTCTCTGTTTATTCATTCATTCATTCGTCCAATTGATTTTCCAGCCAGAACTAAATTGTAGTACTTTTACAGACACTACGTCAGTCATTGAAAATGTTTGGTTTTTGGTGCAGTGATGCATCAGTCAGAGGTCTTATAACAGATTGGTGCCTGCTTTGGTGTTATGGGGCTTGTCCAAAGTTGTAAAGTTGAACTTTAGATGTTCATCCAGTGCAGTGGCTTATAGCTTGACCACTGCAAGCAGGATGAAGCTTTTCTTTTTCTTTTTTTTTGCTAGCCAATGTACTACAGAGCATTCAGAAATAGTGGTGGTTGACAAACCATTTACGAGAAGACGTCACAGTTCTCCAACATGCAGTCATTTTGGCAGAAACATTGCAATATAAGCTTTCAGATAAATAGCATTGTAAAACAAGGCATCCACTGACATTTAGGGTTGCACACATTACACCAACAACCCTAATGTGCGAAGAATACCCTACTTTTAAAAAGAACAAATTTAATGCATACAATTCTCTCTCATGTAACTTTAATTTACATTTAAGCTGGGTTCAATTATCATATGTTTTTATAATTTCATGTTTTATCATTTTATACAGTTATTTGTAACTAATTCAGTTGTAACCACAGATAATTATTGTCATTAAATCATCTCATTTTCAAGTATTTGTAAATTACTTTTGATTTAACATCAACATTTAATGGCTCCATATTGCAATACAATATAATCACAAAACAGCAACGCTCTCCCACATTTAAAGCTATTAACAATGCCCTTATTTCCGTTTTTGGCAAAAGATTGGAGAAGGATGTTTTGACTAAAATGTACAGTTTTTTACCATCATACTGATAACTTTTTAGTCATTCGGCAGAACTACAGTTTGAACCGCTGTAGTTAAAAGACCATACCTTACATAATTAATTATAAGACTGAATTGTAAAAATAACCGTTTTAACTATTATTCATTCATTCATTTTCTTTTCGGCTTAGTCCCTTTATTAATCCGGGGTCGCCACAGCGGAATGATCCGCCTTAACTATTATGATGATAGTTAATTATCATTTGTTCATAATAATTGTTCATTTAGTTTGACCAACTTTCTGCATGCCTCTCGTTTACTGTACATATTATATAGGCTAATCGAACAGATTGATTTCTCAATATCGCATCGGTTTATAAAAACTCCATTTCGGTAAACCACTAATTCTGCTAATTCTTTATATTGCATACAGCAAAACCATAATTTGTTATTTTTCATTCATTCATTTTTTAGCTTAGTCCCTTTATTATTCTGGGCTCACCACAGCAGAATGAACCGCCAACTTACCCATCATATGTTTTACACAGCGGATGCCCTTTCAGCGGCAACCCATCACTGGAAAACACCCATACACTCTTGCATTCACACACATACCCTACGGACAATTTGGCTTATTCAATTCACCTATACCGCGTGTCTTTGGACTGTGGGGGAAACCGGAGCACCCGGAGGAAACCCACGCAACCACGGGGAGAACATGCAAACTCCACACAGAAATGCCAACTGACCTAGCCGAGGCTCGAACCAGCGACCTTTATACTGTGAGGCGAACTTGCTACTCACTACGCCACCGTGGCGCCCATTGGCAAACAGTTTAGCTTATTAAAATTAGCTATCATAAAAAAATAGAATCAAGTTATTAAATCTTATAATTTTTTTCTTCACTGTATAACATTCTGAATAAAAAGCAGTGAATGAATCTCATTTATTTAGATTTTTTGTTTGATTACATATTCTGTTACAAATAACAGAAGTTTACATCCATCGTTATAATGACGGCATTCGATTGCTTTCCTAATGTTTTATGCTCATTTAGGACAAAATTAGTTGTGTTTGAAAAAACCCCATCAAGATTAACATCTTTAGATGTTATTATTATTGATTATGTGTATATGTCTGTTCAAATGCACCAAAAACTCAGTATCCACTTTCGCTCTGCTTCAAATCGCATGTACAGAATCCGTTTGGGATTTATCACTACAGACGCATCAGCTGACAGTCACGCACCTCTGTATGACAGTTTTGAGGATTGCATAGGAGAAGCGACGGCACCTGTAATTAAAAGGAAAAGGAATCCCGTCATTTTTATGTTTATTTCAGAGTGTTTCATGTCTAAATAAAACGAAAGCACGGAACAGATTCAGATTTAGGACCAAGGGGCAGCCCCTGGTGGTTCAGCGGTATGGGTTGCGAATAGAGAGGATCGGCTCTTTAATGTTTATTGACACCCATCGGAGAACGACTGAAAATACGTGAATATACTTTTACAGGATGATAGCGGGAAAGAACTGTAAAATACGGGATCCCGGGAAATATGGAGGGTTGGCAGGTATGGTCGGGGCTGGAACCAACAGCCTTCTTGTTGTGAGGCGATCATGCTACCCACTGCACTACCATGATGCCCTAATATTATTAGTAGTATTTTTCAGCATCATATGATTAAATCAGTAATCTCGCGTCTGCATCCCCCTACAGACAAAAAATAAATAAATAAATAAATAAAAAAAATCCCAAATAACACAAACTAAAGTCAAATGTGTCAAAACAATTGATTGCATCAGGTATATTTATACCATTGCTAAGCACTGTTTTCCTGTTTGCAGAGTCATGTCTTTATGTGGCTAACTTTAGAAGCTGTTTGTTTTATAAGCAGAGTCACTTAACAACCAAACAAAACACAACAAACCATTCATAGTAAACCTTGAACAGATTAAAGTTGTTCCAAGTGCCAAGACAATGAGTCAAACACTACTGTAAGTTCATAGTCCACACCCATTTTTATTCACTAAGACAATCTATTTTAAAAATAACGTGTTACTTCAATAACAAGCCATATTGTTATGATCAAAGTTACACCTTTCTTTGTGCACTTTCTCCATCTCACTGTCCCTTTATTATTATTATTGTTGTTGTTGTTGTTGTTGTTATTATTATTATTATTATTATTATTATTATTATTATTATTATTATTATTATTATTATTATTATT
>CAIGQQ010037819.1:1631446-1642277 GCA_903798035.1 Danio albolineatus | reverse complement strand
TTTTTTTTACACACACACAAATGTATACAACTCTGTGTGTTTATATATATGCCAAAAAGAAAATGAATGAATTCACCTATACCACGTCTTTGGACTTGTGGGGTAAACCGGACCACCGGGAGGAAACCCACACGACCACGGGGAGAACATGCAAACTCGAATCAGCGACCTTCTTGCTGTGAGATGATCGTTCTACCCACTACGCCATCGTGGTGCCCAAAATAATTTTAAAAAAATTCTATAATAAATTCAACAACTACCGTAAAAGCTATAAACTAAAATCAATGTTGCTTTTGTTGACTTGGTGAAAGACATTTCTATCAAGATATTGCAATATGACTGCATTAGCTTTTATATGGGAGGACTTCAAAAGCATGTCTGCAAGCAGGAGAAAACATGAGACATTAATATTCTGTAATATTTTGGCATGTTGTATGAATAAGCATACTATTCTAATTTATGTTTGATGTGCTTACTGTTATTCACTGTATTTTAAAAAAAGATTTCGAAGACATCCATCCGTAAACCTGTTTTAATAGGCTGTTTGAAAACAAGTTTTATGTGTGTACTTTTGTATGTAGAGAAGCAGTGCATTTAGGCACATACACATGCTGATTGGATTGGATTAGGATTTACACATAAGATTTTATTAATATTCTGCCATTTTACATATTGTTGGAGGTTTTATGGATACATTTGCATATTACTTTTGCTGATTACTATTCTACCAGTAAAACCTGGCTCATCTGATCTGATTTTTAATAATCCTTTACCATTATAGCTTATCACACTGTATGAACACGATCCGCATGTTACACTGTAAGGACTAAGTTGTCATTATGAACTACACCCAATATTTAACAAACTCAACACTCTGGAGTTTGTTCAAAAACTCTGATATTATACTATATATAAGGGGAGACATTACATAATTCAAAATGTGAAGCTCACGTTACGGGTTGTATACAGTAAATAATTTACTTTCCTTTTTTTTTTTTTTTTTACTTTTTCTGTCTGTACAAAATTGTCTTGAGATTTTTCCCTGTAGAGAACCTGGATATCGCTTGCAGGTTATATGACCTGATTAGATAAAAAATTCAATTATAAAAACGGAATTATTTATAAATGCTATTTATCTGAAACATTGTTTAAATGTGTGTAATTGGGTGTTCCTTCAGGTTCAGTGCTGCATTGTCCCAGGGGGTGATCTTAATTAAAACTAACAGATTGAAAAAGGTTTTTTTGTAGAAAACCTCCCTGGTTGTTTATTAATTTTTTTTAATCATGCATTTACGTCTTCATTAATTAATGCCCTGAGTGAAGTGTAGGGGTGGATCAATGATGGTTTGAGCTGCAATATCCTGGCATTCTCCAGGTGCACAATACAGTACCTGTGCTAAATGGGCACATCACTGCCAAGAACAAGCAAACCATTCTGGAGGACCATGTGGTTCAAACATTGTACACTGAATGAGGTGTTTGCATTAATACACACAACAAGATAGAGTGTGTTGATGAACATTAAAGTGTAGTTCTCCTATGGCCTGGAAAAGTCACACGAGCTGATTACTATTGTGTCCCTTTGGGGTGCTTTGGAGGAGTCAGTCAGGAAATGTTTTCCTTCATCAGTGTTAATAAAACATGGCCACTGTTAAAAATCCATCTGGCCACTGTGCAGGACTTTTATCTGTCTTTCTCAAGAAAAGCTGATATTGTATTGGCTGCAAAAAGAAGCCAGACACCAAGCAAATGAATTATTGTGATCTAATTCCAGATGTTTCAGTTTTATTGTACAGCATCTGTAGTGTATTCTTTAGCTAAAAGCCCCCCAAAAAGCCAAAAAATTACATGAATTATATGGCATTTTAAAAATAAACTCAACTTATTAGGTACACCTGTCCAATGGCTTGTTAGCGCAAATTTCTAATCATCCAATCACATGGCAGCAACTTAATGCTGTCTTAATGATGTCTCAACTTAATAATGTAACAGTGTTGTTGTTTTTTTTTTCTTTTCTTTATACAGTTTGGGCTTATCAGTACCAATTAAGTATTATATGAACACCACAACCTACTGGAGTATTGTTGCTGACCATGTCCATCCCTTTAGGACCACAGTGTACCCATGTTCTGATAGCTACTTCCAACAGGATAATGCACCATCTCAGACTGGTTTCTTGAACATAACAATGAGATCACTGTACTCAAATGGCCTTCACAGTCACGTAATCTCAATCCAATAGAGCATCTTTGGGATCGCTAAGGACTGGGAAGAAGGCCTCCCTTGGCTGATGCTGGCTGCGAGAAAGTTAACACAAGAAAACTTGTTTTAGGATTAGGTTTTAGTCCAAATTATTAGGTTTTTGGGCATGAAGTGAGAGGACCCCTAGCTACACTGTTGGATGAACCATCTAAACCTGCGCCGCCTAACTTGCTAGAGTATGTTAATGGATTTTGTCTTCGACTTGCTGGCTTGTAAATTAGCACAGAAGAATTTGAATGAAGCTGAAAAGGTAATGAAAGCTCGGTTTGACATTAATGTGATAAGTAGATAATTTAGCCCTGGAGATCAGGTGTTGGCTTTACTTTCTATTCCAGCATCACCTTTTCTCGCAAAATTTAGTGGCCCTAATGTGATCGTGCAAAAGCTCTCTGATTTAAATCATGTTATTTCAACTCCTGACTGTGAAAAATCTATGCAATTGTGCCATGTTAATTTACTGAAGTCGTATTATGATTGCGCTTCAGTTTCTTTTGATCCAGAAATAAAAGCTGTAGCTTTGAGTGTTACCACGAATTCATCATTGAGTGTGTGTTCGGAGACTACCGATGATGTAGCAGACAGTTGTATGATTCAGCCTAGACTATGTAATTCAGAGACACTTACCAAATTAGAAACTTTGTTTGGTCATTTAAGTAATGACCAACGTGTTGAGTTGAAGATGCTTTCGCAAGAATTTTTGCCTCTTTTTTCCGATGTTTCTTTACGTACAGATCAAACTGTTCATGATATAAATGTGGGAGATTCCTTGCCTATTCAGCAGGCATTTTATTGAGTTTCTCCAGAAAAGCAACGGATATTGGAAAAGGAAGTTAAGTACCTTGTAGAGAATGGGTTAGCTGTACCTTCCATTTCAAGTTAGTCATCTCCTTGCCTGTTGGTTAAAAAAAATTGATGATACACTGCACTTTTGTACAGATTACAGAAAGTGAATAACATTACTAAGCCTAACTGTTTCCTGTTACCACAGGCTCAGCCAAATTTTTGTCAAAAATTGATCTCCTTAAAGGATATTATCAGGTACTGTTAAGATTACTGCATTTATTACACCTTCCGCATATAGCATTTCGGATTGCGGAATGCTGCAGTGACTTTTTTTAGCACCCGATGAATAGAGTAATAGCAGGAATTGAGGGATGCACTGTGTATTTCGACGATGTCTTAATTTATAGTGAGGCATGGGAGGAACATTTGTCGTATATGCACACTCTTTTTGCGTCTAGTGCAGGTAAATCTTGCAGTAAATCTGGCTAAGTGTGAGTTTGCCAGAGCCACTGGAATTTATTTGGGGAAGGTGACTGGACAGGGTCAAGTACAACTAGTGCATGCAAAAGTCAAAGCTATTGATAAGTTTTCACCTCTACAAAAAATAACTGATGCATTTGTTGGGGATGCTGGGCTATTACAGAATATTGCAGAATTTCTGTTCCAATTTTCCAATAATGGTAGCTCTGCAAACTAATTTCTTAAAAGTGAAACAAAAATTTGATTGGTCTTCTGCGTGTCGAAGTGCATTTGAAAATGCAAAAATTCTTTTAAATACTGCACCCGTGTTAGCTGCGCCCTGTTGGGATCGAGCATTTTTTCTTTTTTTTTTCTTTTTTATTAGAGTATGCAAAAAAAATACACTAAATGGGAATACATACAAACAAAACAAAAACAAAAACAGGAAAGTAAAGAAATAGGTAAATAATAATAATAAAAAAACAGACAAAAAACAACCACAATACAGTCAGATACTGGCAAATGCATGTGTGTGTGTGTGTGTGTGTGTGTGTTTGTACATGGAAAAGTAACTGGTTGGAAGATCAGAGTACATACATGAGGAAGAATATATACATATGTACATAGACAACATGTATAACAGTCAAATTATGCAAATAACAGATTAATATATCAGATAAAAAGGGGAGAAAAAAAAGTCAATCAGTGGTAAAGAGTAATAACAATGATAGTAATAATGACAGTTAAAAAAGGACTACAGTAATAACTGACAATAGCTACCATAATAATAAAATAATAATAATTACCTGTACTACACCAACTACTACTACTGCCGCATCACACTACCACATCAACAACTACTACAACTATGATGTCTACCACTACTGATACCACTACAATGACTACTACTACTACAACAATAAGGTCTACTACTACTGATACCACTACAACAATGACTACCACTACTGATACCACTACAATGACTACTACTGCTACAATAATGTCTACTACTACTGATACCACTACAAAGACTACCACTACAACGACTATTACTATTGATACCACTACAACGACTACTACCATATTGTCTTCTACTACTGATACCACTAAAACAATAACTATTACTACTACTGATACCACTACTACAACGACTACTACTACGACTACTATACTACTACATCTGCTACCTACAACTGGAACTACTACATCAACATCTATCACTACCGCCACTGAAACTACAACATTAACGACTGCTACTTCAACATCTACTCCTTACGATACAACTATTACTGCTACTACCACAACATACTACTACTACACCAATGAAGTCTACTACTACAGTTACTACTACTACCACATCCACTACTGTGACTGCTACTCTCACTACTATGAAAACAATGACAGCAACCTGAATAATGACAATTGTAGAAATACTTATATTAATGATAATGAGGGGACATCTGGAGAACAAGTCAAAACAGTAATAATAATAATAATAATGAAAATAAAAGTAGAAGTAATGATTTTAATGATAATAGTGAGGAGGTGAGGGGGGGTTGGGAAATCAGGGATCGAGCATCTTTTTATGCAGGTGGATGCCAGCCAAGTAGGCACTGGTGCTGTGCTTTTGCATAAAGATGATACAAGCGTGGACTGACCAGTAAGTTTCTTTTAAAGCAAATTTAATGGGCATCAAGTAAATTATTCAATTATTGAGAAAAAACACTTGCGTTGATATGGGCAGTTCAGTACTCCGAGGTTTATATAGGAGGTGGTTCTGTGTCTATTACAATATTCCCTGATCATAACCCGTTGACCTTTCTGCGTTCTTTGTGTTCTCCAAATCAACGTCTTATTCGTTAGGTGATGTTTTTGCAACCATTTTCCCTGGATATTATATATATACGAGGCATTAATGGTGTCATGACAAATGCATTATCCCATTCATTTTGAGTAATTTGCTTGTTGTTAACATTTCTTTTTTTCATTTCTGGTGTCTTTTCTCTGTCATCTTGAGGCGCCTGGAATTTGAGAAAGATATGTGGTTTTGGGATGTTGGAGTTGTATAGCTTAAAGTGGTTAAGTAATTCAAATGTATTTGTGTTGATTTAATTAATTTGCTTTATTGTTATTGCTGTTCCAGAGTCTAGACTCTGTCCTTAAGGGGGAAGGTGTTATGGGTTTGTTTTCTTTTCTTTGCTGTTGCTGGGTTGCCCACTAGCTGGTGCTCTTGTCTTGAGGTAGCTTCTTCCATTCTGGGCGCAGGTTGGAGTGCATTACAGGTGTCGCGTTGCTGGTGATGAGTGCATGATAAAAGGAATCCGCTTTTGTTTTTTTTTAAAGAGAAACTTACGTTTTTTGGCTTGGCTCGAGCTGCCTATAGGTCTTCCTTCAGCACTAGACTTTTTGTTTGTTTATAAGATTATTTTGAATTTGATGCTTGTTTAAACTGCTTTATTAAACTCTCATGTTTTGAATTATTTGATTGATGGCGTGGACTCTTGTTTATGTTGCATACTGTCTAGAGCCAGACAGTTTGTGACAATATGAATATATTCATATATTCATATCCACAGCCACATCACCTCTGCAGCCCAAGAGCGGTTACTCACTGGAGCTAAGCAGGGCTGAGCCTGGTCAGTACCTGGATGGGAGACCACATGGGAAACCTAGGTTGCTGTCGGAAGTGGTGTTAATGAGGCCAGCAGGGGGCGCTCAACCTGTGGTCTGTGTGAGTCCTAAAGCCCCAGTAAAAGTGAAGGGGACACTATACTGTCAGTGGGCGCCGTCTTTCGGATGAGACGTTAAACTGAGGTCCTGACTCTCTGTGGTCATTAAAAATCCCAAGGCACTTCTCGTAAAGAGTAGGGGTGTAACCCTGGTGTCCTGGCCAAAGTCCCTCAATCGGCCCTTACGATCATGGCCTTCCAATCATCCCCATGCTCCGAATTGGCTCTATCACTGTCTCTCCACTACACCAATAGCTGGTGTGCGGTGAGCGCACTGGCGCCGTGGTCCTGTGGCTGCCGTCGCATCATCCAAGTGGATGCTGCACACTGGTGGTGGTGTGGAGAGAACCCCCTCATGATTGTAAAGCGCTTTGGGTGTATGGCCATACACAATAAATGCGCTATATAAATACACATTACATTACATATACTTCTAGGGAGATTTAAAAAATTTATCATCTTGTTCAGGAACCACACTCAAGTGGTTGACGATTTACCATTCAGGTACATCAGGGTTTAGTACAGGGATGAAGTTCCAAACGGTAACCTCTAGCTACTGGTGTGCCTCATGGCACTGTTTTTGGACCACTTTTCTTTCCATGTGTATTCGTCTAAGCTTTTGTCAAAGCTTAACTGCTATGCCCACAATCAAATCTACCTTTCATTCCAGACTGACGATCTGACTCTTTAGTTATGTTTTCACCCTTGGGGTAGTTTGGGTTGGTTTTTGTTTTATTTTAAAATTGATAAAACAAATTTTTTTAGTCTGCATTGAGTCCTCGCTCCTTTCCCAATCCAATGACTGTGACAGATATGAGGGAATAATGTGCACAAGAAAGCCCAGCCCTCTACTCAACATTCTGTTTGGGGAAGTAGATCAACATACAACATCTCAGCAACCTCTTGTTCACGCAGACTTTAATGATATGATAATATTAGAGAGAATTGGTCAGGGGTCTGAATACTTTTGCAAGGCACTGTATAAGTATAAAGCGCAGTAAAGTGCACAGAAATGACTTCCCTTATGATCACCAAAAAATATACAACTGATCTTAATTCACTGCAAACTCATTAAGTTCCATAACAGTTACAGCAGCTCTTCACACAGCCATTGGCCTGTGTGGTCAAGAAATAAACAGATATGTCTGTGATTGGCTACCACCAATAACACAAAGTACTGTCAGCTCATCAGCGCATAATAGGACTAAAGGTAAGTTTTTTTGTTTGTTTGTTTGTTTGTTTGTTTTTGCTTTTTCTTTTAAAGTATCAAAACTGGCTCTTCTGACTTAACCGGTTTGTGTGATTACAATGAGAGATTAGAGGAAGGTTTGGGAAATTTGTATTTAGTTTTGCGTACACCCGAATCTGTTGTGCTTTCAGGTTTCCTGGGAAACGATCATTTGTTTGTTTGTTGGTTGGGTTGTACCCTTAAAGAAAGGAACAAGTAATATTTATGACATTTGAATGTCATAATGACTCAGCTACTAGCCTCTGGAGATTTTGGAGTAGGTGTGTTGTACATTTTCGATAAATAGCTAATGTACAATATTTGTATACTTACTAATTATTAATAGTAAAGAAAAAATATATTTTTAAAAAATCGTTTGTTATTTCATGGATATGTACTGTTAATAGAGTTATTTTAAATTCAAACATAACTTTACAGCAAAACAAAAATATTGTAAAATGAACTAACTTTCTAAAGACTATCATAAACAGGAGAAAACAGCCACACCGTCAACTATTCTGGCATGTTTTATGCAGCGGATGCCCTTCCAGTCGCAACCCAGTTTTGGAAAACACCCATACACCCGCATTCACACACGCTCATACACTACAGCCAATATAGTTTATTCAATTCACCTATACCATGTCTTTGGACTTTGGACCTAAATGCAACAGTGCTAATGACCGCGCCACCTAAACCAAACAAAGAAATTGAGCAACTTAACACTCCCTTTTAGATAGAGCCACAATAGTTCCCCAACAACAAAATCTTATGTATTTACATGTTACACAATATACACTTTTTCATTGTATGTTTTTGTATCAGATATAAGTATCTGGTTGTTACATGCGAGTGTAAAATTTAACTGCCAAAACTCTACTAATAACAATATCTAATAATAATAATAATACTTATTAGTTAAAATTTCATTTGGCAATATAATAAAGTAATGCTCGCAAAAAAATAAATAAATAAAAAAGTTATCTGCTTTGCTATAATTCCTTTTATATCAGGACTTTACCCAACACAAAATCTGCAGATGTAATCTAGAATAGATCGTAAGTTAATGAGTACTCATTGTAGGAATGTTCTACCCCCGTTGATCTCTGGTGTTGGTTTGTCATTCTCCATTCAAGCAATATGAGTCATTCTCTGTTTACCCATTTGTGGCTATCTACACACAACACTACCATACTAGCCATTGTTTTCACTGAAAACATTTATATTTATTTAAAAAATAAAATAAAAAACAAAAGAAGATTCTAAAATTGTCTGATATTTGCATGTTATTCTCTATTTGAAAACGTCAGGACACCATGTTGAATAATATGGATATAATAATATATATACATTTTATTTTATTTATTTATTTTTACTGTATGGCTTTTGGGAGATCTTTTGGCTGATAAAACATCAGATAAACAATATTTTATTTTTAAGCTTCAGTTCTGTTGTAGATTTGCTGATGTTATGGCCCGTTTCCACTGAGTGGTACAGTACGGTATGGTACAGGTCGCTACGGGTCACCTTTATCAGGCTTGTGTTTCCACTGCTAAAGGGTACTCTTTTGGTGGGCATGGTGTACGACAGAAAGTTTCAGTCAATATCATTCTCGCTCGACGAAAATTTCTACAGTAAATCTGAACGGGTCGTTCACATATCATGTGAGAAGCACTTCTCACAGAACACATGCTTTATTATACACATAAATACTGGTGTATAAATGTTCATTACTAACCTTTCTATGAACATGATCTGAATATAACTAGATCAATGATGCGAATTCATTGTATAAAATGAATAAATGCAGCATATATGAACACATACAGCCCCTTACAGTATGCGATATGTTACCAATTGCATAAAAACTAAACACAACATATAGTTATACTTTATTTAGGTTCAAAAACAACACGAAATATAGCCCACAGTCAGTGTAAACCTTTAATCTGTGTCTTTAATCTTCACCAGCACGTGACCTCTGTTGGAGAGTAACTCCGTCATTCAGAGTTCATAATAGTCCAGAAGGTGATGATGATAAGCAGTTTCTTCATGTTTGCTGAAGCAATAATTTGCCCCTTTGTTTTTTCCGGCTTCTCCTTTGTTTTTGCACGCGTCAGTCTCGCATTTGTCTGTTTCTGAAAGGATCTGGATTCAAAAAGCACGTCAATAATCAAGAGCACAGGATCAGGGTTTCAAAAGCACCTCAATAATCAAGCGCACGTTATTATCATCAGCTCAAGAAGTTTGTTATTTCAAATATTGACACGCACGTGAGAAATCAAAACCGCTCGCTCTTCAGACGGGCTCGTAAAAAAAACTACAGAGCACAGGAGAGAATCTGCTCTTCTTCTTGGCTTTGTGGCTGTTCATCAAGATGACGACAAGATTTGTTTGAGCTTGGGTCGACCATGGCTCATTATTATATGTTTATATTATTTTGGTGTATCGTCTCTCGGCTGTGTATTAAACATGGCGGATCCTTTGTTTTCATTCTGGCTTGTTGTGCGAGCAAATGACGTATCTCTGTAAACCAATAGTGTTCAGCTGCGCGTCTAGCTCCGCTTTTTGGTACCCTTGGTACCCTTTGCAAAGGGTGACCAAAAAGTGGTACGGTACGGTTCGGTTCGGTACGATTTTAGACAGTGGAAACCATAACACATACCTTGCCACAAACAGGTGAGTTGTACAGCTGGGTCTTTCCTAAAGAAACCCGCTGAAACGTGTTTGGCCAACAGGAGCAAATTGCAGAAAAAGGGATAATTCATACAACATAATCCAAAAGAGCCAGGCAATGGTCAGGCTAAGTTGCAAACAAACAATTATCCAATAGACATCCCAAAACTCAAAACAGAAACAAGGAACAGGAAAACACTTCGAATTGTGGAAACAGCTAAACAAACCGGGTCTCTGAAAGATCTTTAAAATTATGCAAACATACTTTAAAATAGGCATTATCATTATACATTGTAGTAGCAATCTAAACAACTACATACTGATAAAAAAAGCCCTGAAAAGTACATCATGTTGTCCAACTGCTGCAATATTTGTCAAAATGTAGTGTGTTAGTTAGCTTAGTGTGATAATACACAAGGGTGAAGAGGTTGTACAAGAGCTGTTACTGCAGCATATTGCATGGCTATCAGCCAATCAGATTCGAGAACCAGACAGAACTGTTAATAATGTGCTTTTCTAAAACCCAAAGCGCTACAAACCAAACAAATCAAACATGCAATAAAATAAAAGGATTCAACATAGACAAATTATAAAATATAATCACATTAGAATGATTCTAAGTACAGAAGAATCTAAAAATGCTATCTTAAAAAGATAAAAGATGAGTTTTATATATATATATATATATATATAT
>CAIGQQ010037819.1:1605606-1630288 GCA_903798035.1 Danio albolineatus | reverse complement strand
CAGCATTGTTCAAAATGTCTTCTTGTGAGTTCATCATAATAAAGAAACCCTTAAAGGTTTGTAAACACAAGAGAGTGAGTAAATCATGACACACCATATATGGATGAGATTATATGCATACTTATGAGTCATTAAGTGTCATTGTAACTGAAGAGAGTCATTCAGTCAGTCATGTTTTTTGTATGCCATGAAATTGTTCGAGATTTGTTATGACAACTTGACATAAACAGATACATCACAACCCGTCTGTCTTGGTGGTTTGTGGGTTTTACAGTGCTCAAAGGGTTTGAGTTATCTTAATTTATTGGGTTTTACCATGATGAAATGGTTTTGTGGCAATCATTTTTTAACTTAAATGGTTAGAGGTAATCTGTTTCTTTAAATATTTGCCATGTATCATGTTTGTTTGATTATGTCAAGTCATAAAGATAGCTCAAACAATGTCACGTTTGCTAAACTATTGTAGCATGTCAGACTGCATGAACACATCTTCCACCATGAAACACAGATTGAGGTAAAGGTGGCTTTATATTTGCACATTTGGACTTCCTCCTTAATTATTTAATTTCAGAAAAGTATCCTTGCAAATTCCAAATGGTGAAATAATATAAGCAGCTTATGAACAACTAGGCATGGGACGATAGCCATTTTCAAGGTATACCGCTGTATGTAAAAGTCAAGATTTTCATACCGCCAAAATTTTCAGCAATACCGTTCCTAAGGTATGTGTAAGATTTTTTATTTACATTTTTTTGTTGTTTTTTTAGGTGCAAATTGTAAAGACATCTGTGTTTTTGAAACAAATGAAGACAGCAGAAGTCAATGATTACATTATTTAACCTGATACGTTTACTGACCCAAAATACTTTAAATGTTTCTCGAAATAAAATCTATTGTGTTTAAAGGGGGCGCCACTATGGTGTAGTGAGTAGCACATTCGCCTCACAGCAAGAAGGCCGCTGGCTCGAGCCCCGGCTAGGTCAGTTGGCATTTCTGTGTGGAGTTTGCATGTTCTCCCCGTGGTTGTGTGGGTTTCCTCCGGGTGCTCCAGTTTCCCCCACAAGTCCAATGACGTGGTACAGGTGAATTGGGTTAGCTAAATTTTCCATAGTGTATGTGTGTGAATGAGTGGGTATGGATGTTTCCCAGAGATGGGTTGTGGCTGGAAGGGCATCCGCTGCGTAAAACAAATGCTGGATAATTTAGCGGTTCATTCCGCTGTGGCGACCCCGGATTAATAAAGGGACTAAGCCGACAAGAAAATGTCAATTTTGCCAAGCTGACTTAGTAGAGCTGATTGCATCATCAAATTCGCCAATCCGATTGGTTCTTGGTTTGTCCGTGAACACATTAAAACAATGATCAAAGACAACAGATTTTAGAGTAGGATTACACAAAGCTAATCACAGTTGTTAAAAGTATGCATAAAAACCTCCTTTATATTTAATGTCAGGACTAACCTGTTTCCTCCATTTTTTGGTTTGATTCTCTCCCTGTGTGCTCCCTAAACCAAAGCTGCGTCCCAAATGACACACTATACACTATGCACTTATGCACTATGTACTTATGCCATTACACACTCAACAGCATAGTATATGTATGTAGTGTAGTCCCAAATGGAACACTAATGCCTTTTTTACTAAGCGGAAGTTCAAACCGTTTCCCTGATGATGTTTGACGGTTGCCAAATTCATTAAATAAATGACCAAAATTCCAAATAATACCTGCATGAGAATAACCGCATTCACCATCGGGAGGCGCTATAATCACTCTCATAGGAGAGTACTGCTTTCACAATCCAAAATAAATAAAGTTATCCAACATGTGCGCTTATTAGATTGCATCATCCGGGTAATTAGAGTGCACTTATTTTTAGAGTTTTCAGTGTGAACGCACTACTTACACTATTTATACTTCAAAGTGGCGTAGAATAGTGCACAAGGGTGCGATTTGGGACGCACCTCAATATTCCCCTCAGTGTTGATTGTGTTCAGTTGATTCTTCTGTTTTATATTTTTTATGCCGGCTGGCACACTTTAGGTGCATATACTGCCACCTATTAGGATGGAGAGTAAAGCATTGATATCACGGAAAATTTTTCAGCTTTTTTATTTTTAATAAATTTGCAAAAATATAAAAAATCTTTTTTTCACATTGTCATTATGAGGTATTGTGTGTAGACAATATAGAGGCTATAACATAAAACAATGTGGAAAAAGTGAAGCACTATGAATACTTTCAAGTGATACATATATCATAGTATTATTGACATTGATGAAATCAACTGAAATAAAACACACCGAATTTCTTATAATCTTATAGGAGGATCATTTTATTAACCTGCATGACTTTATTTCTGTCAGATATCTACCCAAGTCCTCATTAACATTGTAAGACGGGTTGCTTTAGTTGGTCTCTTTGATAATTCATTCCTCCTCTTAAAACACACATATCAATAATCAGCATATACAGCACAACAATGGTGACATGCTTCGTGCCACAATGCATGCCGGGGAATAAGACATCTATGACTCCCAACATATTCTCACCATAAATTATCAGCGCATGAATCTTGATCTTTGTGCATTTTGAGTGATTCAAATGCTCAGTGTGATTATAAATCTGACCAATGCACTGCTGGTTTACATTCTGCTATTAGTACAGTGTAATTAACACAACAGCACCATTAGTGTTGGAGTGTACATTTGTGTGCCAGTAGCTTTTGCAGACTAGGACACATGTCCAAGCTAGGACATTCCACACCCAACCACGCCATCATTTGACAAAATAACTATGACTGCCTGAGAATTTGGCAAATAAAACCACATAAAGAATGTGACTCTTCAAACTGTTAAGAATTTAAAGGCTTTTTTAGGCTTTGCTGTTGATCATAGCGAAAAATCCTCAACTTCTTTAATATCTTTCTAATATTTTGTTTAGTTTTCCTGTAAACTTAACCCTCCAGTTGACTTACGGGTTAAAAATGACCCGTGCACCATTTTAACAGCTGAAAAAAACGGAAACAAGTTTAGTTAAAAGCAAGTTTAGTGACTTTTTTTTTTTTTCTAAAATGACACCAACATTAGAAAACGTGTCATTTTTTGTATGAAAACATATGATTACATTTCAAATGACAACCAACTTTTGCTTTTTCACAACTAAAATTCCAAACTTTTACTGAGTTTCTTTCTTCTGTTGAACAATTGTTCCAGCACATCAGCACAACAGAAGAAACAACTCATAAAGGAGCAGCCTAGAAAAGAGAAGTCAAGCCTATCACAGAAAGAGTGAGGTATGACAAAATATTAAGTAGTCAAAAATAGTTTGACAAGTAACAAGTAAAATCTTATTATTATCATAATTTAAAAAAAAAAGTCATACTTATCTGTCCACAAAATGATTGCGTGTTTACGTGCCTAGGCTAATGTACTGTAAGTCAATATTTAAAGATGATGACGAAGTTAGTCATAAATTACTGTCATTTCCTAAAGCAATTCTGACAGGTACAGTGCCCAGACAAGTCATCTGCAAAAAGTGATGAAAGGTGTTTCAGCTAAATAATATCATATTTCAAAGTTCTTTCAACATGTCTTTTTTTCACGTGGCTGCATTTTTTGGTAAATGTGTGGTTACACATCAATCAAACTGTAGCAGATATTTTAAAGCGACCCCTTGTAGTTTGTGTAAGCAGTCTTATTGAATTTGGGGTAAAGGTCAAATATCATAACCCTCAGGATTTTTACAGTAAACGAAAGTCATCTTAGTTTAGATTTGTTTACCATTATATATTTGTAGAAACAGCTCATGTGTGCAGCCCCTTTACGACACTTTGGCGCATTGCCTCTTTAAGAGCTTTGGCATATTTTACCTTTAGGTGCAGTTGCTCTTCTGAGTGACGCAGCAGAAATGAGAGAAAGTGTAGATGGCGAACCGATCAAAGCTGGAGTAATAATGTCTGCATTCCTGCTATAGAGGGAGTAATCTATGACCATAATATTCATCAGAGACAGTTTATGCATCACTGACTAATTTGACTGAAGCTATGAGTATTGAGCGAACGAGTCAGATAATAATCTGCATCATTCTGTATTCAATTATGATTGTTAAGTGTGTCATATAATATCTGTGAACTGTTAATCTGTGTTAGATCAGATCTAGTATTGTTATAATCAAGAAAGTGTAAAGGCCTCGACCACCATTGTTATGGCAAGCTGATATCACTATTGTACGCTGTTATGGGGTTATTTCTATAAATCCAGTTATTTGACATGACTGTATCTATAACTTGAATTACTATTGCTATTGTTATTTTTATTTTGTTGACCACAAACATGCCCCATTTTCACCATTATTCATTACTTCAATAAAGTTAAAGAAGGAGAAACAACTGTGTCTGACAAGAAGATTGGGAAAAACGGTGCCTTGTCTGATAAGTCTCAATTTCTACTATGACATTTGAATGGTAGTGTCAGAATTTGGCGTCAACAACATGAAAGCATGAATCCATTCTGCGGTTCAACAGTTCAGGCTGTTGGTGGTGGTATTTTGGTGTGGGTGATATTTTCTTGGCACACTTTAGGCCCATTAGTACCAATTGAGCGATTAATACATATATGAATACATAGTGCCATTGCATTGTATACCATAACAATATCATGGGTCATGCAATATTGTATGTTAAGGATACAACTGTAGATTATGTTATGCATTCCTGTCATTAAGGGGAAATTATGTCCAAGATACATGAAATTGTTTGTTTAGATATGTCATTGACTAAGAAAATTTAGAGAATGTGGGGACTGCCAAATAAGTGCAGATAAAATATGGCTGAGGCGTTTGTGCTTACTCACTCCTACACAAAAATTCCAGTGCTTCTAGGAGCAGCATAGTTTACATAACTGGACAACTTTCTACAATACGTACAATTTGATACTTCCTTAGTCGGAAGGGTTGTTGAAACTGTATTCCTCCATTAGATTTGTCTGGGAAATTGAGTTTCATGTCAAGTTTCATTTAAATTTGCATAGACCAAAATAATTTGCATACAACAGGCATGCTAGCAGCTATTAAGCTGCAGATCTTATAAAAGTAAATCAGTAGTAAAACTCAAGAACTTGCTGATATTTGTTAGAATATGTTGTATTAATATTTGGGTAACATAACACTTTATAACAGTATATAATAATAATGATGTTAAGACACACACTAATTCTGAACTAACTTTAACTACAACATGAGTCACATGAGTTCATGTGTGAATAACAGCTACGTCAATTACTTGTTAATAAATGTTGTTGATTAATATATTATAAATTAATATATTAGATATTACATTAATATATTAATTAACATTTAAGTTTAAGCCAAATGTTTAACAAACATGAACTCATAGTGTTTATGTATAAATCATGTCGTGACTTTACTTGGAGAGTCCAATAACTCATTCCTAGTTACTCATGAACTCCTGTGTTTAAACTGTTTATGTTGACAGTGTCACCGTACCTTGTGTTCTCGCTCTCTCCTCATATACTGTGTTACAGATTACCTCAAGTTACCTGCTTTTATTCACAGTCACGGAGGCACAGGTCATTCGAGCTAATTCGCTTCATCTGTCTCTCATTTCCCTCTTTTCCTATTTCTAGCATGTCATTTGCCTTCATGTTTGTCAGTAGGTTGTCGATGGTGTGTGCGCATATCATTCTGTTACTCACCCCATATTTGTGTCCAGGACTGCCAGTGAATGAGTATCCTGTTGTTTTTAGACTGTTTTCCACGACACTTCCTCGGCACTCACCCGACTGAGTTTCCCTTATTTTTTGTTACTTCTGAGACTCACTCCTCAATAAAGATTTTGAGTTCTGCATTCATCCCTTTTTACCTGTGACAGACAGATCACATTTCTATTGTTATTCGGTGTAAACACACAAGATGGACGTGCATGAGGAGTTCTTGAGTAGTTAAGAATGGGTTAATGATGATGTGTCCCTGCAAGTAAAGTCATTATATAACTATACATTAACATGTCATGAGTTCATGATGGTTAAATTAAGCATAAACTAATGTGGAAATGAATTCAATAATTAACACATAAGCATGTACTAACAAGTAATTAAAGTAGTTGTTAGTCACACATTCAATTCAATTCAATTCATCTTTAATTGTATAGCACTTTTACAATGTAGATTGTGTCAAAGCAGCTTCACATGCATTATAAAAAATTGAAACAGTGTCAGTCCAGTTTTCAGTGTTGAAGTTCAGTTTAGTTCATTTCAGCGTGGTTTAATATTCACTGCTGAGAGTCCAAACACTGAAGATTAATCCATCGGTGCACAGCCCTACAAGTCCCGAACCATGCAAGCCAGAGGCGACAGCGGCGAGGAAAAAACTTCACCAATTGGCGAAAGTGAAGACTTAAAAAACCTCGGGAGAAACCAGGCTCAGTTGGGCACGACCATTTCTCCTATGGCCAGACGTCTTGTGCAGAGCTGCAGTCAATGGTGCCGGGGACTGGAGAACGCTGGACATCCATCATGGAGAGACCACAGGTGGGTCACCGGCTGGTCAACAGGCTGGCCCTTCGGGAACAATGCGAGGACTCGTCTGTCACAGGGATCGTCTTACAGGAATCTGTCTCATGCTCTCCACTCCTCCATGACCACCACAGCAGCTGCTCAGGATACGACATGGTCCAGGATTATGGAAACCTCAGGAATAATAAAAAACAGACTAACATGAGTGCAGATGCCATTCAAATTATAATGTCTTTTGGGAAGTGTTCCATGAAGTCATGAAGTCATATTGAACACATGAAGTCATATTGTAGTTTAAGTTAGCTAATGGCTAGCACATGCCTTAACACATCATTAATTTAGAATAAAGCAATGTTTAGTTTACAAATTAAAGGTGCAGTAGGTGATCTGCCAAAATGCTAACCGTTAGCATACAGTAATAATCTAAAAAAACACAGTCCTTCCTCTGCTGTCCAAAGCCATGTCTCCTGAAATCACGAACGTGCTCCCCAGAGACATCACTTGTAGAAGAAGTGCAGCAAGGAGGAGCTGGAGCTCAAGCAGTGGCTTTGCAGTGAGTACCACTTGGGTAAAGATGACAGTAGACAACCCACTAGATAAACCCACTAGAGACAAAACTTTATAATACTGCAATTCTCAATGAAAAACTGTATTATATCTAACACGTTTTAATTTGTGTTGTAAGCATAACTTGCCATAATGTGCAATATTTCATGCATTCAAGGATTGCTGGTCTCTCTCTTTCACAAGTTTTGTCCTGAAGCCACTATGCTTAGCCAGGCATATGCAAGCCATATGCTAAGCCACACTTACATGTTATTTCAGACCGAACATTCAAAGTAGAATGGTACATAATATATGGACCGCGTCACAGGTTGTCATTGTTTAAAAATTAACCAATGTGAGCATAAAACCAACTTCACCTCAATAAAGCAGGCTAGACAGAATAGGGCTATTTACTGATGTTTTGTTTTTAAACTAAATACAATGTACATTATCAATGCTGTATAAGGTCTCTTATGAAATTGAAAATAGTCACTATCGCCGGAAGATTTCAGTTGCTAAACAACACTTCTGTGTATACAGTATAACCCATTCATAAAACAACAAAAACTACATAAGTTTTGCGTGACTTAAATAGTTAAAAAAAAAATAACATTACCTGTCTAAAAGAAATACTTCAGCCATGGAGTCATCCTTCCTCCAGCATGCAAAAGTAACTCCAATATTGATTCAGGATTTTTTAAAAGTTTTGATTCAGCATTTGTTTTTACCACTGTCACTCTCATGTGTACGTGCAAATGGTAGATCTGTCTGCGTGAATGGGGTGTGCAGATGTACAAATCTACATTTGTTGACAGAAAGTTTGGCCTATATGATACATTTTCCTTAACATTTCCTTATTTCAGATTTGCTGTACAACTACTAGTGGGCACTCATAGCCTCTCATATTTGGAAACATAAGAACTCCTAGTGCTTTGACTTTTGCTACTTTTTTTATTACTGTTGCAAAACTCACTTGTGCATTTGTAAATGCATGTGTGGAAACTCTGGGGTGGGGGAGGGGTAAAGCCATTTTACTGGCTGATTCCTGACCAATGAACAATGCCAAAAGTGCAAAAGAACATTTGTATAAATATAAGTTTTGTGTTAAAATGCTTGTATTTATTTTTTTATAGAATTATTATTTTTTTGTTGTTAAATATAATTTGTTTTATGAATTTCTAAAGCAGTTAAAGAGCAGCAAAGTAATTTATTGGTTGAAGCACAAAGTTGTTTTATTGTCTGGATTGTTTTATTGTTTGAAACGCTAGTGGGAGTGCTGCATGAACACTTTATTCTTACTTGCACTTTCCACCCATAAAAAATATGATGTGCTGCAGGAACACGTTGAATTTGCCCTGTTTGGGTTCCAATGTAGGTTTGAAAAGCAATTAACATTAATATCAACATTGATGGTGTGTTTACTCATTTGTGTTGTTGAGGCTTATTCAGTTACATTAAACCAGACACTATGGTGGCTTTGTAGCTCATAGAAAAGCAAACCAGTTCTTAGAAGGCTTAGCAGACAAACCAATTCCAAGCTCCCAATAGGACTATCTCTGAGCTAGCACCAGGCTCATGCTGGGACAAATTTGCCTACCATGCCATTCCATCAATAAGTTGGTGTGTGGTGGGTGTTCCAGAGCACAATGGCTTCCATTGCATCATCCAGTAATTTATGTCTATCAGGTGTTGATAGTGAATTTTGTGGATGACTTCCCAGAACTCAGTCATTAGATTTGTTGGGCACAATAAAAATATGTTTCTGGAGTAGGCTTGACAATCACCTCCTTCTGACCACAACTCCTTCTGCCTAATTGTGAAAAAGGTCCAAGAAGTTGCCTGTTTTTTACAATCCAGCCCTACCTATCCCAATCCTTCAGTGCAACTCTTGAATCTAGAGCCTGTACCCTCAGAAACAAAGCCTGTACTCACACTGAACCCTCCTCAGTAAGCTAGAGCCTGAAGCCAGTTGTGTTTGTCTTTGCACACCCCATCTAATGTGCTGTGCCTATAGGATCAAGGAAGACAAGAGTGTTCATCAATTCTACCCTTCAAAATGGCAGTTATGAGCACTTCGGTTTGCAATGGAACTTCAATATGATGACCCTGATTATTTGTACTCTGAAGTGCCAGAGGGTGATATATTTCATTTGAAAAGCACTGCTAGACTGGCAAACCACCAAAACAATTTCCAACCTTGGTCCTAACTCCGTCTGCTCCACTATGAACTCCTATTACAGAAGGAAAAATAGCAAATTTACTTTTGAGTTATGTGCCTCCACAGCATCCACCTGTGTCCCACGAAAAGCTACCAGAGTCGTGTGAACCCCCAGTGCTGTCAGAGCTTTCACTTGAGTCCCACAAAAAGCTGCCAGAGCCATGTAACTCTCCAGTGCTGTTGGAGCAGCCGTCTGAGTTCCATGAAAGGCTGGAGCCGCCACTCGAGTCCCACGAACATTTGCCAGAGCCATGGACTTCCCAGTGCTGCAGGAGCAGCCGTCTGAGTCCCACAAAATATCGGATCCGCCACTTGAGCCCCTCGAAAGGATGTTATAGCTGTGTGACTCCCTAGTGCTGCCAAAGCAGTTGTCTGAGTACCACAAAAAGCCAGAGCCATCACTTGGGCCCCACAAAAGTCTGCCTGAGCCGCCCAACTCCCCAGTGCTGCCGGAACAGTCGTCTAAGTCCCATGAAAGGCCAGAGCTGCCACTTGAGTCCCACAAAAAGCTGCCAGAGTTGTGCGAAACCCCAGTGCCACCAGAGCTTTTAGAGGCGTGTGACTCTCTAGTGCTGCTGAAGCAGCCGTTTGAACCCAATGAATAACTGTCAGAATTGTGTTAATTTTCAGTGCCACCCTAACCAAATCCTCTTGACCCACTGGGGTGGTTTGAAATACCAGTATTCCCTGAACCTAAACATTCTGACTCATTGGGTCTAATTGAACCGCCATTGCCTCCTGAACTTAAGCCCCCTGACCCACTGGAGTGGTTTGAAAAACTAGTGTTCCATGCTCCAGGTTCTCCGCAGCTCCATGCTCCAGATCTACAGTACCCACGCTCCATGCTCCAGATCCTCCACGGCTCCATGCTCCAGATCCGCCTGAGTTCCATGCTCCAGGTTGTCTGCAGCTCCACACTCCAGATCCGCCTAAGTTCCATGCTTTAGGTCCTCCGCAGCTTCAGGCTCCAGGTCCTGCACTGCTCCATGCTCCAGATGCACCAGAGTTCCATGCTCCAGGTCCCCTGCAGATCCATACTTTAAGTTTTCAGCAATTCCTTGCAGGGCACTTATGCTAGAATCCATACAAACATTAAACAAAAAGAAAAACTTGAGAAATGTACACAGAAATGGGGTACGAGGACCACTACTGTCATACACCAATGTTAAAGTAACTAAAATGCTATATTTTTTCTGATTGACAATATATAAGTGTAACACAGTTCGTCAGATGGGAAGAATGAAGAAAGGGTTGACGATTCAAGGTAAGCAACGTCTTTATTTCAGCGTTTGCATCAGACATTAAACACTCTCTCAGTGCATTCTCAGTCGCGCCTCTCTCCAACTGGCTCATTTTCTCGATTAAAAAGCGTCTCTCTCACCCAATCACTGAGAGGAAATAGGTGTTAATCATTGCTCCGATTGACCGACTTTTCCAGCCACTGGCCTCCCAACCAGCTCTTCACCATTGCAGGGCATTCGATCCCGCCTTCCCTGCCACAAGAAAAACTGTTCTCCTTTTTGTATTAGAGATTGAAATTAATAAGGACCATATTGTCACAATCACCAGCGATCTACAGCCAGAGATCGCTGGTTGACACACACACTTTCCGTGAACTACAAGACACAGGACTGTCACAGGACTGTCAAAGACTGAGTACACACACTACATAAGCAGCACATACACACTCTGTCATTGCTGTGAATTGTTCCCTGTATAGTGACCTTACAACACGTTTCCTTTGTTCCTGTCTTCCGTGGTTTGATCCTCGCTTTGCTATTTGTTTATCCATGCCTGTCGCCAGCCTTTTGACATTTCGCCTGTTTATAGACCACGGTTTTTGATTACCTGAATACATCTATTTGCCCCTGATGACCACTGCTATACTGACTTTATATTAAACTGCAATTGATCCTCACCACCGTTGTCAGTGTCAACTCTCTGTTACATATATTGGGGTGAAAAATCTGATTCCATACTTTAAAATCATTGTATTTACTTCAAAAACTTCAGATGTTAAGGAAGGAATTCTAGTTTCTATCTCATCATTAAGAGAAGGATTATCTTTACAATTGCTAAGGCAATTTCATTAAGTTAAAAAATTGGTGAGAATGTGGGGATTGCCAAATAAGTGCAGTCAAAATATCTGCATCCTTTTACAGGACTAAACTAATTGTTTTCCCACTCCTACACAAGAATTCCAAGCATTCTAAAAACAACATAGTTTATACTACTGGACTAATGCCTGCAATGCTTTAAATTCCGAACTTCCTTTACGCAGAAGAGTCGGCGATACTCTTGTACAATTCAGAATAATCACTGTGTGAGAATTTTCATTGCAAGTTTCATTCTATTCACACAGACAATAATAATTTAGACATGAACGGCACACCTCATTATTTTACAGTACACTTGATTTTCCTGGTTGTTCACAGGCAGTTAAACATAATTAATGCATTTTAGATTCACACACGACAAATTTGAGATGTCTTGCGTGTACACATTTACTGAAAAACTGCTCAATAAAATCACACTTAAAAAGAAAGATCAAGCATAAAAGCAAAATTCGACAAAAAGTTTCAAGTTCATGCAGGTTAAGGAAGCAAGTGTTGTTTCTATCATTTATTTCTGCCAACATCTGAAACTTTTTTTGCAAGTATCTCTTTCCTTAAAAAATGTAGACATTGTCTTGACAGCCAAAAAAAAAAAAAAAAAAGGATTATGATGCAATGCCCTTTAACGGGTCTAAGCTAGTGTAACCGTATTCTGTTGTCTGCATTGTGTGGTTAACGAGAGGACACCATTTTGAGGCTGCACAGAGAATGTTATTATATTTGTGACAGATCGCCAGCTTCAGCTCATACCATTAAATGTACACTTTTCGTTTCAGGGAAAAGGTGGAAAAGACAAGAAGACAACAGGCGAGGAAAGGAAAAGAAGAGGAGTCGAAGATAGGAAAGAGAAAGAGCTGATACAGAAATTAATAAAGACAAATAACTCACAGTTACAGAATCAGCATATAAACCATGACAATCCTCACATTACATAGTTGAAATAAAAATCATGAATGCATACCTGCACAAAGAATGTTATTATATTTGTGACCGATCGCCAGCTTCAGCTCATACCATTAAATGTACACTGTCAACAAAAATAACATTCTGCAATATAATGTATTGTTTTTACATAAGCAACTAATACAATTGAATAAAATCCAACTTAAATATATATTTGTGTGTGTTATTTACAACCAGTACTAAGTTCTCTGTGATAATGTGGAACAGGTGTTGTGTACCTTTTCGGTTCAGGGAAAAGGTGGAAAAGACAACTCAAACAATTGTAGGACAGGTATGGCTGCTTGGACTATACCACCTTGATGTTAACCCCAAGGGGGAGAAGAGGAGAAACCACTTTTGTTTAGACTCTTTTTTACATTTATGTTTATGAAAACAAAACACTTTTAAATGAACAGTTATTAAACAAGGAGAAATGTAGTGAAATCAATATACTTGAAATTGATCCTGTTGCACTAGCTGAGGTGCTATATTGTTTAAATTTTGCTGGGTAGTCAACATTCTATAAATGCCATTCGCCCTTCGGGTCCAAAATGACGCAAATGACTTCACTAAACCTCTTAAATAAAGCATCTAAGTTTTATTTTAACTCTCAGATCTATTTAGCATGAAGAAACAACTCATCTTCATCACAAACTCTTTTGTAGATGCTAATTTAGTTTGCTTGCATTCATTCATTCACTTTCCTTCAGCTTAGTCCCTTATTTATCATTAGCCGCCACAGCAGAATGAACAACCAACTATTCCAGCATATGTTTTACACAGCTGTAAACCCTGCAACCCAGCACTGGGAAACACCCTTACATACTCACATGTGAAATTTGATAAATAATATTAAATTTGGTTCATAAGATGGTTAATATGGATTCCATTTCATATTTGAATGAATGAATGAATTAATGAGTAATGTTTCATCATCGTTTTCCATCAAGGTTTCATCACTGTTTTTTGTATTGCCAGTGTTTGTTCATTATTTTCTCTAGAATATTAAGCATTCCTGGTGCTACCAGTATGAAAGTACAAGGAATCCCCACAAACCACATTTTCTACACAAAGTAATTACAGGACAAGCAGTATTATGCAACCTCAACTATGCACAAAACAGTGAGTTGCAGAGTCATGGTTTCACTCGTGCTAGTTTCTGTTCTGTCTGTGAGTGCAACAAAAGGAAGTACTTTGAATTTATCAAACAATCAACACCATTGGTGTATACAGTATATTTCCTCAACTAAATGAAACAATGCTTAGAATCCAGAGCATTGGATTGCCGTGGGTTTAGTTTCTAGATCATTTCCTTAATTATTCTAGAGGTGTTTTTAGTCTTTGTTTGAATGATTGAGACATTTGGACATACTAAAGGATATGGGAATTTCTGAAGTCTTAAAAACCTTCTGACTGAAATTCTTTTTTGCATTTGGTGCAAAGCTGTTTAAAAAATCAAATAGATTGGTTGAGTTGTAGTTATTGAATCCATAATTGTTACAGATGGTTTAGAATTATTATTATTTTATTTTTTTTGTAGAAGACAAAATAAGTTATTTAGAAAAAGAAAATATGTGTGCATGTTATGTAACTGTATTTTTATTATATACTGAATTAATTTAGAACTTAGGTTAGTTCATCCAATATTTACTAACCTTCAGTACCGCCGCTCCCTATACACAGAGTGCGCAGGGCCTCAACTCCGGAGGGGGGCACCATCTCGGTTGCTTAAAAAAAAATATTTGCATTTTTAAAATAATATTAACGTAACTGAGTGTAAATAAAATGTATATTGATAATATGTTGTTAAATACATTTTTAAAAATATATATTTTCTGACTAGAACAAAAACAATTATGTGACAAAATTTTTGTTTGTGTACGCGTGGCACGGTCCGGTCCACTTATCTTTGCGGCTAAGTTAAGTTGCAGTTCTATGCCTGGAAAAAGACAGCAGCAGTCTGGAGCCAAGAAGAGGAAAAAGCTCAAGATGAATCGTGTGCATCACTTTCAGGTAACTTACATTCAAGAATCTGGAAAACATATTTTTGGTTGTTCAAGTAAATTAGTGAGGCTAGCGTTTAAACTTCTCCACAACCGCACCAAAACTGCCTTATTTGTTGTTGTTTACATTCAGTTTCTTGCTTTGCGGTTATGCATTGTGCTTTAAACTATGACAGGACATGTTCTATGACTCTTCGCGTTTGCTCCTCTTCCCCATGTTGCTGACAATTACACAAACTCAGTTACTTTTATTAACTTGTGCAATACTTTAGATTAGATTAGATTCAACTTTATTGTCGTTACACATGTACAAGTACAAAGCAACGAAATGCAGTTTAGGTCTAACCAGAAGAGCAATAGCAGCAAGTGCAGAATACAGGTATAAATTATAAGGTACAGTTATAGAAAAACTATGGTGATATTTACAGATGGATGTACTATGAACAGTATAAACAGGTTGCCTTAGTTATGATTATACATACAGGTTGATATTAATGATAAGTGTGCAGATAGATAAACAATTACAAATATATGTACAGTGGGTGTGTACATAATTACAAATGTACATGTACAGTGGGTTTGTACGGTTCACATAAATGAATCAGTGCAATGTAGGTTGCTTATTAATAATTAAAAGTGTGCAGATAGATAAACATAATTACAAATGTATATGTACAGTGGGTATGTACAGTTCAAATAAGTGAATCGGTGCAATGAATATGTGCAATTTTTAAATGTGCAAATGTTAAATAGTGCAGCGATTGTGAGGAGTATAAGTCATGAGGAGAGTTGGGGGTCAAAAGAGTCAGTGTGAGTTCAAAAGGGAGACAAAGCTGTTCCTCAGTCTGCTGTTTTTTGTCCGAGGTAGCCTGAAGCGCCTGCCTGAAGGCAGGAGAGAAAACAGTCTGTGAGCAGGGTGAGAGGAGCCCTTGAGAATACTGCGTGCTCTGCACAGACTGTGTTTTTCCTGAATGTCCTCTATTGTGGGAAGTGGAGTCCCTGTGACGCGTTGGGCAGTTTTCACCACCCGTTGCAGGGCCTTCCGCTCAGCAACAGAGCAGCTTCCATACCAGACTGTAACACAGTTGGTCAGGATGCTCTCTATTGTGCAGCGGTAGAAGTTCACCAAGACGGCTGATGACAGCTGGTTCTTCTTAAGTTGCCTTAGGAAAAATAGGCGCTGGTGAGCCTTCTTGACCAGTTTACAGTTCTGTTTGCACACCAGCTACATACACATGCACAGCACAATTATTCCACTGTATGCATTATTTATTATTATATAGTTATCATATTATATCATATAATTATTTGCCGTTATCGTTGTTTATTGTTTTGTCTATTTCTATACATTTCTGATTGCTGCGGTTGTTATTGCTTGTATCACTGCAATGACAATAAAGTCTCTTTAGTCTTTACATCAGTTGATTGGTGTGTTTAGGCCATTTTTTTCATTTTTGTACATTATTATATGAAATAACAAATCGATTACTGAAACATCAATAATATAAAATTTGTCAAATTACTCTAAGCCACAGGCCATATTTTTATGGCATGAATTCATTAATGATTATTTTTCCTGAAAGTCAAAGATTTTGTTAAAAAATACACAATTTTTTAATTCTTAAAAACCACAAATGTCTTTGAGTTATACTGACAGCAAGGGTCAGCTTTTGTCACCACAGATTAAGTTAAATCCAAAATTTGGTTGGAGTTTAGACACATTATGAAGAGTGCTTGACTAGATGAGTGTTTTAATGGTATGTCATGGGCTTTTCTTTTTCTAATTTCTTCTGTATTATACATGGAGGTTCAATGCTGAAATTTGTCACAAAAGAAGATGAGGTGGCATGACCAGCACTGCTCCAGAGGCACTAGCAGCTGCACAGGTACAGATACAGGATGCAGCACTAAGGACCTTCCATCTCTACAGGTACAGAGAGGGTTTATTCCTTACCTTTTGTAAATGTTTGAATTTAGGAATGCTTCTGCAGAACACGTCCATGTTTATTTTGATGTAAACTATTATTTTGTAATGTAAATATTTGAATGTTTAAGTATAATTTTTGAGTGTTTATATGCAGATGTGTATATAAATAAATAAATACACGTTTAAATGCATGGTTTCATGTGTTTTTGTTCCTCTGTGGGGGCACCACTGTAAAATTTCGCATAGGGCACCCTTTTGGCCAGCAGCGGCCCTGCTAACCTTTATATGTTTCAAACTATTTTGACTTTCTTTCTTCTGTTAAACCCTCAAAAAAATATATTTTGAAGAAAGCTGAAAACCTATAACCACTGACCTCCATGGTATTTGTTTTTTCCAACTACTAAAGTGCCAGGAGATGAGCAAGCTTTAGAACTTTTAATAACTATCCCCTCTGTCTACTTACAGTGATTGACATTCTAAGAAGAGCATTTAACTACAACAGTTTGAACTATAGTTCTGCCAACTAAAAGTATGACGGTATGACATGATCAGTATGATGATGAAAACTGTAAATTTGTAGTCAAAAAGAGTTTTGCTATTATGTCATTGTTTTGTATTACAATATGGAGCAATTATGTGTTAATGTTGTCAAAACTAAATCACAGAATACTTGAAAATGAAATTAGTTAATGACAAAAATTTGCTATGGTTAAAACATGAAATAATAAAACATATAGTATTAAATGTGCCCAGCTTAAATGTAAAATAAAGTTACCTGAGAGAGAGAGATAAAGGGAGAATCAGAGAGCAGTAGAGCCAAAGAAGAAAGACTCCAGAGCATGAAAGAGCAGAAGCAGGATAGAGCACAGCAGAGCAAAAAGAGCGCAGCAGAAAAGAGCAGAGCAAAAAAGACCAGAGCAGGAAAGAGAGTAGAGCAAATAAGACCAGAGCAGGAAATAGTAGATTAGAGCAAATAAGACCATAGCAGGAAATAGTAGAGCAGGAAAGAGGAGAGCAAAGTTTACAATCCAATTTTGTCTCTTCCTTGACCATGCGACCAAAGCTCAAATACTGAGACATTCCAACTGACCAATGAAGAGCTTTATCAATATGTGACCACATCGTAAAACCCCCAAAGTCCACATAGATCTTAGACAGGTCCTGATCTTAATCAGCACCTCTGACTTCTGCAATTGGAATCCTTATGGGCCTGTTTGCTGAAAAAGACATGTTTTGAAATAAAACATATGATGCATACGATAATTTACATTCTTCCAGAGTAAAGAGAACAAAAAGCCTGCAGGCTGGGGAGACGAAAGAGTAAGAGTGACTGGGAGAGAGAATGGCCATGAATCCCTGTGCTCCTGGAGATGTGGGATGAGCAGGAGCACTGGTTCCACACCTTGTTCAGGAGCAACAGAATGACGATGAGATGTTCCAGGGTTGGATGAATCTGCAGATGGCCTTGGGATCAATGGCTGGTGCGCCTGATACCTCTGCTCTCGTGGGAGGCACAGGTAGAGGCCCAACAGCTCCCTGTACAGAATCTCCTGGTATTTGCAGACCTGATGAGGGCCATTCTCCAGCAAATTGGTCTGAGTCCAGAGAAACATTGGCATCCATTCCGAACTATGAACTTGGCCAACGGTGGCCAACCCTTCATGCTGGCACAACAGTTGCGGGTTGCATGCCGCAGGTGGTTGTTGACCAGGGGAAAACAACATAGAGCAGGTCCTGGATCAAGTGGTACTGCAATAGTTTATTGCCCATCTGCCTAAGAAGATCACTGGGTGTGTCCAGTGCTATCATCCAGTGACCCTAGACCTGGCCATCCAACTGGAATCCAGATGGTGACATGTATAGGGATCAGTGAGACCCTACAAGCAGTTTCACTCTTTCTTATCTTCTAATACCTCTTCTTGTCCTCTACTTCACGTTAATCACTTGACTCACTTCCTCTCATGAGGGTGGGGAGGAAGGTTGGATCTCCTCTTATTTACTGTGTAAGAGATCTCACAAGCTTCCATAGGTTTTCTCCCTTCAAACTTCTCTATGGACAGCAGCCCTGCAGGGTGTCCTTAGGGAGGTTTGGGATGAGGGCCCTTCAAATAGTAAAAACAAAATTAAAAATGTGCTTGACATGCAATCAAAGCTCCACGCACTGGGGCAGTTGTCAGTGAAGAATTTGCTCCAGGTCCTGTACAAAGACAGCTGTATAAATCTGTAAATTTTCACTGGGAGAGAAAGTGCTCATTTTACTCCTTACTACATCTAGTTCAAAATTACAGTAAGTGTCAAGGGTCTTTTGAGGTCAAGTTGGAGATTTCAATTATAAAGTGGCATGGCACCCCAGATTTATTGTGTAAATCTTTTTTAAAATAATGTAAGGCGATGCTGGCAATGGAGGTGAGTTTGGAAGAGGATCTAGGTTCAGACGTGAACATTAAGACCCACCCCTTGGCTCTGATACCGGCAGGAAAGCGTCTCACACCCTCTCAACTCAAAGATATTGCCTGAGTAATGGCAGAATTTGCCCAATGTGCTCTCGCCCCTGATTGGCTGAACTAGTCTCATTCATCACCATATTGAGACAGAGACAGGACATAGTTGTGCACCCTCAGCCATATAGATTATCTGAACACAAAAAAATGTTCGTTAAGTCAGAATCAGAGTAATGTGGGTAATAGAGGAATCCCACAGCAACCGGGCAAGCCTGATAGTTGTATTCCCTAAAACAGATGGCTCTGTGTGAGTTATCACAGTGTGAATGCTTTTGTTGAAATGTGATGCTTGGTTGATGAGATTTTTGATTGGCTAAGTGACACTTGTTTTAAATTTAACCCTGGATTTAAAAACGGACATCGGTAGATCCCCTTATCACTTTTATCCAAAGAAAAAAAAGTCTTCACCATGCTGTTCAGACTGCACCAATTCTTTACACTTCTGCTTGGGTTGTTTGGGGCTCCGGCTACGTTTTAACATCTTATGGACAAAATCCTTCGGCCACAAGCTGTTGCTTATCTGGATGATATCAAAATCTGCAGTTATGATTGGCAGAGGTATATGGAACATCTGAAGGCGGTCATGTGGGTGCTGAGGCATGACATTCAAATTCACTTGTGTCTATTTATTGTGATTGGTGTGAAGAGAACAAAAAGCCCTCAGACTGGGAAGATGAGAGAGAGAGAGTGACTGGGAGAGAGTGTTGCTATCCTGATTTCCGGTTATATGTTTGTTTTGGTCTAAGATAGAGTGACAAAAATAAGCTACAGACATTTGCTTTTGAGTTTTTTGAGAATAAAAGCCATGACTCTCCCTTATGACTTCTTCTTTATCTGAAAGAACCCCTTTATTGTTCCACAATCATCTTTTTGGGTTCAACAGAAGAAAGAAACTCATAAAGTTCTCATAAAGCTCTTTAATCTTTGGTTGTTAGTCTTATTTACAGTTATTTATATTTGACTCTTCTCAGTTTTACGTTTAGGACTGTGAGAATACAGGTGAGTACTGATTAAATCCAATGGTTATTTCATGACACTAATTTTACATTTCCTGCTTATTCATTCATTCATTCATTTTCTTTTCAGCTAAGTCTCTTTATTAATCTGGGGTCGCCACAGCGGAATGAACCACCAACTTATCCAGCATTTGTTTTACGCAGCGGATGCCCTCCAGCTGCAACCCATCTCTGGGAAACATCCACACACACTCATTTACAGACATACTCTATGGACAATTTAGCCTACCCAATTTACCTATACAGCATGTCTTTGGACTTGTGGGGGAAACCGGAGCACCTGGAGGAAACCCACGCAACCACGGGGAGAACATGCAAACTCCACACAGAAATGCCACCTGACCTGCTGTGTGGCGATTGTGCTACCCACTAGGCCACCATTGCGCCTTTCCTGCTTATTATTTTCAGAAATTAATCTAAATTTTATTTATGTTTTATGTTTATCTAATACATATTTCTGCCCAAAGATCAAATCTCTTAGTGTTCAAACATGCATTAAAGAATATATATTTTTGAAGCAAATATCATTGTCTGCAAAAGGCATCTGGATGTGATTGCATCACACTGCAGTGAGTCATGTGCTTGAAATCTCTTTCATGACATTCCACACTAGAAAGGGAGTGTCCCTTTTCCCTTTACACATCAAGAGATCAAAGTTGTATCAACAGGAAGTCTTGTAGACCTGTGTCCAGGTGTGTTATGAGTAAAGATTTTAAACATCGATAAACACAAAACATTTCATTATGTGGTATGAATAAACCTTCAATTTGCAGTGCATCAGGCTATGACACAGAAATTGTTTATAACCTTAGTAGGCCTTTTAACAATATTCAGATCTACAAATAGTTGATTTAAAGTTTCTTTATGCAATTACTTATATATTTTAATAGGTTTGCAGTTACATTGACTTGATGTCAAACCCTTTTTTTTTAGTTTTTGCACATAATTGCAGCAACACATTTCTCTCACAGTGTCTAAAATTGGTTATCTAAAGTCAGCATGAAATCAAAAAGGGCACTTCTTGCTTTGTAAACATTTGTTTGCCCTCATAATCTTTAATCAAATACCATAATATTCCCTGCCCCCTTAAAATGAGTTTTATTAACTTCTGGTCACATGGAAGGGCTATAGGGCAGGGCTATCATTGTGGTTCTTTCTGCCCTGCCTTTGTAGAGGCATATGAATATCATGAATATGATACGATTCTATCTGTAAAAATTTGTTTCTCATTATCATTATCATCATCAGGCATCGCAAAACATTCTGCACCAAAGGGTGCTAACGGTGATTCAAGTGGACATGTTATCCTTCACAAAAGAGTGCAAACTGGCATACAAATATTCAGTAGCATTTCTTCCGATGGTCCATTTGAGTATTAGTAGACTGTCTACTTAATATCTGTTGATACTGACATTCAACAGACATTTAACTGACTATAAGAAACTTTGCAAGTACATGTCAACTTACACTAACCCTAACACCAACCTAACAGTCTACTTGTAATCTAATCAGAATTAGTTGCAATGTAACTTAAATTCAACAAACGGACCATCAAAATAAAGTATGACCAAATATTCTACCATTTTATTAGCAACGGCCATCTTCCAATAATCCAGTCAGTTCTCAAAAGACAAAATCATGCACCGCTCTATATTTTGCCATTTCAGAAACCGAGAAAAGGACAAGCTTAACTTTCAGCCTTTCATAGCGACTTTAAGAATCCAGTCTCTCAAAAGCCCTTCTTTTTTCAGAGCCTACTTTTCTCTGACACACTTGACAGTCTGGGATTTGTTTATTTGCATTTGGGCTCAGGGGTCCATTCTTTGTACTTCACTTAAAAATATATGATGATTTGGCAGATCCTTTATTCCTGATAGCTGATTTCTCACTAATTTGGTACTTTAAATTTATTTTCCAAATCAGTTTAAAATATCTGACAAATTAATCTGAGGTTACTGTATGTTCTTATGTTCAATGAAAGGAAAGATCTATCCATCCTCCTGGCAGAGCAGCATAATGACATTATCAGATCAAAAATCAATTATCAGCCATGTGAGCAAAATGACAATATTCATGAGACGATTTGATTATTATGATATGCAATAACTTGCCACATTTGTTGTGGGCTGTTTGTAAACGTTTTACACATTTCTCTATCATAAATTTAGCAGTTTATTTAAGTTTTAGCTTTAAAGTAAATTGTCTATTAGGATAATATTAAAGTTTCTTATTCCCATTGTGAAATAACTGGCTATCATTTTACATCAAAAAGAACATCAAAAACGATCTCTTACACTGCATCAAATCATAATTATTTCTTAGAAAAAAAATTCTCTCAAAAACAATGTCTTTTTATTGATTTTCATACAGTCATGCACTCTCAGAAATTACAAGTATATATCAGTAACTAAAGTATACATATCAGTCACTGAACAGTATATGTTATATTTGAACCCCTTGTTATTGCACCCCATGACATTTTCTGTACTTTATTTCAAAGTGTAGATTACCCTACTGTACATTCATTCATTTTCCTTCAGCTTAGTCCCTATATTCAACAGGGTTGGCCACAGCAGAACATACTGCCAACTTATCCAGCATATGTTTTACACAGCGGATGCCCTTCCTGCTGCACAGCTCAAACACTCTTACAGTACATGCACACACATACACAATGGCCAATTTAGTTTATTCAACTCACCTATAGCGCATGCCTTTGAACTGTGGGGAAAACGGGAAAACTCAGAGAAAACACATGCAAACTCCACACAAAAATGCTAACTGACCCAGCTGGGACTCAAACCAGCAACCTTCTTGCTGTGTGGTGACAGTGCTAACCACTGAGCCACCGTGTCGCCACGATTAGCCCACATTACATTTTTAAATTATATTTTTTATTTTGATTTTAATTTGTTTTAAATATTTTGACAATATTGCTATTTTGCCTCATTTAATACAGTACTCTTGTAAAATAGCAGTTGGCATATACTTTCAGTATCACCTTCACTTAAATGTACATGATCTAATCCTGTTTATATGAAATAACCCTGCTCCCAAGCATGTTTGAAATTACACATGGTGGCCTAGTTAGTAGCACGTTCGCCTCACAGCAAGAAGGTCACTGGTTTGAGCCTCGGCTGGGTCAGTTGGCATTTCTGTGTGGAGTTTGCATGTTCTCCCCATGGTTGCATGGGTTTCCTCCGGGTGCTCCGGTTTCCCCCACAGTCCAAAGATATGTGGTACAGGTGAATTGGGTGAGCAAAATTGTCTGTAGTGTATGTGAGAGAATGAGAATGTATGGATGTTTCCCAGAGATGGGTTGTGGCTGGAAGGGCATCCGCTGCGTAAAACAAATGCTGGATAAGTTGGCGGATCATTCCGCTGTGGCAACTCTGGATTAATAAAGGGACCAAGCCAACAAGAAAATTAATGAATGAAACCCTGAATGAGTTTTTAAAAGCTAAACTATCTTGGATCCTATTAAAATGTCAACACCCAGTCCTGCTGATTGAGTAATTCTATGAAGAACAAACCCCAGGAGGTTCTCTTGGACAGCAGTGTTTTTACTTACATCACAAACTGTTTGTTCATATGTGCAGTGATTATGAAGATACTCGGATGTCAACAACCGCATGGATTGCATGGTAATCTCCCAAATTTTTATGTTGCCTTGAAAAAGGACATATATCTGACTTAAACTCATTATTATTCTGGCTTCTGATCTACAGTATATCAATCTCCTCCTAGGGCTCTAATGCTACAATTGCCAAAACCAGCTTTTAGTTGGAAAACAGGCTGTACATTTTTGCAACTAGTCCAACTTTTTGTTTTGTGAAAAATGACCCGGAAAATTCTGAAAAATACCATTGACTTAACATTAGACCCAATGTTGACGCATCATAACTCATAACACATCAAAGAGAAATACTTAGAAACAAGAACAAGAGTGCCGTTAACTTTCTCAAGCCAACATTAACGTTTGTTCATGAACTTTAGCTTCTAGTTCTGCTTATTATGCTGTCAAAACAGTGGAAATAAAATGTGTAAGCTGCTAAATCATACAGAGTTAGTCTGTAGAAAAATGTAAAACATTTTGACAAACTGAATTTAATGGGCTCTATATGACTTGTTATAACTTTTGGTAGTCCTTAGTACACAGAATGTTTATTTTTTTTCTGGACCGACTGAGTAATACAGGCCAAAACATGACAATAACCTATCTGTCAGGGTTCGGGTTTGGGGAAAAGGACAAGGACCCAATTGCAGTATGAAATAGGAATTTATTTATAATAAAAATAGAATTAAAAAGGCAAAACAAACAACCCTGAGGGGGAAACATTAACAAAAACAAACAATCAATCAAATACAAACTAGACTGGGCTGGTTGGCAAGGATAAGGATCAAGACTGGAGACCACGACAGGACTGGGGGCATCATCGACAATGAACTGGCACAGGACAGCAAACATGAGAATATAAAGCAGAAATAATTAACAAACAAACAGGTGGACATGATCAACTAATAATGGGTTAACAAGGAGGGTGGGGCTAGACAATAGACAGGAGAGCAAGAAAGCACCACAAGAAAACACCACAAGACAAGAGCACGCAGCCAATGAGAGAACTCATTAACCGTGTGCTCAACAGTGTTGGGAGTAACGCGTTATAAAAGTAATGTATTACAGTAATGTATTACATTTTCCTGTAACGCAGTAGTGTAAGGCATTACTAATGCATTTTCAGTAATATTTTACTCGGTACATGTTCAGTAACGCGTGCGTTACAACAAACTTTTCGCCCGCAAGAGATTAACAAATAAAAATATCGCAGTTCTGTTTTCTGTTCGTGGTTGGTGAATATACGCGCGCGTGTTGTCATTCATCTCC
>CAIGQQ010037819.1:1582986-1605206 GCA_903798035.1 Danio albolineatus | reverse complement strand
ACAGGACGTGCGCAAAACAACCGGGAATAAAAGGTCTGTTCAGTTCGCGAAGGACATCAATCATCATCAGATGTGATCAAGAGTGAGTTTCACAAGTTTAACACGTGTTTAAAACAGTGCATGTTTGTAATGAACTACAGCCATTCAGCTTTACTTCATCACCACAGCCGCGTGTCAGCAAAAAAGACGCTTCAATCTCGGTTTGTTGACATTAAATCAGGTTTATTGTGTACATTACCATAACAGAAATCCATACAGCAGTGGACATTAGCCCGTATCCTTTCACATTTGCTCGCAAAAGCGCGCGCTGTCTGTGTGTGCGCGCGCACGTGCGTGCGTGCGTCAACGAACTCTATAACTGCATGTGCGTGACTCATCGTTGCAACTCCTTAACAAACACATTAAACAGTCTTTGGTAAAGTTCTTACTGTTGTATTTCTCACAAACATAGTGAGATCTGCTTCTCTTACACCTGTTCCTGTTGTGTCTGTGTGTCTGACGCAGCCGAGGGCGGAGATTGGGGCACGCTGACGGGAACGGTGGGCGGGGAGGACTATTCTTAAAGGGCCAGTGCAAAAAACTGGAAAAATTTGATTAGAGCTATAATGGAACGACTTTAGAGAGCTATAATTAATAATCTGATGGGTATTTTGAGCTGAAACTTTACAGACAAATTCTGCTGACACAAAAGACTTATATTAAATATAAAAAAAGGGGTCATGTATGTGCCCTTTAAGTTCTAATTCTGTAGTTGTTTTGGTGAAAGTAACTAAAAATGTAATATGTAGTCATGTAACATATTACAATTTTGAGACAGTAATATTGTAAGGTAAGGGATTACATTTATATAACAGTAACAAGTAATCTGTAATGTATTACAGCTTTGAAGTAACTTGCACAACACTGGTGCTCAAAATAGACAACAGAAACGTGGCCACTATGTAAACACAGGGCCACGCGCTTAGACAAATGCAAAACACAAGCACACGATAAAATGAAAACATTTTACTGTGCGCTCACACATATGCAACGCGCATGTTTCATCTCACCGCCATCCAAAACTGAAACCAACTAGACGGAGACGCTGAGAATGAAACAGAGCGATGCCGACAGAACAAACAAACACCAGGACCAGAGCGCGCAATCGCAAACACACCCAGACCTCACACACCCGTATCAAGCAGAATGGTGCACGGTCCAAGCGCGCCCATAATTGCCACTCATACAGAGACACAATGACATCACACAGGACTAGACACAGCTAGTGTCTGGACTCTGCCACCGAAACAAGAATTTACAAGACTGGAGTGGCAGAACCCTGACACTATCATTTTCAGCAGCAGTAATCAGCAAAATATGCACGTTTCATCTGTTATGTGCCATTGTTTACATTCTATTCTCCAACATGGCCGACTGACAGGGGCGCCGCTAGCAATTTTGGGCCACATGAAAATATTATGCGGATGGGCCCCCAACTACCAAGCTAGCTATCCAAACTCTTTGTCTGCAATGTAGTTATACTGACGTATGCATTTTATTATTGATTTTGTCCACTACTTATTAGAATTTAGTAAGAGAACGGCCATGACTGTAGCTAGCAGATGATTTATTGTTCAAATGTACTGTAAGTGTATTACAAAAAAGGAACAGTAATCAAATAATCACTGAAAATTGTACATTTATAAACACACAAAACACCAATGTGTAACTATTTAAATAACTGTACTGCAATAGTGTCTCATACAATGTGCAGTACACTGGAACAGTGACAAAAATCAATAAGAAACAAAAATATATTACAATGAGACCCATAAATAAGCCGAGACCCATAAATGATGCATGAGTGCATCATCCGGGTAATTAAAGTGCACTTATTAGTGTGAAGTTGTCAGTGTGAATGCACTACTTACACTATTTATACTACAAATTGGCGTAGAATAGTGCATAAGTATGCGATTTGAGATGCAGCTGATGTTACCCTCGAGGACATCGCTGCTTTGACAGTTTACCTGACGATCGCACTCAAAGCATCAACTCTCTTCCCGCTACTGACGGACTGAACCATACAGTGAAAGGAGGGGGGTGCAATTTGACAGTGACAGACACGAGAGGCAGATATAAGCCGTATTTTTATTTTTTATTTCTAATAAATTGTTTTACTTGTAATTTAAAGATACATTCATAATTTATATTACATTATAGCACTGTTATTAATTAAAAAGCAGATCTCTGTGGGCCCCTAGAGTGCATGGGCCCTTAGAATAGTCCTAACTTCCCCCCCTTAGCGGCGCCCCTGCCGACTGATGATGCTACATGAAAACACTACACACCATAGCCTGTTTTCTATAAGTTTTATGCAAAATTTGTCAAATGTTTTTAGTGTTGACTTAAATAAATCACTAAATTTTAACACTGAAAACTGGACTGACACTTTTTCAATTTACTATAAACCATGTGAAGCTGCTTTGACACAATATACATTGTAAAAGCGCCATACTGTACATGAAGATGAATTGAATTGAACTAAATAATGGCACGTCCATTAACCGGTGTTACACAACTAAAACCTTTTTCTTTCATGAGAAGTCAAAAATCATGACGATGGATGTTGGTAGGTTTGCAAACTGAACTGTATATCGCAGTAATACGTTTTGACACAAGCATGTTATCCAATAGAAACTGTAAGAAAAGCTCTGAAATGTTGAGAGATTGAATGTGTTTTATTTCAGATGACTTCAAGGCAGTGACAAGTCAGTTCTTTAGTTTTGTGTTTTTCTTCAGTGATTATGCTTGTTAACAGCAGGTGTTTTAATTGTTTGTTCGTATGAAGTCATTCATACAATTAAGTACCTATTTGCTTATCCCAAAATGACAGTTAGGTTTTTACCGGTGGGGTTTGGTGCCATGCTTCCTTTAAAAAATCTTTTTACATACTTACATAATGCATGCAAATTAGCCACTAAGCTCACAAAACGTAAAGTGGTTATGTTTCCTCGTTTTTTCCTCCTGTCTGGTCTATTATTATGCTTAATTAGATGCTAGATACCTACAGTACATGTGTAATGTATTGGACTCTGCATATGTGCTACTTTCTTTCTACTTTCACTTGGCACTATGCCTACAGGCCTGGAACTTCCAATCTTAAGGTGTTTCACTTTCTAGCAAAACTCAATGCTGGACTAAATACACAAATCAATACTGGAGTGATAGCATACAGACACTCTAACCCAACATAAGTAAAAGTCTTCAGTACACCTTTTTAATTATACTTGTATTGACAGTAAGTTACTTGATATTTTATGTATGCATTAAAAGTTTTAAAAAGTACTTAACTGGTTATTTTTACTAAAACTAGTCAACGTGGAAAACTATTGTTGATAATTAACGATTCAAGTGTGCAAAAAAAAGTACAAATAACAGAATGTATTATAAGGCAGAATGTATAAAACAATAAGAAAAGAAAACTAAATCTATGTAAATGTGAAATGACATGTATGTTCGTATATTTCAATTCAATTCACCTTTATTTGTATAGCGCTTTTACAATGTAGATTGTGTCAAAGCAGCTTCACATAGAAGGTTATAGTAAATTGAAAGTGTCAGTCCAGTTATTAGTGTTGGATTTCAGTTCAGTTCAGTTCAGTGTTGTTTAATATTCACTACTTAGAGTCCAAACACAGAAGAGTAATCCATCGGTGCGCAGCTCTAGCTGCAGTCTAGACGCCGGAGGCTGGAGAACTCGAGGCTTGTCTGTCCTTGGAGGGTCACAGGAATCAGTCTCATGTTTGCTACTACGCCAAGCACCAAACAGCTGCATAGTCTCTGGGGGCCTCGGGATGAGTATCCCCAGGTGGAAATAGAGAACAAAGAGAATAATTAGCATAGCTGCTGTTCATAGTGTATATAAACGAGATGTGCGAAGCACATTCATGCATCACACCGCTATGTGATGTATTGAGTGTATGCTTTACTAAAAAGATAGGTCTTTAATCTAGTTTTGAACTGTAAGAGTGTGTCTGAGCCTTGGACATTATCAGGAAGGCTATTCCAGAGTTTAGGAGCCATAAATGAGAAGGCTCGACCTCCTTTACTTGACTTTGCTATTCTGGGTACTACCAGAAATACTGAGTTTTGAGATCTTCTAGAGCGGGTTGGATTGTAGCGAGACAGAAGGTTGGTTAGATAAACAGGAGCTAGATTATTTAAAGCTTTATAGGTATATAAGCAAATTCAGATGTAACAAAGAACATGTGTAAAAACTGTAAAAAGAAAACACGCAAGCATACAAGTTTTGTATCTAATCAGTAGGGCCAGACAGAATCTGCAGACGTTTTTTGCAAATTCTGCAGAGAATTTTGTTAAAAATCTGTGGATTTATGAAATCATAATTAAGAACTTAATATATGAAATAAAAAATAATACATTTTTAACTTTTATTTAATGTTTATAATGCAAATCCAGTTAGATCCACTAATTTAGTAAACAAAGCTCTTTAGGTCTTTAGTATAATATATCTACTAGATGACAGAAAATATTACTCTACAAACTGTACACACATTTTAATATTACTATTATTAATTCATAATAATATTAGTGAAATTAATTTAAATAAAGTAAAAAAAATAAAGATGATTGCCGGCAGCTATCTCTCTGCAACTCTCACATGGTCGCCCACTGAAGCTCAGCAGTGCTGCACCTGGTCAGTACCTGGATGGGAGACCACATGGAAAAGCTTGGTTGCTGCCGGAAGTGATATTAGTGAGGCCAACAGGGGGTGCTCAACCTGTGATCTGCGTGGCTCCTAACGCCCCAGTATAGTGAAGGGGACTCTATACTGCTCAGTGAGTGCCGTCTTTCGGATAAGACATTAAACCGAGGTCCTGACTCTCTGTGGTCGTTAAAAATCCCAGGATGTTCTTTGAAAAAGAGTAGGGGTTTAACCCTGGCATCCTGGCCAGATCTGCCCATTGGCCTCTGTCCATCATGGCCTCCTAACCATCCCCATATAATAATTGGCTTCATCACTCTGTCTCCTCTCCACCAATCAGCTGGTGTGTGCTGGTGGTGCAATATGGCTGCCGTCGCGTCATACAGGTGGATGCTGCAGACTGGTTGTGCTATATAAATGTAAGGAATTATTATTATCATTACTTATTATGATCACAAGAAATTGACAGCACCTGAGTTAAATATATGAGTGTCACTACTCAATACTCGGGACCTCAGGACTGAGTGTCAATACTTAGGACCATGTGATATTTCAGTTGTTCTTTTAAATAAAAAAATAAAAAAAATAATGTGAGTTTCCGGGTGCCACAGTGGCGTAGTGAGTAGCACATTCGCCTCACAGCAAGAAGGTCGCTGGTTCGAGCCTCGACTGGGTCAGTTGGCATTTCTGTGTGGAGTTTGCATGTTCTCCCTGTGGTTGCGTGGGTTTCCTTCGGGTGCTCCGGTTTCCCCCACAAGTCCAAATACATGTAGTATAGGTGAATTGGTTAAGGCTAAATTGTCCGTAGTGTATGAGAGTGAATGAGTGTGTATGGATGTTTCTCAGAGATGGGTTGCAGCTGGAAGGTCATCCGCTGTGTAAAACAAATGCTGGATAAGTTGGCGGTTCATTCCGCTGTGGCAACCCCAGATTAATAAAGGGACTAAGCCGACAAGAAAATGAATGAATGAATGAATGAATGAATGAATGAATGAATGTGAGTTTCCAAGATAAATAATAAAATGAGTGGGTGGCAGGAGATAGGTCGGAAATACAGGAAACTCCCAGGAAAAACGCGTGTGTTGGCAGAAAAGCTCTTGAAAATCCTTAAACTTCTGGTAAAAATCACAACATTTGGTGAACTGCGAGACTGTCAGTGAAGTATGGAAGAGCAACAGTAGCATATTTAAAACACTTCCATGTACAACTACATTGTTCAACCAAAGTTTGCAGCTGCTGAGCATGTGTTCCTTAATATAGCATCATTTTTGTGCATTAATAAAACACATTAATAATAAACATTGGAAGACCTCTGTGCCATTCAGACTACATTACTTTATTGGGTGCCTTAAAAAATGAATTAAGCATCTAAATATTAAAAGTATATCTATTCAATTACAAATTATAGACACTATTTGTAAAGAAAATGTTTTTATAGAAAAAAGAAAATAAAATAAAATAAACTATTAATTCATAGTATTTCACTGTAACCATCATTTGTGTAAAAAAGGAAGCATTTTAAAGGGGTCTTGTTGCCCCTTATTGTTGATTATACCTCTAAACTACAGTCAAACATATGGGAAGGTGGGGTGAGTCATACAAAAAAAAAGGGGGTTTCCAGATGTCTGGGACATTCTGGGACATTATCCCATTCATGGGCTTCAGGAAGCCACTATGAATATGCAGGAATACGTGGGAGACTTGGGCATCTGCCATAAACTTTGATCTCTAAAACTTTGCAAAGCTTACATCCATGAACAACAATATACTGTAAATGTATTTCATGCCTACTGGAAAGACATGAATGACACATAAAACAGGTCATTTTGATTGAAAACAATACTTTTAGACCATATGCACATTCCTTTTCTCAAATTTGCTGAATAGTATTGAAATGTAGTGAATTTAAATATACAAATATGCTAAACGAGGCCTTGGTGAAGGGGAGGTTGGAAGTTTTGGGTAAGTTTGGTTTCCCACAAAGGTTGACAAATGGCATTTTGCAATAAAAGAACATTCATTGTCAGTTAAGCTCAAATGTCATATTACAGCATACTCCACACAGTAACTCTATAATGATTTTTTAACTGTTGATGCAAATGTGTCGACAAATGGTTATAAGGACTTGAAAAACATTCAGCTAATTACAGTGTTGAAAAATGTGCATAATGGTAATGGTCATGCAGGTTATGTACATATATATATATACAAAGCATATATATATATATAGGGGTGTCATGGTGGCACAGTGGGTAGCACAATCGTCACACAGCAAGAAGGTCACTGGTTCGAGCCTCGGCTGCGTCAGTTGCCATTTCTGTGTGAGTTTTCATGCTCTCTCCATGTTCGTGTGGGTTACCTCTGCGTTCTCTGGTTTCCCCCACAAGTCCAAAAACATGTGGTATAGGTGAATTGATTAAGCTAAATTGTCCGTATCGTAGGTGTGTGAATGAGAGTGTATGGATGTTTCCCAGTGATGGGTTGCAGTTGGAAGGGAATCCGCTGCGTAAAACAGGTTCATTCCGCTGTGGTGACCCCAGATTAATAAAGGGACTATGCCAAAAAGAAAATGAATGAATGAATGAATAATATAATACATATATAATTCTTCTGCAATCCACTGAACTCTGAACTAAATTATTGTACATAATTTAAACACATTTAAAATACAGATATCAGATATTACGCAACAGGCCTTTACATAGAATTATATATGTATACTTTACTTGTAAATTTGAATCATTCAAACATCACTGCATTACACATTATGTTTTAACCGCAATTTAGTGCACCAGAATTTTGACCTTTATGCAAAACAATTACATTGTAGAGGAAAATATTGTGAAAATGCATATTTACATTTAATACTACTACTTCTAATAATATTAACAACAACAACTGATTTACCTCAGAATAATTGCAAATTTTTAAATGTAAAATAAAAGCTATAATCTCAGGGCGCCACGGTGGCGTAGTGAGTAGCACGTACGCCTCACAGCAAGAAGGTCACTGGTTCGAGCCCTGGCTGGGTCAGTTGGCATTTCTGTGTGCATGTTCTCCCCATGGTTGTGTGGGTTTCCTCCGGGTGCTCTGGTTTCCCCCACAAGTCCAAAGACGCGTGGTATAGGTGAATTGGGTAGGCTAAATTGTCCGTAGTGTATGTGTGTGAATGAGTGTGTAAGGATGTTTCCCAGAGATGGATTGCAGCTGGAAGGTGATTCGCTGCGTAAAACATATGCTGGATAAGTTGGCGGTTCATTCTGCAGTGGCGACCCCAGATTAATAAAGGGACTAAGCCGAAAAGAAAATGAATGAATAATGAGCTATACTCTCATATCACATTATATAGGGCCCATATTGTCACAGCCAGGCCAGGTTCTCCCCTTCCTCATTCACTGCAATCACCCTGATCACCATCACCTGCCTTCTGATTAGTCCCACACCTGCACGTCATCATGCCCCATTACTCCAGCACCATAAAACTTCACTCCAGCCTGCACTCAGTGTCTCCTCATGGTCAGTGTTACTATTTTCAGTAGTTATTCATCTTACCTTGTGATCTCCAGTGTATGGCTGCGTCCGAAACCGCATACTTCCATACTATATAGTGCGCTAAAAACAGTATGCGAGCCAAGTAGTATGTCCGAATTCATAGAATTCGAAAATCAGTATGCGAGAAGTACCCGGATGACTTACTACTTCCGGCGAGATTCTGAAGTGTGCATCCCATGCACACTGCACTATCCCATGATGCCCCGCGAGAGAATTCATGTATGGGAGTGAAGCGACCCAACTGACGCAGGTAGGTCACTTGACCATGACAAAATGGTGGATGTAGTACGTCTGAATTCCATTCATACTTCTCACATTCATACTGTATAGAACGTACTTTTCTAACGGCAGAGCAGTACGTTTAAATTTAAATGCAGTACCTACTGAGTAGTAGGCGGTTTCGGATGCAGTCTATGTGTCTCTTTCATAGTGTGGTTTATGCTTGTTCCCTATATGGTTGTTTTTGGTCTTGTGGGTTCCTTCAACAACTGATCATACCAACATCCGTTCAATGATCCATACCATGTATTGGCCATCCTGCAAATAATCTGTTAATATACTTACCATCCTTGTTTGAGTCCTTCTGTGTGTCTGTGTATGTTAATCAATTATTAAATATGAGATAAAGCATAAAAATAGCAACTTAATTAGTGTAAAGGATCATGGTTAAATAACTAAGTGGCTGAGAAACAAAATTAGAGAAAGTCTTGACATTGACTAGATCTATCCCTAATTGTGATTAAAAATAATAATAATAATAATATACATATTTTTTATAAATCCTTGCATAAACTGTTACTTTCCTTCTAATGCAAATGTATCTTTAGCGGAACTAACAGTGAACATTCACCCCAAACTGAAACATCTGTCATCGTTTACTGACCCTTGACTTGTTTCTAACCATTGTTACTCAATCCGGTAACCATGACTCACATACTGTATATTTGTTTTTCCTACTATGGTTGCCAGCCAGTTTCCAGCCTTCTCTTAAAATATCTTCTTTTGTGTTCAACTGGGGGGAAAAAAAACAAGGTTTGAAACAAGTTAAAGGTAAAAAAATTTCATTTTTGATTGATCTATACCTTTAAAACTACCTGCATGTTCTCAGATAGTTACTAAGCAAGTAACTATTGTGGGTTTAGTCTCTTATCTGACAGTAAATGCAGTCAAGGCATTAACTGTAAGACTGTATTACTGCTGAACTAATGATATGGTGTTATAAATCAAAGATAAAATGTGACTCTACATAAACTAAATAATAGGTCAAAAAGGAAAAGATAGTTATTTATTGACATAAAGCCCTAAATAATTGATGATAATTGTAATGATTTAGTCTCATAATCTCGTTGATTTTATATGTAAAGGTGAAAATAATTTAAACCAAAATGAATTTTGTATGATCACGTTTTTTTTGTTTAAAATAAGATAGACATGATGCTTCATTTTTACAGTGATCAGAAAAAAAGTATGTCAACCCTTTGGATTGAATTTTTTTTCTGCTGTAATTTACCATGAAAGCTGTCACAAAACTCACAGCCACAGACGAACTCAATGTGCTTAAGCTGATGACAAACAGTTCTAGTTTGTGTTGTCATTAAACACACCCATTAAACAAACAGTGCTGAATGAAAATGAAAGTCGTCTCTTCGAGTCAATAAATCCTTGAAAAAATGGAAAGTATTGGTAGCAATTACTTCACGTAAACGCTTCTGGTAGGTCTGATTGAATTTTTGACCATCCCTCTTTAGATAAGTGCTTCAGCTCAGACACAATCGTAGCATGTCTGGTGTGAACAGCTATTGTAAAGTCATTCCTCAGCAAGTCTATGGTGCTAAGATCTGAACTATAGGCCACTCTAAAAGAGTCATTGTTCTTCTGCTTTAGTTGTTTTGATGTTGTTTTAAAGCTGTGCCCCTTTCAAAACTTATACTGTATGGGTCTATACATTAAGTAAGGGATAATGTACATCCAAGAGGTTGTTATCATAGAATAAAGCACAACAGGCTTATCAGCAGCCCGATGTGCAGCCAAACAATGTTGAATAAGACTGAAGAGCTTTATTCTGCAAAAACAACCAACTGCCTGGTTGTACTTTCATTCATTCGTTCCTTAATTTTCCTTCGGCTCAATCCCTTTATTTATCAGGGATCGCCAAAGTGTAATGAACTGATAACTTATCCAGCATATGTTTTAAGCAGCGGGGGCTCGAACCAGCAACCTTTTTGCTGTGAGTTGACAGTGCTAACCACTGAGCCACTGTGCTGCCCTTTGAATGTACTCTATTCTACTTATTACATGACTAATTGCCAAAACCTTGTTCTGAGTCATAATAAATGATGATTATTATTATTTATTACTATTATTTTTTTATTAAAGGCAATTCTGACAGAAACAAGAACAGTTGAGTGAAGCTGATGGGGCATACACTAACCTGCATGTTAATCAGTCATTAAATGTCACCAAAGAGTCAAAAACACCAGCAGAGACAGACAAGCATAGACATAAATGTATTCACTGACGGTCAAGATGATTTTAAGAACCTGGCTGAGCCTGTTATTTAGCAGTTGTTATGTCATACCTTACATACATAAGGTATAACATACCTTAGAATGTTCTGACAGACCAATCAAAATCAAGTTTTCCAGAGAGCTGTGTAATAATCAGCCATATCATTTGACCAACACCAAAAACCTCAAGCGGGAGGCACAAAAAAAAAGCAGCCACAGAGTGAGGCATTGATTTAATATGGTGGTACTAGGCCTTGTGTGATAGATCTTTTGGTACCATAAAGCAAACACCAGGACCTTGGGTTACCACATATTGCAGAGTGGTGCTGATGAGCCTGCTTTTCTAAGCTGAAGCACAAATATTCAAATGGCTTTATGTCGGGTAAATTTGGAGGCCAAGACATCAGCAATAAATATCCTCGTATATGTAAACATACCTGGCAATAAAGGTCTTTCTGATTCTGATCAACAGAAATTCTTCGTAATGGCCATGTCCTACTGTCATGAATGGGTGCACTTGGTCCACCACCATATCAGCTATTGGAAAATAATTCACCAAGGTATGGCCATGGGTGCTCTTGGATGATTTTGGATTGTTTGCAGATTGTTTTGCTGAATCACATTATGGTCCAGTTTGGCCCCACTCTAGGAAGAGACCTGGTGGTTTCAAACATATTTACTTATGGATGATGGTGTAACATCCCCAGCTTGTCACTCATCATCACCTCATCCATCACAATCACCGAGACCATCCTCCAGCCATGCACCATCACCAGCGTATTAGCCACCACCACATATAAACCCCATTCTGTCACTAGCCCTTCGTCGGGTATCATCTATGGACACGTTTATCCTTGCCTGTTCCTCACCTCGCCTTGGACACCCTGCTGTGCTCCTTACCTATCTCCACCATCATTGCTCCGATCAGGGAAGTGACTTTCATGTACTTTGACTCATACCTCTCCTGAATGGATTCCTAACCCCTTGCCTTCGTCCAAGTTACAAACCTCTTCTTGTGTTATACTTGAACTAGTTAATAAATACTGCTTTTTGTATATCTTGGCTCATCGCCTTCTTCTGAACGTGACAGATGGAGGCCACTGTGCTGATTGGGACCATAATTATAGTTCCAGATACAGATACTTTTCTGTCAAATACTTGCTTATTATAGACTCACAAACAGATGTTTGTATCTTTCAATGACGTCTTCAATCCTTTAAATCTTACGGCTCATGCTCGTTTTTTTTGTTTTGACGTGCCGCCTCAAAACCTTGTCCACCAATCAGATTGCCACTTTTGTTTACGTGTACGAAGCTGCTGAAGTTACAGTAAACACCCCTTGGAGGCACTCAAACACAAAACTGTCAATGCGAGTACACATTGAAGAAGATGCCCAGAGGCGATATGAACGTGGAGTTGCTTATTGCACTGGTATCCGAGCGAAAAGTGCTGTATGATAAACGAGACACTGACTACAAAAATGTTGACAAAAGGGAAATGCTGTGAGAGGAATTGCGGAAGAATTAGGAATCGAGGGTGTTTCATTTTTTTCTGTTTTCATTAAGCGCCATCTAATGGCAAGGAGTAATTTTGCATTGCTTGACGCCAAAGAAACTCGCTTGGGTTTGAATGCAGTCTGGTCTATTAAACATTCATTGGTTGGTCTGTAATATGCACAGTTTTGATCCTGGACATCAAAACCAGTCATACAGTGTGTTGATATGTGCAAATTTGAAAGCTTTCCATTGATTTATAATTTGTTAGCATATGACAATGTTTGGAAATACAACTATTAGAAAAATCTAAATACTAAGAATATTGCATTTAAACTGTATTATCACTGCATATCACTAATCAAAAATTGAGTTTTTAAATTTTATTATATAAATTTACAAAACATTTTCGGTAACACTTTATTTCGATGGTCCATTTAAGTATTAGTAGACTGTCTACCTAATATCTGTTGATACTGACATTCAACAGACATACTGTATAACTGACTATAAGAAACTCTGCAAGTACATGTCAACTTACACTAACCCTACCCCTAACCTCAACCTAACAGTCTACTTATAATCTAATGAGAATTAGTTGCAATAAAACTTAACTGTTAGCCAGCACTCACTTTTGGGGATTTACACCTACCTAACTTTAAATAGTAATAGTTCCTGTCTCCAGTAAGCTACAAACACAAACTAGGCATAATTGGATAGAAGACACTTTGGGCTTTACTGTGCTAAAAGGGGAAGTGTCATGCTCAAAAATATAAAAAGTTATACATTACGAAATGAGGAAAAAAATTGTATTGTGTTCAATATTTGTTTTTCCATATACAAACACAGGAAAACATTAATGTAATGTCCTAGAAAAAAATATGACATGAAAGCCAATTGTTTTAGGAGTTTATAATTCAAATTTGATTAAAATATCATGCAAAATGAGATTTCTGTAAAAAGTTTTCCGTGACTATATTGGTGTCCTCCTTTCCCTCACCGTCAGAGGCAATTTCTCAAAACTTACCATCCCAAACTAAAACATTAACAGATGCTAAATAATTTGGTCTACATTCACAGTTCATGTGTCTTTGGAAAGAAGACACTCTGGGCTTTATTATCCATCATCTAGAGTTTATAATGCTCAAAATGAAAAAAGTTCATTAATGCTTAAATTCAACAAACGCACCATCAAAAACCATAACTTCAAAAACCATAATCTTTACTTGATATCCTAATGATTTTTGAAATTAAAATAAATTTATAATTTTGACCCATACAATGTATTTTTGGCTATTACGAAAAATATACCCGTACAACATAAAACAGTTGTCTAAAGGATGATCAGTGGAAACTGAATGCCTCCTCTTAGAAGTTATAAATTCTGCTCATTGAACTGCACCACTGCTCCATTTGACTGTTAGGTGCACTCATTGTTATAGGCTGGGACTGCTTACAATGTTATTTTTCTTAAACCAGTAGTTTTCAAGCTTTTTTCACCAAGTACCACCTCAGAAAAAAAATTGTCTCTCCAAGTACCACCATAATAACTGGTACTGAAGTACAATAGCATAGTAGGTCTAATTAAGCAGTTACAGCACTGCACAGTTAAAAAAAAGGCAGATTAATTATTCTGATTAAGAATATTAATTATTGTCAGCCACTTAAATAAAAGGTTTAGCCCAGTGTTTCTCAAATTTAAGTTTTGTTACATTAGTCCATTACATATTATCCAAGTAGCACTGGGGTTTGCATATGGGGGTTTTTGACAAACTTTAGATGTGCAGCAGTGTTTTTCGGGAAAGCAGCTGCTTACTTTATGCCGTGCTGCCAAATACTTGCTTATGATAGACTCATAAACAGATGTTTTTTTTTATCTTCCAATGAAGTCTTCAAGCTCTTGGGTCTTACTTGTGGTTTATTCATGGTTTATTTTCTTGGCAGGGTCTCCACTTATAGGAAGATTAGCTATGGTTTATATATTTAGCTATTAAAGCCTAGCTATAACCTATTTAGCAGGAAGGGTCACATTTTGGTTTTGGGAGTCTCCAACAACTTGCTGATATGCATGCAAGGTCAAAAAACACTTTCATTGTCTTATAATATGCATTTACTTTTACATAATTACCAAAAACGACTCCCATATGAATCATTCAGCTAATTATTTGTTCCCAAACCCCTCCTTAGCGCTAAGCTAATCTGCGCTGATTGGACCGATGACCCAGTCTGTTGTGCTTGGTCGATTGCATTCAGAGACAGAGAAAAATGACCAAAACGGTTACAGTATGAAGTATGTGAGAGCGCAATGCAGGAATGCAATAAAGCAATTCAGTTAAACACCAGCATATTACTCTACCCTTAAATCTAACCTCAAGTAATAACAACAGACATTAATCCACACAGTGGCAAAAGTTGGACTATTTTGAAAATTGACCGCGCCGCATGAGAGGAACAGCTGATGGTGGCCATAGCAAAGGCAAATAACAGAGGATCACGAGTTCAGAAACACATTTAAATGGGTGAAGGAAGAAGCACGCGTCACATTTTTGACGTGGTTTTGGACGCGATATGTGAACAGCCCCATCAGGGGCACAGCTAGCAATTTTGGGCCCAATGAAAATATTATGAGGATGGGCCCCCAACTACCAAGCTAGCTATCCAAACTCTTTGTCTGCAATGTAGTTATACTGACGTATGCATTTTATTATTGATTTTGTCCACTACTTATCAGTATTTAGTAAGAGAACGGCCATGACTTTAGCTAGCAGATGATTTATTGTTCAAATGTAAATGTATTACAAAAAAGGAACAGTAATCAAATATTCACTGACAATTTTACTTTTCTAAACACACAAAACATCAATGTGTAACTATGTAAATAACTGTACTGCAATAGTGTCTCATACAATGTGCAGTACACTGGAACAGTGACAAAAATCAATAACACACAAAATTATATTACAATGAGACCCATAAATAAGCCGAGACCCATAAATGATGCTGAGTGCATCATCCATGTAATTAAGAAACAAGAAGAAGAAACAAGTTAATTTGAAGTGTAACAGTTACTGACAAAGTCCCTGTAAAAGTTTGACAAAGTCCCATAGTCTCTGCTGGTGCAACAATTGCAAACGGCCGACAAATCCTAAGATGCAGCGTAGGTTATTGTATAAATCATCAGTAAAAATGACAGGAACTGTTGTGTTGTTGTGAAAATGAACTTTAACACTTTATTCCCCGCATCTTCGCATCATGATCAGTCCCGTGATCCCCTGTGCCTCCGCTAGTGTCTGAAGTGAAAGCGCGTTCACATTTTACCAGAACTGGAACTACATATTTGGTGATGTACTGTGTCAGCGATTAAGCAAAAGATCCGAACCCAACTCGATTCCTATATTTGACTTTGAGTCAACTATTTCACTGAAGAATCAATAGTTTTAAACACTGTGCACTTTCAGATTTGAACCTTAGCTAGATGTTTTCTTTCGCTTCGCTGTGTTACACACTACATGGAAGCTCATTTTCAAAAACCCACAATAGGGACTCTTTAAAGGGCCACGAAATCCCCCAGTCTCAGCCGGGTGTTTTCACACCTCTCGTTTGGAAAAGCTCAGGAATGTGGGTGTGTCCAGCTTGGTTTAGGTAGGAGTGTCAAGGAAGGGGAAAGAGGGAAGATTCATTCATTCATTTTCTTTTCGGCTTAGTCCCTTTATTAATCCGGGGTCGCCACAGCGGAATGAACCGCCAACTTATCCGGCATTTGTTTTACGCAGCGTATGCCCTTCCAGCCACAACCCATCTCTGGGAAACACATACATACATTCTCATTCACACACATACACTATGGACAATTTAGCTTACCCAATTCACCTGTACCGCATGTCTTTGGACTGTGGGGGAAACCGGAGCACCCGGAGGAAACCCACGCAACCACGGGGAGAACATGCAAACTCCACACAGAAATGCCAACTGGCCCAACCGGGGATCGAACCAGCGACCTTCTTGCTGTGAGGCGAACGTGCTACTCACGCGCCACCGTGGCGCCCAAAGAGGGAAGATTTTGCATAAAAATAGGAGTTTCCATTTGTGCACGCGCTGATGTTCACACAGAGGCAAAACAAACACACAGACGCAGGGGGAGAAAGACAGTGACTGTGTTTACATGGACGCCAGTAATCGAATTATTTGCCAAATTATTAATTTGTCGACTTTAACGGCACTTTCTCTTTAATTCAGGAACATTTCTTGCATGCCCCTGTGACAAATGAGATGCCAGAAACTGGTAAGAGTGTGTTTTTAATGGAGTGTTTGATAGCGCACGGCGTATGAGAGAAATAAACCCTCCGCATTTCTCGTTAACTTATGCTCTCGGTAGGTAGCGTCAGAAACCCGTGTGTGTATACACTATCCTGTCACAAAATGCGGCGTTTATATTTTTCCACTCGGAGAGCAGCATTTACAGCAGATCTTTCAGTTTATAATACTGTAGTGATGTTAGCGTGTTGTACACTCAGGAACAGTTCTAATCATTTTGACTTATGTATGTCTATAAACACTGAAACAGTACTGCTGACGAAACTAACTTTCCCATCTGAATGAACAAACAAAGAGCACAGATCGCGTACTTACCAAAGACAGGACAATCAACATGAACTGGAGCTGTGTATTTTTTTTAACGGAGACGAGCGGCAAATCCCGATTTCACCATTTCCAGATGCGGAAAGCTCTTGGGTGAAAAGAAAGTTCCTGCTGCACGCGCGTGGGAGTCCAGCTGCGCTCTCATAGCGGGAAATGAAAGCAAAACCTTGTTGCAGCACATAAACACAACACTGGCGACCTGTGTCTCCAAACAATTCTTCTTTTTCCACTTGTTTTAACAACACAGCGTGGCGCTTCCTTGCCGACTGAACACTAAGAGGTACAAACAATCTTCGAAGCGATTATGAATATTAATGAAGTTGCGCCGCATTCACAATAGAGTGTGCTGGTTGGTTCGAACCAAGTCTTTGTCATGAATCAATGCCACACACTCAGAGCCGTCACGATGTACTCGCCGGTACAGACGTCCACTGTCCACGCTGAAGTACACGCATGGATCTCATCGGCGTGACGCAGCCTCAAAAATTTGTTTCAAACCGGAAGAACAAATTTGCTCGAAATAACGCAAAAACAACCAATTTTCACTCTTTAGCAAAATATATGTGTCCAAATAGGGTTTATAGCAGCGTGGGACACATATATGACTGTCAACAGCTCAAAAAAATGTGTTTTGGTGTTTCATGGCCCTTTAAGTTACTCAAGCTGACAACACAAGCTTTTGTTGAAGTAATTAATCTATGGGCTCTCTTACATCTTTCTCAAACAACGTAAATGCTGAATAAGTTTGTTAAAAATACAAGAAACAAGAAATGTTTGTGCACACTGTGTTTACATGTTGTGTTGTGATGAGGATCCAACCACATCACATTTTAGCGTTTTACTGCAGAAAACCAGGTTAAAAAGGGGTTAAAAACATTGTTTGCCACCATATATGTAAATGTGTTACTGCCACAGCCATGCCAGGTTCTCCCCTTCCACAATTACCTCATTCAGCACTATCACTGGCACCTGCCTTCCGATTAAACCCCACACCTGCACGTCATCATGCCCATTACCACACCATTATATACTCTCGCCCCAGTATGCACTCAATATCTGACCTATTTACACTTGAAGGACTTCAGTCTTGCAACAGCCTGTGTCCTTCCCTTCTCTTAGTGTGATTCATTCCTGGTTCTCTGTCTGGTCTTTTGGTCAAAGTGCCTGATTCATGTTTCCCATTCCCCATCTTCTAATAAAACCATTTACATCTACTTACCCTGTGTCCTGGCCCTTTTGTGACAGATACTGTATGACCGTGATTTGTTACACTGAATGATGTTTTGCCAAAGAGAATAGAATAATGTATTTTATACAAATGCAATGTTTGTAGTAGTCCTGTACAGTGGGGTGTCAGTATGGTGCAGTGGATAGCATACAACAAGAAGGTCGCTGGTTCGAGCCTCGGCTGGGTCAGTTGGCATTTTTGTATGGAGTTTGCATGTTCTCCCCATGTTGGCGTGGGTTTCCTCTAGGTGCTCCGGTCACCCCCACAGTCCAAAGAAACGTGCTATGGGTGAATTGAGTAAGCTAAATTGGCCACAGTGTATGTGTGTGAATGCAAAAGTGTATAGGTGTTGGCTGGAAGGACATCCGCTGCGTAAAACATGCTGGAATAGTTGGCGGTTCATTCCCCGGTGGCAACCTCTGATAAATAAGTGACTAAGCTGAAGGAAAATGAATTTATGATGCTATATAGACACTTTCCAGTACTGCATAAACCAGTTGTCTTAAGAGTGTGTGTAATTATTAAATAAAAACGATACATGGCAACAGAGACAGCTTTTATATAGAAGTATTTATTGATGACTTTTGTCCAAATAAATAAGCAACTTTGAATATGTACATAAGTTGATCCTTCATGCAAGTCCCTACAAAACGATACTTGTTGATTTCAGTAAATTGCAAACCCAAAAGTAATCCATAGTCACCTAATTCCTATGACAGCACCCATGAAGCACCATAAATACACAACAGAGCAGATGGGCTCTAAATACGTGAATACAGGGATAGTATGGAGACATGGGTCATTCTCATCACTCCATATTCTTATTGAACCTTTGAATTAGCACCCCAAATCCTAAGCTATCAGAAAATGTTTACATATCTTTATGCACTTGCACAGACATCATTTCATTCTCTTAAAACACAATAAAATGACATCTTCATTCCTAAATTACAAATCCTCCACAATCGCATTTCTTTCAAATGTAGCTTTTAAAAACCGCCCAAGTCTGATTTGATCTGTGAAGCAACACTCCTGTCGTCCAAAAAAACAACAAAAACAGCAACAGGTACTATGGTTTTGGTAAAGTTAGTAGCATGTTCAATATTTTTCAAAGTACCCCAGTTTTACCATGTGACACCGTCACTGTACATGTATTTTTGTTTTCATCCATACAGCTCAAACATATCTGAGATCCAAATGATTGAATCACAAACTAATCTCAGACAGATAAATAATACATTATTACTTTAATTTTCACCATGATGAAAAATGTGGATAAACCACAAAGAAGGTTGTTTGTTGAGAAATGTCAATGAGGGGCAGATTGTTGGACGCTACCATGAGTTTATCCCCAGCATGAAGTAAAAAAATACCTTCAGAGAACAGACTCTTTTTCCAGTACGGGGATGTAAAGTTCAACGTTTCCATGTGGGTGAGCAGAAGAATGCGTCCATCATAGCCTTCAGGATATTTTTCAATATCCTGCTGCAGAATGGTTTCATTGATGTATTTATCAAGTCCTCTGTACGTAATCTGTAGAGAAACTTTGTATGTTCCCGAACGATGGACTTCCAGAGATTTACCACCATCAACCAAAGTGAAGTATCCACTATAATCTGGAAGATCTTGTGGTGTGAACTTGGACCATAGCACATCTCCGGTTTTAATGGCAAGTCTGCCTTTAACTAGAGAGAAGAGAAATGTGTTAATATACATTTGGTCAAAAAGTTTCCCAGAAGTTTTGTCTACACTTTATTTGGATGATGATCATTCTGTTGAGAACAATTTACTTTGCAACTGAATGTCAACTAATCTCATTCCACAATTAGTAGAATGTTAGGGTGAGCGTTAGTAGAGTAAATTGAAAAATTTCTTTCAAGTAACAGAATGTCTGTTGAAGGAGCATTCAAATCAAGTGTTGACAGATATTGGACTAACTGAGTACTAACATTCTAGTTGAAATATGAAGTTATTCTTTCTTGTTAAGCATGATTTAACCCATACTCGAAATTGTGCTTCTGCTTTTAATCCATCTAATTGCACACACACGTCATGAGTGAAGATCGAGAGCCCATACACACGTTTGTGTTTGTGGTTTATGAGGACTCTCAATAGTTATAATGCTTTTAAATGGCCTGATGCTACACCTAATCCTAAACCTGACCTTCACAGAAACCGTGGCAAATTTTGAATTCGAAAAGCCATGTCCTCATAAACCACCTCAACATTTTTATATCTATTTTATATCCATGTCATTATATAAATGTATCAGACAAATTTGTGTCCTAATAAAACATTAAAACTAGCAAACACACTCTGTGATAGGATATAGGATTACAATATGGTGTTATGACGTTTTGAGGGTGAAATTGCATACTATTTTTAAATGACCTGGTAGATTATTTTGATGCTGAATGTTCTGCTGACTAGGTAATTTTGCAACTAAATGTCAACTTAGTCTTATTACAGTATAAAAAAACAGTTTACACACACACACACACACACACACACACACACACACACACACAAATATTGGCTCTTCAGTGGTTCTTTGGGGTAGCTGAGGTGCTATTTAGCACTGTTAAGTGGTTCTTTGGCTCATAACCATAGGGGAACCACTGCTATATGTGACCATGAATCACAAAACCAGTCATGAATGTCATTGAGATTTATTCATCATCTGAAAACTGAATAAATAAGCTTTACTTTTATGTATAGTTTGTTCGAATAGGACAATATTTGTTCTGAGATACACCTATCTGGTTTGGAGGGTTCAAACTAATCAAAACCCTGTGAAAATTGCCTAATAAATTTGTTGATAGTACAGTAAGTTCTCAGCAATGCACATTACTAATCAAAAATAGAGTTTTGTTACATTTACAATAAAAACTTAATATTAATTTACTTATTATTCTAATGATTTTGGTATTTAAAAAAAATCAACAATTTTAACCCATTCATTGTATTTTTGTCTATTGCCAACAACATACCTGTTCAACATAAAACTAGTTTTGTGGTCCAGGGTCACATATAGCATCATCTTTCGTGATTCTTTGGGGTGGTTCTTTATAGATGGAGGTGCTACAGGTATGTAGCACTTAAAAAGTTTCCCCTATGGGGTAGGGTTAGGGTTAACTTAATAAATGGTTAGTTGCAAAGTTACTTATTGTCAGTATAACATTAAATTCTGGTGCTATCAAATATTAAGCAGCTGCTCTGCTAATACTCTGTTGACGGACGGTTAAGATGTAGTTAATTGTAATCAACAGAAACTCAAAAATCAGAGAAACCATTATAATAATTTTATGAAATCTTTTTTTTTTTATGAAACTCAATTATCCCTTTAAAAAAAGCTAAATTGTTGTTTTCAAAATGTAATCAAGTGCTATTTTAAGCAAGTCTTTGTTGCTCTTCTGTTAATCTATTTTTATAAGAATTATGTTTTCTTACATCTCTTGTAAATCACCCACTTCTTACCTCTCAGACGAATGAATGTTGTTTCTCGTTGATTAGATTCAATACGCTGCATCTCTACATCAATAAAAAGAATTTAGATTTTTATTAATAAGATACCAAGAATTTACATACCAAAAATCATATTTTAAATTTTAAATGCACTGTATAACACAATAAAAGACTAGATTCAGATCAATTTTAGCTTCAGTGGCAAACATTGAACATACCAGTTCTAGGTGGCTCTTCAGATATATTGTCCTATTAAAATGAGAGAAAACTTAAATCAGTTTAATTCATACACTATGGGTCCCAGATTAAATAATTTAAAGACTCTTTCAGGTATAACTCTTTTGATTCAAAATGTGTAATAATGTAGTATATGTTAATACATCTTTAAAGGATATTATGGTATTTATTTCTTTGCTGTTAGTCATTATCATATTCTGTTGTTACTGGTAACACATTTCGCTCCATTCTGGCACATCTGCTACTAGCACCTGTCCTATTTTTACTAGTTCACGTCTATATGGAATCATGTCATGGTACTGGCAAGGCTACTTCTTTCTTACTTGTAACAATATGCCTGTAATCATTAGCAATAAATAATAATCATAATTTGAAGCACCTTTATATATATA
>CAIGQQ010037819.1:1556996-1569203 GCA_903798035.1 Danio albolineatus | reverse complement strand
AGTTGGTCAGCACAGGATTTTAAACAGGCTGGTGTTATAGAATCTGGGCCTGGTGCTTTTCTCCTCTTTTGTTTCCGGAAGACCTGGCGCACATCATCTTCATTAAACTGAATTGCAGGTATGGGGGAGGCGGGTGGTGGTGGAGGTGTTAATGGTGGTGTGAAGAGCAGTTCAGGGTGGGTGTGGGGGATTTTCTCAAACCGGCAGTAAAACTCGTTCAGGTCGTTAGCGAGTTGTTCATTGTCTACAGTGCTGGGGGGTGGTGGCTTGTAACTTGTGATATCCCTTAGGCTTTTCCACACTGATGCTGAGTTGCTGGAAGAGAACTGACTCCTTAGTTTTTCAGAGTAGTTCTTTTTGGCGACTTTGATCTCTCTTTCCAGGGTGTACTTCGCTTGCTTATACAAGGCCCTCTCTCCATTCCTGTAAGCAGCCTCTTTGGCCTGACGTAGCTGTCTGAGTTTTACAGTGAACCATGGTTTGTCATTGTTGTATGTGAGATGAGTCCTAGTAGGGATGCACACATCTTCACAGAAACTAATATAAGATGTTACCGTCTCTGTGAGCTCATCCAGATCGTTAGCAGCATCTTCAAAGACACTCCAGTCAGTGAGGTCGAAACAGGCTTGTAGATCCCGCTCTGTTTCATTAGTCCATCTTTTCACAGATCTTAATACAGGTTTGGCTGTTTTCAGTTTCTGTCTGTAGGTTGGTATGAGATGGATTAAACAGTGGTCAGAGTGTCCCAAAGCTGCTCGTTGAACAGAGTGGTATGCATCCATTATTGTGGTGTAGCAGTGATCCAATATGTTGCTGTCTCTTGTGGGACATGTAACATGCTGTCTATATTTTGGCAGTTCACGGGATAGTTTTGCTTTGTTAAAATCCCCGAGAATGATTAAAACAGAGTCCGGCTGCTGACGCTCAATTTCCGTGATCTGATCGGCTAGTTTCTGTATCGCCAGGCGCGCGTGCGCGTGCGGCGGAATGTAAACAGAGACGAGGACAAACGAGCAGAACTCACGCGGTGAGTAGAAAGGCTTACAGTTAATAAACAGTGCTTCTAGATCTGGACAGCACATCTTCTTTAAAACTGTTACATCTGTACACCACCTTTCATTGATGTAAAAGCACGTCCCGCCACCGCGCGATTTCCGCGTTGTTTCCTCGTCGCGATCCGCTCTGAACAGCTGATAGTCCGGTAGGTGAATCGCGTTGTCCGGTATGGAGTTGTTTAGCCAGGTTTCTGTGAAGCACAGAGCAGCTGAATGCATAAAATCCTTGTTTGTCTGAGAGAGCAGAATGAGTTCGTCAATTTTGTTGGGTAGAGAGTGGAGATTCGCCAGATGGATGCTCGGTAATGCGGTTCGAAATCCTCGTTGTCTGAGTTTCACAAGCGCGCCTGCACGCTTCCCACGCCGGCGCTTCAGAACGCGCTTGAGCAGCACCGCGGCTCCTCCGACAACAATGTCCAACAGAACATCAGATAAGTCCAAGTCTGGAAAAGTATTTGGTGGTGTATGCGTTCGAATGTCCAACAATTCGTCTCTGGTGAAACTAATTGTAGGAATGTGACTAAAAACAGGACAAACTAACAAAAAAACGAAAAACACAGCAGAGCACGACAAGGAGGCAGCCTTCCTCGCCGGCGCCATCTTACTTTTTACTTTTATACTTTCCATTAAACACAACTATGTTCAAATGACGTCTTTTAGACGTTTTTTTTTTTTGGACAATTAGACATTGAAATGACGTCCCCTGAGGATGCAGAATGAAAGTGTTTATGACGTCCTTTTTGGACTTAGACACAACCATAGATAAAATCAACTAAAGCATTAAATCTCCCAAAATCTCATCGGAAGCTTCACATTCTACTAACCTGCTTGACTTTTTTTACTGTCTAATGTCTTCAAATGTCCCCATCACATTTATTAAGAATGAAATGCTTTAGTTGTTTTATTGACAGTACAAGTTTTCAGAATCACCATTGCAGTGAAGCATGGCTGCTTTACTTGGGGTCACTGTTTTAAGAATCACTAAATTATGTGACTGTTGCTTTGGCAAATCTTGAAACAGTTTGTTAATAATGCTGAGTTATTTAAAAGTTTGATTTACTGATCTCATTTAGTCGGTGATGTTTAATGTTTTATAATAATGGCATTGTGGTGTTAATTACACTGATAACATAAATAGAGCCAGTGGTGCATTGGTCAGGTTTTAATAAAAACACAGTGAACATCTTAGGCACGAAAAATACGAAAAATTGGGACTGAGAACTTGGGTCTGACAGTAATAAAGTCAAACAGATTAATTAGAATTGAAGCTGCTGATGCTGTTTGTAGAGGTTTTTATTAATCCTCTGCTGAGATTTTGAGAGACTTTATGATTTAGTTGATTTCATCTATGGCTGTGTCTGTCTAAAAAGGACGTCATAAAAACTTTCATTCCGCACACTTAGGCGACGTCATTTCAACATCTACATGTCCAAAATAAACATCTAAAAGATGTCTTTTGAAAACGATTGTGTTTACTGGGTTAAAAACTAGACTCAGCTAAACTCATATTTAATAGTTAACTTAATCAACCGCCAACTTATCCAGCATATGTTTTGCGTAGCGAATGTTGTTTTGGCTGCAACCCATCACTGGGAAATGTCTGAACACACACATTCACACACATGCACTATAGACAATTGAGCTTACCCAATTCACCTATACCGCATGTCTTTGGACTTGTGAGGGAAACCAGAGCATCCGGAAGTAACCCACGTGAACACGTGGAGAACATGCAAACTCCTCACAGAAATGCCAACTGACCCAACCGAGGCTCAAACCAGCGACTTCCTAGCTATGCTACTTACTGCACCACCATGTAATACTTTTACTTAAATTTGTATACTTTTGGATGGCGTCAGACTATGAAAAAACGTCTTTCTGCAGGTTTAGAATTTGGTTGTGCTGGTTAAAAAAAAAGCTTAAGCTGGTTGAAAAAAATTGTGTTGGTTTGGTATCAGTTTGGATGTTTTGAACGTGCACTTTATTTGAAATTTTTAACTCAAAGCAAGTGAGTGTATCTAATAATTTTTGGTTTTTAGGTGTTTTTTTTTTGAGCATTTGGGAGAGTTTTAGACAGTTTGGGCTGGATACATTCAAGTGTATCTGGCAACACTGATCGCCTTTTTCTCATTGTAATGTTGTGTGTGTGAGTTTTTGTTTGCGGTTCTTCTTAGCTACCTGCTTCTTTGGTAAAATTTGTGTTTGCAGGCTTCAAAAACTTGTTTTTAGTATTACATCAACCATGGTCCATTAGTGGAACCATTAGTCATCCTGATTAGTTTAAGACAAGTAACATGACACTTTACGCAATGGGGTAAAGTTACTTTTATATTTGCACATTCTGACTTTCTCCTCAATAATAAAATTCAGCAAAGTATTATTTGCAAAAACAGTGAAATCATATAATCCGCCAATGACTACAAAATACAACATTGTTCACAGTCATTGTGACGGTGCTAATATTGTATTGAAGTCATTCCTACATGCTATTTCAGACCCGATATCCAAAGTAGCGTAGGAGTGCGAGCGTCACAGGCTGTCACTGTGCAAAAATGAACAAATGTGCAAATATAAATCAAACTTTACCTCACTAAAGCTGTGGGAGAGCATTATTTACTTATGTTTTGTCATTTAACTAAATAAAAATCAGATCAGAAAAAAAAGCAATGTAACTCCTATTACACTTGAACATCTAAATAAATGCTTAGGTCCATTTAACCGACTATATCATCAATGCTGTAAAATTTACTCCATGAATCTGAAAATAGTCAATCCTTTGGAGGACGTTTTTAGTGGCTGAACCGCACTTCTGTGCATATACCCATTCATAAACAAGAACACAATCTACATAAGCTTTGCATGGCTAAAATAGCTTTAAAACATACCTGCCTAAGCGTAATACTTCAGCCATGGTGTCACCCTTCAGATCGTGGTTTTGAACTGCATTACGTCATTTCCCTCCAGCATACAAAAGTAACTCTGATATTGATTCAGGATTTTGAAAAGTTTTGATTCAGCTTCTTTTCACGGACACAAGGCCACATTGGTCTTTCAGAAAGAAGTTCAGGTTGATGCAGAGTTTGCCTGACGTCTCTCTGTCAGCTGTAGATCCGTATTTCGCATGAATGCGTGAGTGGCATATCTGTCTGCTTAAAGAGGCTGCGCAGAAATTCGAATTGAAATTTGTTGACAGACAGTTTGAGTTACCTGTCGTAATTGAGTTAAGCCCCGGTCAGATCACACGATTTTGGCACAATTTTCTCTCCATAGGGTGTCGTAGAGATTCGTAAACAACAAATAGGCATCGTAACACTAGATTCAATCGTTTCTATGTAATGTGGCATAGTTCATGACAACCGATTCCATGCCTATAGAAGGAACGTGTAGTCTAGTACATCTGTTACCCACGACAAGTCAAAATTTTATCAAGAAAAAAATTGTGTGATCTGACCGGGGCTTTATTTGTCAGTGCGACAATATTGGACGAACATTTTTTTAATCCTATGCCTTACCCATATAAAAAATACAAATAAATACATTTAGATCATTTACTTTAATCGTTACCCACCCAGCACTAGATGTCATTTCGATGTCGTTTTTTGGGCTAAATCAAGTAGGCCCCTCATAGACTTCATTTAGCCCAAATGCCGACGTCGAAAATTGTTCTGTATTTCGTCCGTCGGATTTGGTCCAAACATAGACCAAATATCGATGTGTATTTTGTTTTGGCCGTCGGATTTAGTCCAAACATAGACCAAATATCAACGTGGTCTTTGTTTTGGCCGTCGGACTTGGTTTAGATTTAGCCCCAATGACTACATTGAAAAATATTTTTTATTGTCAGTTGAATTTGGTCCAAATTTAGCCCAGTATCAGACTTAAACATATGGCCATGAAGAATTACATAATTTCCACACAAAACGTCTATTTCTTTTTTCCAGTGCAATGTAGAATGCAAACTATATTTATATAAATAGTGGCTGTGCCCTAAATTACATTTAAATTTTGCCAAAGAAATTACTACTGTACTGCTGTTAACTCTTTCAGTATTTTCTTTGCTGCTTCATGCACTGATGAAAACTACTTTTCAGGTAAGTCGATTTGATAAAGCTAAACATTCCTACAAATAATATTAAATAATGTAAATTAAAATGTACAGATCATCAACATAAAAAAATAGATTAAATTGGCTAGAAAAAACAAATCAGTATGATGTAGATACACTTCCCAGATAGCACACATACATTGGGCCGACGTTGGCCGAAGAGCGAAACGTCGGCCCCTTTACCTCTAACATCTATTAATGGTCGGCCAGACATAGGCGTGATAGTTCGGTCATGTGTTCTATTGTCCCAGCTCATCAAACGTCAGCTCTGCGTTGACTCATGACCAGAGGCTGATGAAGCACTTCATAAGCACTTTATCTCTCGTGCCAAATGAAAGAATCCGCCAACATATTTTGGTTTACAAGTACGTTTTCGCAACTAGCCTACATGCCTGTTGTGTTGGTCGGTCCAGGTTTAGATAGCCTAAATAAATGTATAAAACACACAAAATGCACAAAAATGCAATTTCAGTTCATTGTAATATAAGTTTTTTTTTTTCATTGTTGATTGTTTTTTTTTCTCAGAGATGGGTTGCAGCTGGAAGGGCATCCGCTGCGTAAAACAAATGCTGGATAAGTTGGCGGTTCATTCCGCTGTGGCGACCCCAGATTAATAAAGGGACTAAGCCGAAAAGAAAATGAACGAATGAATAATGATTGATTTTTTTATATAATGAAACCTTTTTTTTTTTCAGTTGTAGACTGCTGTTTGCTTTTTTTTATTATGGCTTTTTCTAAAATATTTCCAGTGTAAGTTAAAATCTAAATCTGTTCTGTATTTATTTATTTATTTATTTTTTTTACAGTAAATCTGAGGCACAAATAAAGTGGAATGTGAAGAGACTTTCAACCAGCACAACAAAAAATGTTTCTGAAGACAATCACTTACTGCACCTTTAAATACAACAACGTATCTATTTAAGTTAACTAAACTGGCTTGGGAGCTCAGCAGAGCATGGAGCAGAGCGGGTTCCATAGCTGGCGAGTGCTGAGGCAGGATGACTGTGCAGTGCACAGGTATGAGTAATCACACAAAAACAAGACTGCACAGGACAAGACCTAACCATGAACTAGTAACAGCTAGATAGAGAAGATCAGCACTTCATTTTAAGACAAGTCATAGCCGAAAGGGCAGCAGGACAGAGTGAAGGCCAGATCAAACCTGACCCACGACAGATACAACATACTAAATATACCATTATGATATTCTATAATAAACAACTATAATATATGATGTGATTCTGAAACAGTTCTACACCTCCATCATTGAATCAGTCATCTACACTTCAATAACTGTCTGGTTAAGCTCAGCTACCAAATCTGACCTTCGAAGACTACGTCGAATAGTTCGGACTGCTGAGCGAATCATTGGTACAACCCTCCCTACTCTCCAAGAACTGTACTTATCCAGAGCGAGCAGAAGGGCTGCCAAAATCACTCTGGACCCCTCACACCCAGCACACTGCCTCTTTGAACTGTTACCTTCTGGCCGACGCCACAGAGTACTGCGCACCAGAACAGCCCGACACAGAAACAGTTTCTTCCCTCAGGCAATCCATCTCATGAACACTTGATGATAACAATCGTGGAACCAACATCACTACTTGCTGTACACTTTTACACACACATACACTTATTTAACAACGCACTTTACATGCCAATTTGCACGTAACAGCTGCACATATAACGTTGTATATAATAATACACCTGTACATACACTTGTCCGTCTGTATATTTGCATTTAACACTTACTTCTATTTTTTGAATATATTTATTATCTGTTTTTTGTCCTGTTTCTGTAATTCTGTTGCACTGTAGAAGCTCTTTCACCAAAACAAATTCCTTGTATGTGTGAACATACCTGGCAATAAAGCTCTTTCTGATTCTGATTCTGATTGGCTCTCTGGATTATGACATTCCAAGATATGCTGTTCTGAAATAACAACCACTGAATAATGCAGGCTCATTCAGGTACCTTGAATCATCTTGACCATCAGTGAATATGTTCAGATATAGTGCAGGTCCTTGAATCTATTTCATTAATCTGCAATAACAACCACCTGGATGTGCTTTGTCCCTTATTTATTTGATACCAATGTACAGACAAAGATTTTATACAAACTGCTGTGCTTGTTGTTACATTGACATGACCAACAAGTTAATAATAATTTTTTACAGTAAATCTGAGGCACAAATAAAGTGGAATGTGAAGAGACTTTCAACCAGCACAACAAAAAAATGTTTCTGAAGACAATCACTTACTGCACCTTTAATCACAACAACACATCTATTTAAGTTAACTAAACTAAGACCACATCCATTACACCTGTGTTGTCAAGTCCTGTCAACTTTAACCTGAGTTAAGACAACTTCACTATTTGAGAAACGTAAAATTTTCAGGCAGCATGAACACTTACCTTTTTAAGTTGAAACAACAACTAAAAATGTTACCGTGTGAGTAGTGAAGCTTTATTGTATATAAAACAGAATTAATATCAACCTCTGGATAAAAGCATGAGCTTTATAAAGTGAGTTGCTGTTCTTTCACTGAAGGAAAATGACAGTAAGAGCTGTGTGATATTAAACAACGTGCATAGAACGCTTCATGCTTATATGTACATGTATATCCTGCACCACGCCACATCACATCTTGTACAAACTGCGTCTGCTCATATAAAACAATGGCTGTTTCTCAATTCCAAGAATGCAGAGAACGGACTCGTGGTCTTTTGGAGAGCGGTCTTGCCAGGTCACATCAGAAGAACAAACTCGGGAGACCACGAGGACAAAGAACGCGTCCTGTGAGGAATGAGATGCTGCGTTCTTCCTGATGGTCACATGACCCTCACGTGTCTTTAACCGAAAATTATTTAAACATTACAGCATTCATACAGCAATTTATTGTTTTCCCCCGTTTCAAAATATACACTCTGCATAAATACTTCAGAAATATACGCTGCACATCACAAATAAAACAGATTAATACGAATTACAACAAATAAACACCCTTAAAGTGTTTATGCCTTTATTAAGATTTGTATGCTAATGTTTACTGTCACCGTCTCATTTAGGGAAACTCCTGAAGTAAATAAGTGTTATCTCTGAACATTAAAAATAAATCTACAAAGAATGCTGCGCTTCCCACCTCCAGTCGCAATGACTTCTGGGACTTCTAGAGCGAGTTCAGTGCTCAAGTCTGCATCGGTGCGTCCTCGATATTAAGAACACATCCGGGAACTTCCACGCGTCCTCCGTTCTTACGGTCTCGAGTATTGGAACTGAACTTCGGCAGATGATGATGACATTACACGAGAACACGAGGATGCAAGATCACTGAAGAACGCATATTGAGAAACAGCCAATGTATAGGTAACATTTCAGGTTTATACCATGATGTGTAGTCTTTCCGCCTAACTCATTTTCAAAATAAGAGTCCCACATACACAGTATGTTTAATATGAGCTTCGATACACTTAAAAAATATGGGGACACATTAATGTTATTGTAATCTCAACAAGGAAACATTGTGACCAATCAAACACACCCTGTGGCGTGCATATTAATGATTCTGTGTACAAGGTAACAGAGTTTTGTTCCGATTAGCCTGTTTTTCAATGGGATTTCACACTCAGAGGATTTACATGAGAATGAGGAAACAATGGTGTGTGTGACACTCACTGCATGTCATTTCCATGTACTTAATTCCTATTATTCAACTATTTCTAAGTGTTAGGGGTGCAACAATGCAGACTTCTTATCGTTTGGTTCAGTATTAGGGTCACAGTTTTGGTACGGTTTGGTATAATATATGTTCATAAAAAATAAAAAAAAAACAGAGGAATATAATCAAATATAGCACTGCAAACTGTGTATATGTTTACTGTATAAAATAAAAACTATTACTGATTTATACACAGCTATTCGGTCAAGACCAGAGCAAGTGGACGGAGCGATTGAAGACTTTGACCATTTCCTGCTTGAAAGTGGGAAAGTGATAGCAACACTCAGCATTTGACTCCCACACATCCTCTCCCCAGTCCCTCACTAGCCCATAAGGACAGAGATTACATATGCCACCCTGGAGAGGTCATTGGCATGACAGCTGGAGGGAGAATGCCACCTCACATTGGGTCAGAAGTGGTCAAAACTCTGTAGAGTGCAGAGTAGTGTGGTGGGTTGTTAATCCTGGGCTCTGGAAAGTGTCAGGAGTCGGACGCCAGGGTGGAATTGGATCACACTCTGTAGTAGGGCGGTGAGCTCCTTGACCTGAGCTTATAGTGTAAGCCCTTCACAGCATGCTTGGTGGCTGAAAGCTCCTTCTCATACCGGATGAGTATCATGCCCTGCATCTCCATGGCACAGCAGATGGGGGATTTCTTTGATGGCTTCATCAGGTTTGGACAGATTATTCTGTTAAGGGCTGGACAGAAAAGACAGAACAGAAGATGCCAAAACTCTTTTTTTTTTGTTCAAAACAACTAATGCAGCTATAATTCACTGGCTGTAACTAGGGCAATGCAGACTGGTTCAATCAAAACTGAAACTATCCCTCTGGGCTTGTGGTAGGTGGTAGTGTGGTAGCACAGTGGTAGCCTTCCTAGCACAGTTTGGGAAGCAGACACACTCTGTCAGTTTAAAACTAGAATTAAGACACATCTCTTTGCATTAGCATACACATAAAACACAAATGCTTTGGAATCTTTTTGATTGTTAGTCTGCATTATTTAGGGCAACCGGAGCCAGGAACACTTCTCAAAAGACATTATAATTTGAATGGCATCTGCGCTTATGTTAGTCTGGTTTGTTTATTATCCCCGAGGTTACTATAATCCTGGACCAGGTCGTATCCTGAGCTGCTGCTGTGGTGGTCATGGAGGAGTGGAGAGCATGAGACCGATCCCTGTAAGACCCTAGTGACAGACGAGTCCTGGCATTGTCCCTGACGGGCCAGCCTGTTCACCAGCCGGTGACCCATCTGCGGTTTCTCCGTGATGGACGTCCAGCGTTTTCCAGCCCCAGCGCCTAGACTGCAGCTCTGCACAAGACGTCTGGCCATAGGAGAAATGGTCGTGCCCAACTGAGCCTGGTTTCTCTCAAGGTTTTTTAATTCTTCACTTTCGCCAATTGGTGAAGTTTTTTCCTCGCCGCTGTTGCCTCTGGCTTGCATGGTTCGGGACTTGCAGGGCTGCGCATCGATAGATTCATCTTCAGTGTTTGGCCTCTCAGTAGTGAATATTAAACCACGCTGAATTTAACTAAACTGAACTTCAACACTAAAAACTGGACTGACACTGTTTCAATTTTTATAATCCATGTGAAGCTGCTTTGACACAATCTACATTGTAAAAGCGCTATACAAATAAAGATGAATTGAACTGAATTGTGGGGTGGCTTGGGAGCTCAGCAGAGCTCAGAACAGAGCGGGTCCCGTAGCTGGTAAGTGCTGAGGCAGGATGACTGTGCAGAGCTCAGGTATGAGACATCCCACAAAAACGAGACTGCACAGGACAAGACTCAACCAAGATCAGCATTTAATTTTAAGAGAATAGTCTGGCAATAAGCCTCTTAAAAGAACAGGTATTGGTAGAGGGCAAAATCATAGCAGAAAGGGCAGGACCACAGAGTGAAGGCCAGATCAAACCTGACCCACCACAGATACTGTACAACATACTAAATATACCATTATGATATTCTATAATAAACAACTATAATATATGATGTGATTACATGGCTCTCTGGAATTCGACATTCCAAGGTATGCTATTCTGAAATAACAACCACTGAATAATGCAGGCTCAGATACCTTGAATCATCTTGACCATCATTGAATACATTCAGATATAGTCCAGGTGCTTTATTCTGCAATAACAACCATCTGGATGTCCTTTATCCCTTATTTATTTGATGCCAGTGTACCATTGCATTGCATATACAAATATAGTCTCGAATACAACCATTTAATACAGACACAGATTTTATTTGTGCTTGTTGTTACATTGACATGACCAACAAACTACATAATTTTGTCTTTCTACATTACGTATTTGACCCTGAATGCATTACATACACACTGACCATATCAACGTGTCAATAAAACACAAATACAATTTAAAAAAAAATGTATTTGAATTTATTTTAATGATTTATTCCTGTGATTGCAAAGCTACATTTTCAGAATCACTATTCCAGTCTTAATTCAATAATTTAAATGCAATCAATCCTAATATTCTCCGACATCTACATTGCAGCTCTGCCCAAGAGGTTTAGCCAGAGGAAGTCTGGTAGTCCTAGCTGAGCCTGGTTTTTCTCTGGGTTCTTTCTTCACTTTCAGTTTTGGTTCCTTGCCACTGTCCCCTCTGGCTTGCTTGTTTGGCGCTGGGCCAGTTGCTCTTCAGCAATCATCCTTCAACTGTGATGTTTTTATTACTAAACTGAACTTTAACGTTTCTACTAAAACAAACTAATGCATTTTAATTTAACTAGAACTACACCAGCATTGGGCAATGCAGTGGCGTACTCACAGCAAGAAGGTCCCTGGTTTGAGCCTCGGCTGGGTCAGTTGGCATTTCTGTGTGGAGTTTGCATGTTCTCCCTCTGTTCATGTAGGTTTCCCCCACAAGTCCAAAGACATGCACTATAGGTGAAATGGGTAAGCTAAATTTTTCGAAGTGTATGTGTGTGAATGAGAGTGTATAGGTTTTTCCCATTGATAGATTGCACCTGGAAGAGCATCTGCTGCATAAAACATGCTGGATAAGTTGGCGGTTCATTCAGCTTTGGCGACCTCTGATTAATAAAGGCACGAAAAGAAAATGAATGAATGAATGAATGAATACACTAGCTGTTACGGATTGGTCAGGCTCTCACGTCCCACAATCACAGCGATCACCATCACCTGCATTCTAATGAGCACCCAGCTGTTCCCCATTCCACGAGCACTATATCTTCACTACCCTCCGGTCGCTCAGTGTCCAGGCTCGTTTCGGCGAAAGTGGACACTGAGCGATTCCCTGGCGAAACCGTACTCAGTCTATTGAAGCTTTGAAC
>CAIGQQ010037819.1:1525866-1543916 GCA_903798035.1 Danio albolineatus | reverse complement strand
TCAATCAATCAATCAATCAATCAATCAATCAATCAATCAATTAATCATCAATCAAGCAATCAACAAACCAATTAATTAATCAATCAATAAATCAATCAACCAACCAACCAACCAATCAACTGATCAATTAATCAACCAACCAACCATTCAATCAATCTACCAATCAACCAACCAACCACTCAATCAATCAATCTATCAATCAATCAACTAATCAATCAATCAATCAATCAACCATTCAGTCAATCTACACACCAACCACTCAATCAATCAATCAATCAATCAATCAACCAATCAACCATTCAATCAACTAATCAATCAATCAATCAACCAACCAACCAACCAACCATTCAGTCAGCCTACCAACCAACCACTCAATCAATCAATCATTCAATCAACCTCTCAATCAATCATTCAGTCAATCTACCAACCAGCCAACCACTCAATCAATCAATCAATCAATCAACCAATTAACTAATCAATCAACCAACCAGCCAACCGTTCAGTCAAAAACCTGATAAAAAGATTGATGCTAAAATAAGCTAGAGAAGTAGCATCTATTTTACATACATGCAAATACATATATTTATTTGATACTGTAATATGTTATAATGACATAAAGAGACAATTATTTAGCAATATGTTGAGGAGTAGTAACATTTACACAGTCTAACAGTTATAACCCGCCCAATTTAAAATTGGAATTATGCCTATAAGCACCAGCTAGTCAATTTTACCTACTGTATATACTTTATTGTGACGCATTACCATGCTGAATATTTTTAGCATTCTATTTTGCCAGTAAATTATTTTTACTCAGTGAGATATTGATAAAGCAGTTTCAGGCACAATTACTAAGAGAAGGTGATTATATGGATGCCAAACAGGTATTAAAAGGCACTAAATGGCATTACTGGAGTGATAGTGAGACTGATAGACATTGATATCATGAGTGTTGTGTCTTGAGTTGATAACTGGCTTACCATAATTTGTAGTTGTAAATAATTGCTGAAGCTTTTATCGCAATATATACAATATTATTATAATTTTGACCTTAGCTGCAAAAAAAGATTACTTAAACGTATCAATTTTTTAAAATATATATTTTTTATTTTATATATATGATTTATTATTGCATCTATATTTGGAGTAAATAGTGTTTCAACCTATTTAAACTGCAAGTTCAAGTAAGGGATATAGTACAAGTAAGGGATAATCAACGGCTTGCCGTGCGTTAAAGGATTTTAATGCTTGACGTGGAGGCAAAGGACCACACGACGTGCCGCGAAGTGCATTAAAATCCTATAATGCACGACAAGCCGTTGATTATCCCGGATAGTCATTTGCCAAGGTAGGCCTACAGTATATTTAAACTAGTTTTTCTCTTTGCTGGGCAATATTTGTCTGAATTTTTGTTTGTTTTAAGATGTTAGATTTTCTAGTCCCTCCACTGAACCAGCTGTGACAGACTGACATGCAGACAGAGAGAGAGAGAGAGCATCTGCGTGCTGTTTATACCTGATATCACTTCTCTGATGAGGGGATGAGGGAGGATCTGTATGTATATCTCTTTACATTATTACTGCGAAAGCTGGGCTACGATTTACATTTCATAATGAACATACAATATTAATATTATTATACTTATAAAAAGAACCATATCTATTAAATACGCTTTAGGAATACGTATTATGAAGAGAAAGCAGCCAGAGCTGGAAGTGGTGTTAAATTGAATTGAATTGAATTGAATTGACAAGTAGGAGAACATTCTGCTTTATTTATTTAAAGTTTGACGATCTATTTTCTTTGTTTCATTTTCGCAAAACAGCCGCGCTATGCCATTAGCTTGATCTGTTAGCAGCTGTGCAACAGGGGGCAGGTGCATCGCGTGATGATTGACAAGTCATTGAGCCAATGACAGCAAAAAGTGTGCAGTAAGACAGCCATTGAGCAATAAAACAAAAAAAAACCACAGCCATTGGCTAAATTCTCCATCAGTCAAACTAAGTAGGAAGTAAGTGAGTGATCGGCAGCAATATGACAGCAAATGAGAGCATACGCAGAGCCTCTAAACACTCGACAGCTTTGTTTAGATTTTAGTAACTATAACTTTGACTTTTTATTTAGTTTGTGGTCTTATTTTATCTGTAACACTGTAAGCTATGACATTGCCTTGCTTTTTAATACAAAGACCCCGTTTTCACGTGTAAGTACCATGGTAAACAACAGGTCTCCGGTAGAAACGGCGACATAAACAAATGAATAATCATCCATAATCCATACTATTTTGTCAGTGGACTAAATGTGTTCGATAGGATGTTTTCTGTGGACTCTTACCTTTCGAAATAAACCCTGATCTTCTGCAGTGAATGCAACAATGTGTTGTTTTTACTATGATATTCACTCCATATCTATTAAGCATTTTCTGCAAAACTTACACAAATTTAGCAAATACATCCTTTACAAGCCTCTTATTGAAAAGCAACTAGCTGCAATGGGTGCTTGAGGGTTGTAGCTTTAGACTGATGTATAGTTTTGTGCAGATTACTTCTTTCTTTGTGGTGTAATCTATTTATAAACACTGACATGTGGGAAAAATAGCGCCTCAGTGCGACCACGTCGGGGCGCTGGCTAAGGGGTTAAAACAAAAGCAATCAGCCAAACACGCAGGATCAGTGTAATATTTCATTATTTACGCTCATAAATTAATTATGAAACTTATCTTTGTGACCTGCCAAAAATACACCTGAGAAAAAAAAACAATAGGTTCAAATGTCCAAAGACTGACCGTTAGATACACCAAAGATTAATTATATATCCTGTTTTAACAACAGAGAATCATGAGATTAGATCCAGCGGCGTAGAACCGGAGATTCGAGAACCGACATAAAGCTTCCCTCGGGGGGAGCCGTTCGCAGAGCTGCCGCTGACCGCCTGGAGTTTCCAACATTTTTTAAAACGAGATTTTCTTACACACAAACTGCCGATTTGACTTTAAAATAACTATATTCTCACTTGAAAAACTCTTAAAACTTGATTTTGTGGCATAGTTGATGAGTATGTTCCTAATTTTGCGGATTTCCCGTCCGCCATGCGAGTTGCTATAGTAACTGTAAACATTTGGGAGAAGCGCATCAAAACTGACTGAAACTACCTCTGCGTTTCAACGAAATATAGCACACCCTCCAGCCAATCAGAATCAAGAATTTCAACATACTCAACATACCTGAAGTCTCATTATACAACACACTTATACAATACAATACAATACAATACAACAAAAATGTATCAGTTATTAACTCAATTGAATAAAACAATTACGCTGTTTAATCTGAATATGGCTATGATTTTAACACATTTTAGACATTAACTAAACAATTTTACATCACCAGTGATTAAAAAAAAGTTTCATTTTTCTATCTATCTTCTATCTTTCCTTTTATAGTTTTTATTGAATTAACTAATATTAATAAATATTAGAGCAATATTTCATGGTGTTAACGTACAACAGCCCTATAAATAGTCACAGAATTTTCAATTGATATTTCACCAAGCAGTAATTCACATGTGAAAATGTTAATGTTTAAACTATTTAGCTAACTAATTGATGCTCCAAGCATTTGGCGCTGCTTTGAATTGCGAATACATGTGCATATACTTAAAGTGGACCTTTTGTGTTAAAATCACATTCATAAGTTTACACACAATTGTGTGGCAACAGTGTGTGAATATAGCCAGCCTCTAATGGTAAATTAATTCATTCTATTTTTTATAATCACACTTGATAAAAACAGTCTGCAGAAACACTTTGATTGGCATTCTCTGTTTGTACATGTCGTCAGAGTGAAAAGCCCCGCCTATTAGTGACGATCGCCTCCCTCATTAGCATAATAACAGCCCTGAGTGAGGGCGTACTCATACTATGTACAGTTGCCTTGAACCAGGCCCGACGACCCGCACTCACATTACATTTGAGCCTGAGCATGCTTACGTCATCGATGATGCACTGTTCAGTAGGAGAATCGCTCTCGCTCAGCACAGTGGATATTTCTTTGTATTATTATATGGTTTTAGTCATTTGATATGCAGTGACATGCAGTCAAATATTTCGCTGAACAGATCAGCCACTTTTGACGCTTATAAACAATCATAAAGTCCTCGTGCTACAGGAATTAGGAGGTTTGCTAAAGGTGCAGCTGTCAGGCGCGCTCAGGCACACATCTTCCAACCCCAGGGCCGGCTAACTGAACCGTGTCTGAGCCCGATTCAGAGCACTCACACTTCTCAAACGATCCAGGAAATGGGCCTGGGCACGCCATAGTGTGAGTACGCCCTGAGATGCAGCTGTCCACCATTAGAGTTTTCAGCAGCAGAAGATAATGTCAGTGACTAAGAGGATTATAAATGTTTGGTTTTAGGGTGACTGCCTTCTTTTGAGACATTTCATAAGTTTTCACACAGATAACATTAGTTGTTTTGAATCTAAGCTGCTGATGCACAGATGTTTGTAGCCCCGACCATTTTTTAAACGAGCCCAATCTCATTTAAATTTAAAGCAACAGACACCAAAACGGCACAATTTGAACCAAAGCCTAAAAAGGGCAGTTTCAAAAAGTTATAAAAAATTATCTGTGCTGTATTTTGAGCCAAAACTTCCCATACACACTCTAGGGACATCCAAGACTGATTTTAAATCTTGTTAAAAGAGACATAATAGCTCCCCTTTAAAAGCCCTCTGTGGGTTTAAAAAATAAATACTAATTCGCAGTATTCTAAAGTGACCAAGATATCAATATTGTGTATGTTCATTATAAAGATTTATTGAATTAGTGAAGGTGCCACGGTGGCGTAGTGAGTAGCACGTTCACCTCACAGCAAGAAGGTCGCTGGTTCGAGCCTCGGCTGGGTCAGTTGGCATTACTGTGTGGAGTTTGCATGTTCTCCCCGTGGTTGCGTGGGTTTCCTCCGGGTGCTCTGGTTTCCCCCACAAGTCCAAAGAAATGCGGTCTAGGTGAATTGGGTGAGCTAAATTGTCCGTAGTGTATGTGAATGAGAATGTATGGATGTTTCCCAGAGATGGGTTGCAGCTGGAAGGGCATCCGCTGCGTAAAACAAATGCTGGATAAGTTAGCGGATCATTCCGCTGTGGCGACCCCAGATTAATAAAGGGACTGAGCCGACAAGAAAATGAATGAATGAATTAGTGAATATCAGCATACTGTATATCATTCTGACAACCACAAATACTAATTTCATGACTCTAGATATGCTCAGTCACATAATACAGTAACAATTTTCATTTCAAAACATTTTCATATGAAATTCTATATTTATATTGGTATCATGTGCGTGGGAAAATTGATCAGTGATTTTCATTCTGCCCAAAAAAACTGTGTTTCTAATTTTATTAAAAAAAATTCAAATAGGTCACCAAAAGGAAACAGTCTAGACATATGACGTTTTAATCATTTATGATATTTACAATGGACTGCTTCCATGTTCATGTTTTCAGTAGTGTGACACTGGCACGTGACAGAAGACATTCATGCATTACAAGCAAAACGGAAGTTAGCACTTAACTGATTTATGTGTATGCGCAACATATGAGGCATATCTGTTCAAAACTAAACGTGCTTTTTCAACCCTACTCTTAATCTAATGTCAGACACCATGCTACGTGAAAAAAGATGTTATCAAGGAAATCTACGTCAACTATAAACAACTTTTACTAACAGAGATTCTAATGGCTGGCAATAAAATCATTAAAAATTACCCAGACTCCATAAAGCTTGCATTCATTATTCATTATTTGTGATTCATTCAGTCAGATCTAGGCAACCACTTCAAGAAACAAAAGCACTAAAGCACAATATTACACCATTATGAGTTAATGATTAAAAATGCAGTGACGCATGACTGCTTCAGATTACAAACAGTCACAATACATTCAAAAACTGCAGCACAAATGATAAGATCCATAATTTTGCAGGTATGCAATTTAATGTTTCAACCAGTCTACCTGAAAACATTTTGCAAGATGGCATTTTGAGGTATTTTGAGAAAGAATGAATTGCTAGATTTGTAAACATTTGCAATGTTTTTTTTTTGAGAAGAATATGCTGGCCACTTTATTAGGTACACCTTCCTAGTTCCGGGTTGGACCCTCTTATGCATTCAGAACTGCCTTAATCCTTTCTTAATCTTAGCATCACACAGTTGCTGCAGATTTGTCACCTGTACTACAGGACATTACACCTAGCCTGAACTGTTGATACAAGGCAGGATGGGTCCATGCTTTCATGTTGTTGACGCCAAATTCTGACCCAACCATCGCAGCAGAAATCAAGACTCATCAGACCAGGCAATGTTTTTCCAATCTTCTATTGCCCAATTTTGGTGAGCTTGTGCAACTTGTAGCCTCAGATTCCTGTTATTTGCTGACAGGAGAGGCCCCCAGTGTGTTCTACTGCTGCTGTAGCCTATCCGTCTCCAGGTCAGACGTGTCAGATGCTCTTCCGCATACCTCAGTTGTAACGAGTGATTATTTGAGTTACTGTTGCCTTTCTATCAGCTCAAACCAGTCTGGCCATTCCCTCTGGCATAAACAAGGCATTTGCGCCAACAGAACTGCAGCTTTTCGGTCCATTTTCTGTAAACCCTAGAGATGGATGTGCATAAAAAAAGTAGATCACCAGTTTCTGAAATACTCAGACCAGCCCATCTGCCACCAACAACCATGCTACATTCAAAGTCAATTAAATCACCTTTCTTCCCATTCTGATGCTCGGTTTGAACTGCAGCAGATCGTCTTGATCATATCTAAAAAAAACTTAAGATCATGGTCCAAATCTTAGTAAAGCCAAATTAATATGTAAGAGGAAAACATATTAAATCATTTTTTAATAAACAGGAAAAATCAGGAAAAATTAAAATAAATTGTAAAAAATAAGTGAATAAGTTAAAATATTGTAGTTTGCTATTTTTTGTTGCAATAACTTGCATGACCCAACTCTTATTTTAATGGATATAACAGTTTAATAAAACAGTTTTGTTTAATTCACATATCTTCACTGAGAAATGCACAAACAACCAATCACTTTCAAAAGGGGGCATACTCATTTACATCATCTGATATCTGAATAATTAAGCTTTCCATTGATGTACTGTATGGCTTGCTAAGATATGACAATATTTGGCTTAGATACTACTATCTCGTTGTAAAAACCGGGAAAACAAAGTTTGAAGAAAAAAAAATCTAAATATAGATAAAATCACCCTAAAATGGTCAAAATCACAATCACATATATTATATCATAAAAAAACACACATAACTGGTTTTGTTGGGGCAGGCTTACATACATAATCAAACCATCCAACCAAACTCAAAAGAACAGCTACAAATACAAAAATGTATCTTCTAAAACTGTCAGTTGAAACAAAAAAGTTAAAGGGCCATGAAGCCCCCTCTTTCAGTTTATCTACCTCAGAATTTTTTAAAAAATGCTCTAAGATGGGCGTGGATCTCTGCGAGGAGAGGGAGGAGTGGACCTGACCGACAGTGGAAAAAGAGGGGAGCGAACAACTGTTGTCAGTTGGCTCACAAAATGAGACACAAACCATGAGGAGACCCATGATTTTATAGTTTACAAAAATAAAATGTAAAGAAATAAACAGTAAGTAATTTAATGTTCTGCTACATTTGTTATTCGTAATTCAATATACAAATAACCACAATTTGATATGTCATTATAAAGATGATCGTGTTTATATAAACACTATAGATGAGGAGGACTTCTCTCCGCCCCAATCTCCGGGTCTGAATGCAGACACAATGGATGGCAGTGCAGCAGGTCTCTTGTCCTGTCTATTCCAACCATTAACCCTGCGGGTAATCTGGAAGATTTAGACATACTGTAGGTGAACACAGCAGCATGCATATTGGCGATGAGTCTGAATGGTAACAAACTAAACTGATAAAAGACAAAGTCTGCCATTCTTCAATTCTCGTACAGCTCTGACATCATTACAGGAAAAAACATGCAACAAACCGGATCATGGAAATAAACACATATGACCCGTGCCATGTGCGGAGGCGGTCTCACCCAGTCATTGGGTCTCGCAGCTTGGCAGGTCTGCCTTGCCTTTGGAAAGCACTTGCTCTCATGAATAATTAAAAAGCAGGGTCTTCTCATTGGATAAGAAATCTCTGCTATGAATAATAATGAGAAACAGTGCGTCATCACTCCACTAGCAGATTTGCGATACGTCACCGATTTTGAACCCGCCCTAAAAATTATTTTAAACCCGGAAGATAAAATTAGCTGACAAAAGCTCAAAATGATCCAGTTTTCCCCACAATTAAAGCTGACATGTGCTCATGCTGTCTTAACTGATGCTCAACACACACAAATCTGTTAAAACTTCTAGTTACTCATCAACTAGCAAGAATATTTACAAGTTCTAAATCATCACAGATGTTTTTTTATTCTTCCATTTTATAGCAATATGAAGTGAGCCAACAGTATACTTTACAACATGCTTTACCTTGAGACAGTTATTACCCTAAGCTGCACTGAGCACCACTGCAGATTATTTTTTATGACACATGATGGAAGACGTGTCACATGACTTAACTACATAGAGATAAAAACTGTGTGCTACAGTCCAATTAAGCTTTGTAATATTTATAAATACAACTATATATTTGATAATGTAATATAAGAAGGGATGAACCGAAAGCTATATCCTGGCCTGGAATCGAAAAACCTGAATGCAGGCTGAAAGCTGAAACCGGACTTTTTAATTTATTAAACAATATTAATAATTTTGTATGACATTTTAAAACTGAACTTAAATTATACTTTAAAATGAAATCGATACCCTTATTTCAAATTTATAATTCAGCTGTTTTATATCATTTAAGAATTAAATTTAAAAACTTTAAACACAAAATACAATCTTTCAAAGAATTCAATTACATGTAACTTTTTTACACAAATATTTACACAAACACCGCACATTTCTGTTCGTACAGGAGGGCTGCTCGTAAAATGCCCTTTAGCACTTTTTTATTTGACAACATGGCATTCTTACAGTACTTTTACTGTAATTTATTTACATTTTACACCGGCAGAACAAAATCTGTAATTTTAGTATTTACTTAATGAAATCCAAACAAGTGATGAGATCATGTACAACTGTATTTTGTTATTTCAAGAGTTCACACTTAGCTGATGATTGACAATAAAGCTTGAGATCCTCGAGTCTTGGGCTCCCTCCCGTTTGCAGGGCGAGAAGAGAGTTTGAGCTCAGGTAGATCTCAATGAACTCCCCCTCGGCTTATTTCCAGCTAGTGGCAGAACTGCGGTGAGGTGTATTCACTAAGAGCTTGACTGTGGTATCAATTTGTGTTTTCAGTTTACTTGCGTGTGTGTTATTTGGACCATGGGAGGAAACCGGAGAACCCGGGGAAAACCCACACGAGCACGGGGAGAACAAGTGAAACTCTGCACAGAAATGTCATCTGGTTTAGAAGGGACTTAAACCAGAGGCCTTCTTGCTGTGAGGCAACAGTGGTCATCACTGGGCCGCCGTGTCGCCCATCTGAAAGGAGGGAATGTAGGTTCTTCAAGACGAAGATGTTGAGATAAGAAAACTTTGGTTATTTATAGAGAGTTAGGAATCGTCTGATTGGATAATCGATCATGCGCTGACGTTGTAACAGCTGGGAACAATCATAAGCACGTGATCCTCTCGAAATCTGTTTATAGATAAACTTCACTTATTGTTATTATATCCATTTAAGTGGTTTACAGAAGTCACCATGTCCAAAAGTCCTTTTTATCTATCAATCTATTTTAAATACATTTAATCTCATTTTTGTCTTCAACTACAGTAGCAGTACTTGACTACTTTGATTACAGTAGAATACTCTAAATTCCTAACAGGGCTTCACATTAACACAACCGCTCCCACTAGCCACTTTGGCTTGTTGAAAATCATTTTTAAATTGACAGTGCTGCCTCATCCCTAAAGATTAGAATTTTAGTTTAAGACCGTTTGTCGAAATGTGTGCAAATGTGATCTTAGAATTGAGAAGCAGCACGATTAATAACTGTTCGGGTGAGCAAAAGAAAGCAGGTGAATACCGAATGAGAGGATGATCAGGCACACGGTGAGACACAATCGAGGCACAGCTGATGTGATGCACACGAGTGCTTTAAAGCTTTCATTGTCTTGCGCAAAACAACCGTGCCTGGAAACGCAACTGGTGCGATTGTTTCTCTTTGAAATAGATTGGGAAAAAGCATTGCTCTTGCACCAACACTCCTGTTGCTTTCAGGAGCTCTCCAGATTGTTTGCATGTAGCAGCTGTTGCCACTTTCGCTTTTACCATTCTTTGTACAAATTATTACTGGGCCTAACGTTAATCACGTGCACATGATCTTCCTTTCACTATCACTCAGAGAATGTTTTTCACCTGCTTTCTTTTGCTTGCAGTTATTTTCGTTAATATGGTTTAAATATCATCCATTACAATAACATTGCTTTGGTCCCACTTGATATTACGTGGCCTAACTACTATGTACTTACATGTGAATTTAATTACAATGTACTGACTGTGTTCATAATGTATTGCAGAACACTTTTGGTGATCTTGAGGTGGGATATGGGTACGGTTAGAGACAAGTTTGGTGGTATGGGTAGTTTTAAAAGTGGGTTAAGGTGTAAGGGATGGTCAACAGTGTAATTAAAGATGTAATTACAGAAATTAATTGCAGATGTAATTACATGCAGGTATTTAATCAAGCATAAGTACAGTGTATAAACATGTATTTACACAATAAGTACAATGTAACTAATTATTAATTACAGTAAGTACATAGTAGTTAAGGCCACTTAATATAAAGTGGGACCACTTCTTTAATAGGAGATAATTCTCCATTTATCTATAGTTACCTGATAATCTGAGAGCTTTAACTTTAGATAAATGAGAATATTTTTAAAAATGTCAATTGTTTATTGTTTTTTTTACATTTTTGTTGGATAAAAAGTGTATGCATACAATTATGTTTAGCTTGTTTTGACACCTTATTTAAAATTTTGTTAGGTGTTAAGCCCTAAAAAGTCATGTGAAATAAAAGTAAAATTAAGCAAGAGGCATGTGGACATAACACAAAATGTAAAAATTAGTAACTTTTAGTATGCCAAAGTCAAATTTATGCACTGAAAATATATTTTCCCAACAACAAAATTGTGGCTAGTGAAAATGATAAGTGGCTAATAACGTTGGAAAGCTACTAACCACAGTGGCTGGTGATCTAAAAAAGGTTAATGTCAAGCCCTAATTCCTAATATGCAGTAAATTACTGTAAATGCTTTAAAATTACCCATAATGCAGTGCATATTACAGTAGCAAACTGTAAAGAATGTATGGGGTATTTTACTAGGTGTTTTTGCGGTAAATAACTGTAAAATTGTGGCAAAGTCTAACAGTGTACAGTACGTAAGAAGAGCATTTTTGCAGTGTATATATTTAACCATGTGTTGCTGTTAAATAATAGCTGCGTTTCCACCTTCAAAAAGCTTGGCTCACACTGTACAATTTCAGCCACAAATCTGGTCATCTGAGAAAATTTGAATCCATTTGGAAATCCTACAATATCTGTGATCTAAAGCCACCTTTCCACTGCACACAACATTTGGACACGACTGTCAGAATACGCCCCCTTGTGGCAGTCGCACAGAATTTTCTGTGTTGTCGGGCACTATGGGGGAGACGCTGAATCTTGCAGTGTCTGAAATAATATTTAGATTTATTTATATTTATATTTATAATAATATTTATATTTATATTTATTCTGTGTTGTTACTTGTCACTTTATGCACACTGGAAGCTTCTGTAGCCAAAGCAAATTCCTTGTGTGTGTGAAGCACACTTGGCAATAAAACTGATTCTGATTCTGATTCTGATAAAGGAGTGCAAGAGCCTTTATTCTCCGTGTATTCACCATGGTTGAATGAATGAATAAATAAATGAATACTGAAACTCATAGACTACTAAAAATTTTGGGGGGAATGTGGAGAGAGCATAAAAATATATTTTTATTACTCATTTATGAATGGATTTTTTTTTAATACAGACTTTTTCTGATTCCAAAAAGTAACGAAAAAGAAATCCTATTTCTCATCTCGCGTACACGGACCTGCTTGGACAACACTGAAATACATCACTTCCAGTCGGCCGGTCGCATATGGCCTACGGAGCTGCAGCTCAAATCAGATCCCAATTTTCCGGATATGGAGATGATCGGAACTCCACACACCTCACGGACTACTCGCCATTGGAAATGAATGACTTCCGGTCTGTCGCTTGTCATTTGTCGTGTGCAGTGGAAAGGCGGCTTTAGATTGTTGGTTTGACATCTTCACTGACAGCCATTTAATGGCCATTGCAATCAAAACTCAGGCAGTATTTGAAGAGTTTAGGGTGACTTCTCTTATGACAAGCATCAAACCTAGTCACGTTGAACCCAATAGTATCTGACTGCAGACTTGCATATACAAGTGGAGACAGTCTCAGAGGTGCAATCTCAGACACAATGGACTCAATGAAGCTAGTGACGTCACTGTGAGGGGTAGGGTTAGAGGCAGGATTAAGTGTGCACAATAAAAGAATTGCATGCAGCCCATGTTGCATCTCCATCCAATCTGCAGCCAGACCTTTTTCCCTTACCTGATGATACAATCAGCGTGGCAGTTGCTGTCAAATGTTGAAGCAAGTTTTTAACATTATTATTATTATCATCAAGACGTTATTTGTAAAATAAAAGCTACAGATTGTTTATGTTCGCTATGAGATATCATTTCAACACGCGGATTACTGAACATGTCACGGATTAATGCTGTCAAACTCTCGATAAGTCTTTTGACTGTTTGTGTTTGGTGTGTCCTGATTGTTCTTCAGTCTGAAGAGATATTACATCATGACATCATTACAACATGTTTATACAGTCTGACGAGCTATACAGGAAAATATGTTTTAGTCTCATTGTTTATTGGAATCACCCTGTTTTCGCAATAGTTTTTATCAGCATTTATTTTAAGGTTACAGTGGAAATCTGTCTTGGAATTCAGACTAGTGTCACTACTGGAAATTTACCAACCCAAATTGAAAAGCTTCCAATGCATACAGAGGTATACCTGCTAAATTTTGGTATAATTTTACAGGAAAATTGTTTTTTAAATTATGTATGTGAGTAATTTCTCTTTGTTATAACAAAGCCCTAAAATAAGACTCTTTTTGATTATTACTATTATTTTAAAATAAATACTAATATATGCAAGAGTTTTTCTATTTCAACCGAAGGGATGTGTACAATTTCTGCTTACCCAATTTTGAAGTTACTGCCATGCAGGTGTCTAAACCCCCAAAAAGTGGTATAAATGCTAAAGCTCAGGCCCTGTTGACAACAATACGCTATAGTTTTAACGGAAAATGATCTGCGTCCACACTGGCTGTCACGATCACCAGCGATCTAACAGCCAGACATCGCTGGTAAACACTCACATTCACACAAACTACACATTCGCCATTTCATGGACTACATATTCAGTCATGCAACACACACACACACACACACATCTGCTCCAAGTCACCAGTGATTGCAAACACTCACACAGCTGAAGCTGCTCACAGACTGATTACCTGGACTATAAGTACAGCTCAAACACACACAATGGTGCTGAGTCTTGTCTATTGTTGTGACACTACAACACTGGTTCCTTTGTCTTGCTTTTCAGTGTTTTTGATCCTTGCCTTGTGTTTTTGTATATTCCTGTCTGCTGCCTGCCTCTGACCATCTGCCTGCCTATTGACTATGATTCTGGATTGCCTGTATACATCTGTTTGACCCTGTGCTGACCACTGCATCTGAATCCGCACCTTTGTTGTCAGTGTAACCCCTTTCGTTATACTGGCATTTCAGCTAGTGTTTCTGAACAGATCTCAGTCCGCACTATACTGCTGAAAACGCCCATCTCGTGACCACTCACACTCTGGCAAGTGTTGCAGCGTATGCGTGCGTCTGAGCTCCAGGCAGTCAGCGGGTGCTCTGCGGGCACCTTCCAAGATAAGAGCAGCACAGGTCAGACAGTCCACGAAGGATCTTCTGCTGTATTTCATCACCCTAGTTGTTAAACATGATATTTCATTCATCTTATCTCTATCTGACAACTCTTTGGTGCTTTGAATTTATTACTTGACTGATTTCTATTGATTGCTTGTCTATATTGTATAAGCTTATTGTACGTTGAGTAACACTTTCTATTTCGATGGTCCATTTGAGTATTAGTAGACTGTCTACTTAACTGACATTCAACAGACATTTTAACTGACTATAAGAAACTTTGCAAGTACATGTCAACTTACACTAACCCTCCCCCTAACCCCAACCCTAACTGTCTACTTATAATCTAATGAGAATTAGTTGCAATGTAACTTAAATTCAACAAACTGACCATCAAAATAAAGTGTGACCGTACGTTATACTTTATAATAGCCACTATTGATTATTAAAACTGAAATTCAGCAAAAGACACAGGGTATGCTTCGTATTTTTCAAAGAAAATGAAAGGAGGCAGTTATGTTATAGGCTCTGTTTTGTTATAAAAATAGCCTACAGTGAAGATGACGGTCATGTAAATATGTAGCTACATGACGCCTCAACAATTTTGTGTCTGTTAAGTTGTTAATATCAAAATGTAAATAGGCAGTTCCTTATGTCATGCTTTCATTTTATTGTTAAGATTAAAGAAATTGTTAAGCCAGGGTGACGTAAATGGGGTTATAAAGGACACTGTTACCTTTAAAGGTTTACCCGATGAGGCCTCTGGAGTTTTTTCCGTATCAAACTTGCGATGTCTAAACTTAGGGAAAGGACTAATATTGCACTATATTGCACTAGCCTAATATTGAGGAAAAAGGCCCTATCCAATCAGCTTCCGTTTTCTGATGTCTTTGTTTTCCCCCATCCACACTGACAAGGAGCAGCAGAGTTTTTAAACGAAAAGGCCTCTTCAGTGTTTTCAAAAACTCCAGGGTAGTGTGGACGCAAGGCGTAACTGTAGCAAAACTTACAGCATGCGTTTTAAAACTAAAACACATTAGTGTAAGCAGGGTCTCAGTGTCTTTAAACCGACGATTTTTAATGACAAACTGCTGAAAGTGATGGATATTATATGTTTTCAGCACATTTGAACCACCTAAATAATAGCCGCTTTTTTCTTTTGTTTGTTCTAAAATCTCTCTTTGAACTCTTTGTGCTCTAAAAACTGCCGATTTGTTTGATACTAGAAGATGTCAGCAGATGATGGAAGTAAGAACATTGTCTTTATCATGTAGTATGCAAAGGTTATTGGAATTACAGTATTGTAATATCCTTTTTTGGGGAGGGGGTCTTTTTAGAAGTGTAAATAAGTTTCTTTCAGTATCATAGATGCTTAAGTGATGCATATTAGCAGAAATTACAGATTCTAAGTGATTCTAAGTAATTATTTCAAGTGGTGCCATATATAAGGCTCTGATGGATACCATTGTATGTTTCTGTCCTGAAATGAACCAACTCAAAACTAGGTGTCTTTCTGTGTGTAACTCAGGCCCTGTGTGCTCTATAAACTGCTGATTTGTTTGATACTAGAAGTTGTCAGCAGATGATGGATATAAGAATATTGTCTTCATCATGTAGTATGCAAATGTTATTGTAATTACAGTATAGGAACTCCCTTTTTAGGGGGAGGGGGTCTTTTTGAGAGTGTAAATACAATTTCTTTCAGTGATGCATATTAGGAGAAAATAAAGATTATAAGCTATTTTAAGAAATTATTTTTTAGTGGTGCCATATATATGATAAATACCATTGTCTATGTTTCTGTCCTAAGATGAACCAACTCAAATCTAGGTGGTTTTATGTGTGTAACTCAAGCCCTGTGTGCTCTAGGAAACAGCAGACATAAATGTCAAAGTGATGCCTACATACCTGCAAAAACAGAGATTCTAAGCTGTCAAATGTCACGATAGGGATACTGGCCCACAACAGGCCAATATAGATTTAAGGGAATTCATCGTTAATGGTGATTTCTACCTGATATTCTGCAGAGTTTAAAAAGTTAATGTCATATTTCATAACATTTCCACCCTCGGAAGAAATACTTACAAATGTAGAACTTATACTGTTACACTTATATTTATTATTTATATAATGTATAGTACAGTAGTTTCCCAGAGATGGGTTGTGGCTGGAAGGGCATCCGCTGTGTAAAACAGATGCTGGATAAGTTGGCGGTTCATTCCGCTGTGGCAACCCCAGATTAATAAAGGGACTAAGCCGAAAAGAAAATGAATGAATGAATAGTACAGTAGTATATAATAGTATTATATATATATTATAGTACTATAATTATTTCTACCTTTTATATACAGTGCATTCCTGTCATATACACTAGTACTATGCAAATTGTACTTAGCACAATTGTATAGACCCTTTTCATATCTACAGGTTTCTCAGCAGCGGACGTCGTCATAGCTGGGTAAACCTGGGAGTGAATGGGAGAGTACAACAAATATTTTGTTTTTACAATCCTATCTGCTGAAATAATAAAAGAAAAACACCTCAATGGTGTTATCAAGACTTTCAGAAAACTGAAAAAATCGTGTAAGACTGAAAAATGTCAAATTTATTCTCAGACACATAGAATCTGCATTAGAAACACAGAGCGGTATTTGTCACAAAGGTGATATAATATATACATAAATGCATATAAATGTTCATACGCTCTTTCAAGGATTTAAGATTATGATGACATTAAAGGCGTTATAACAGTCTTGTGAAAAGGGTCCGTTGTACAATTTGCGATATGTGAAAGTGAAAACCCTGTACTGTTTTTTTTCTTATGCAAGAATAATGTTTTATTGTTAAAATAAAAATGAAATGGCAAAAATCACCTTTGAAGATTGTCATATTGTATTTTTTAGCTTAACTTGTGCCTCTCTTAAAATGTTGGAAAGTTGAATGTTAAATGGATCCAATCCATGTTTAGCATAACGAACAAACAAACCAAAAGAAATCTAGTAATTTATACTATTATACTTACCAATATCGGTATCGAAATATTATTACCCCCCCTTTAAGCATTTTTTTGATAGTCTACAGAACAAACCATCGTTAAACAATGACTAGCCTAATTACACTAACCTGCCTAGTTAACCTAATTAACCTAGTTAAGCATTTAAATGTCTCTTTAAGGTGAATACTAGTATCTTGAAAAAATATCTAGTAACATATTATGTACTTTAGAATAAGTTATTAAAACTATTATGTTTTAAAATATGTTTAAAAATCTTTTTTTATTAAAATCATGGAAAATGGTGAAAAAATATAAAGGGGGTTAATAATTCTGGAGGGCTAATAATTCTGACTTAAGTGTACAGGTAAGTTAGCTAGCTCTCTGCAACTCTCACATGGTCGCCCACTAGAGCTAAGCAGGGCAGTACCTGGATGGGAGACAACACAGGAAAGCTTGGTTGCTGCCGGAAGTGGTGTTAGTGAGCCCAACAAGGGGTGCTCAACCTGTGGTCTGTGTGGGTCCTAATGCCCCAGTATAGTGAAGGGGACTCTATACTGCTCAGTGAGCACCGTCTTTTGGATGAGACGTTAAAACAGGGTCCTGACTCTATGTGGTCATTAAAAATCCTAGGATGTTCTTCGACAAAGAGTAGGGGTTTAACTCCAGCATCCTGGCCAGATCTGCCCACTGGTCTCTGTCCAACATCCCCATATCATAATTGGCTTCGTCAGTTTGTCTCCTCTCCACCAATCAGCTGGTGTGTGGTCTGGCGCAATATGGCTGCCGTCGCGTCATCCAGGTGGATGCTGCACACTGGTGGGGGGTGAGGAGATCCCCACTGTTCTAGTGTCTAGAACAGTGCTATATAAATGTAAGCAATTGTTATTATTATTATTATTATTATTATTATTATTATTATTATTATTATT
>CAIGQQ010037819.1:1500503-1517883 GCA_903798035.1 Danio albolineatus | reverse complement strand
CACACACACACACACACACACACACACACACACACACACACACACACGATAACAGTAATCACTGCTCTTCTGCTTCATCTCCCTCATTTACCACTCGCTTTCCTATATAAGATAACAAAATAAAGTAACACTTCACATATTTGTTTGCAAATGTATTAAGCAGCATAATGTAAAATCTAAGGATCATCATCAGTGTAAATAAAGTATAATGACCCGCTGACTGTACATTATGCCTTACATATTTGATCTATAAACATATCAACAACACAGAGTACACTTATATAAGAGTTCTGAACTTTCAGTGCCCTCTCTCTCTCTCTCTCTCTCTCTCTCTCTCTCTCTCTCTCTCTCTCTCTCTCTCTCTCTCTCTCTCTCATTGACTTTCCTCCTGAGGCTCCACTGACCATAAATGTAAAGTGACAACCAAATCCACATCACGCTCACTGTTGCTGTGCAATCGCATCCAATGGAAAGTAAGCTGCGATGGAAACAAAGTCCATGATTGGTTCTTTGGTAGCATCACAAGTTTGTATAGCTCATGTATTGCTCTTAATTCATTGAGAAATAAACAATCTGCACCTTCTCACTGATCCTCACTCATTGAACCTAATGCAATAAACCTGAAGGCACAAACCAAGGGTTACTCGCAACAACAATCAAGACGCTTACATAATGAACTATTGCCCTATATTCCTTTGCCATGTACTGTATCTTGCTCTCTCAAGCCGCCTTTCCACTGCACACGACAAACGACAAGCGACAGACCGGAAGTCATTCATTTCCAATGGAGAGTAGTCCGTGAGGTGCGTGGAGTTCCGATCATCTCCGTATGCGGGAAATTCGGATCCGATTTGAGCTGCGGATCCGTTGAAATATTTGAACTCCTGCGACTACACCGTATGCAACCGGCTGACCGGAAGTGATGTATTGCAGTGTTGTCCAGGCAGGTCAGTGCGCGCAAGATGAGAAATAGGGCTATTTTTTCATTATTTTTTTTAATCAGAAAAAGTCTGTGTTAAAAAAAACATTTCTATTTATAAATGAGTAATAAAAATATTATTATAGACATTGCAGTTTTTACTTATTTATTCAACCATGATGAACACACGGAGAATAAAGGCTCTTGCACTCCTATTTCAGACACTGCGAGAATCCTTTATTTCAGACACTGCGAGAATCGTTTATTTTGGACACTGCGAGAATCAGCATCTTCATTGGTTGTAGGTCTGTGACTCCTCCCCCTGAATTTCCTTTTGGCTTTAATGAAATATTTCACCCAACAATGAAAATTAATGAATTAATAATTAATAATTTACTCACCCAAGCCATTCTGTGTTTAAGACTTTCAGGCGAACACATTTTTGGACTAGTCTTACATTTTATCCGGGCTCTTCCATGCTACATAATGGAATTGGATAATGGTCATAAATCTATTGTAAAACGAACCCATACACTGCCAAGGGGTTAACTCCTTCGTTAAACGTCTAATTGCTCTGTATCTTGGCTCCTTGACTCCTCCCCTGAACATCTCTGTGTCTGTGTTTATGATGTGTGTGTGTGTGTGTGTGTGTGTGTGTGTGTGTGTGTGTGTGTTTAAGTTGGTTCAGAAATGTAAATGTAAAAGCCTGCAACCATTAGCCCAACTATTAGCCCCAAAAAAATATATTAATAAATTTAACAGCTAATGCTAATACTGCTCTAAGGCTAACACAGTGTCACTGGGAAATGTGCCCAGGGATTCATTTCTGAGAACCAAGAAATAGTGCCTCAAGGTACATAATGGCTGCATTTTGTATTGAAAATGAATGCTCTGGGGTGGTACCACTCAACACTTGCCTTCAAATGGATTGATTTTTAAGCATGAATGCTTTGCTCAGTAGCTCATCACGAATGGCGTCAGACGGTTCGAGTCTGCTGAGGGACAGTTCCAGGCTTTTCTCAACACTACCGGTTGGATTTAAGGAAGGGGCAGGTGGGTCAGTTGATATCAAGCTGATATATTATGCACAATGACAAGCCGACTGGCCTCTCTCATGGACGTGCACGAGAAGGACATTGAGATTGCCAGAAACATACACAGAGCCTTCTGGTGGATTTACAAGAAAAGAAAACATGCCCTAGTAACTGTCAAAAATGCACACAGCATCCTCTAGTGGATTTGTGAAATCAAAAACTGCAAGAAAATGTAGTCAAGGGTACAATTTTCCTGGTTCTCAAAAATGTATCCCTGGGCACATATTTCCAATGAGCCTAGGTTGTCTAAGATGGTACACATGGAAGGAGACCACAGGCTATTATGTTTCATATGACAAAGTTACTGTTACTGTTGCACTTAAACAGACTCACTCACTTCTCTGACTTTCTTGATCCCTTGGCCCCGTATTGTGTTCTCTTATACAGTAGCTCTAGATCTATGCCTCCAACCCCTTGAATTTTCCTTTGCCCTATATGTTGCTCTCTCATTGGCTGTGGGTTTGTAACTCTTTCTTTGAACTTGCCCTGTGTCTTGCTCTCTCTAAACATGTTTCACACTGCAGTATTTAGCCACAGACAGGTCCAGATTTATCAGTCTTAATATCTTACAGTATTCAGTGGCACGCCAGCTCTTCACTAAGATCGTATTTTTTGATGATACTCACTACAGTATGTGATTGTCACTGACATGCAGAGATTTGCCTCCATGTTAAGGCATTTGATGACAATTTCCACAAAACTGCCTGCAAGTGCAAATCAGAGCTAAGACTGTACAGTGTGTACCAGACATAAGTTACATTTTGTAACAAAATGTTGACTTTCACTTGAAAGAGAACAGTTAAAAGACCTGAAATGACGTACAGGGGTAGCAGATACAAAGTATGGTAAGATTGAGGTGGAATTTGGCATTTCATGATATTCATGCTATTTGTCTTTGCTGAAATGAAGTTGATTTGATGTACTGTGTTACAGTACATATATTTCTAAATAATATTTTGACTTCTACACTTTCAGAAAAAATCATACAATGTTGTACCAACGAAGATACAGACCCTTGTCACTGGGGCAGTACCTTTTTATAGAACAGAATAGTACCTTAAGACAAAGAAACTAAATTTGTACCATTGCAGTTTGTACCATGGGAAAACAAAATGTACCTTTGGTTTTTGCAGATAAAAAAATTGTACCTTCATCAAAGGTACAAATCTGATGAAGGTACTGTACAGTGGTGTAAAGTAACTAATTACAAATACTCAAACTACTGTAATTGAGTAGTTTTTCCTCAGGAATTGTAATTTACTGAGTAGTTTTAAAGATGTATACTTTTACTTTCCATTGAGTAAATTTTTAGTGCTGTATCGGTACTTTTACTCCACTACTTTCCTTCAACCTGCAGTCACTAGTTTATTTCTTTCTTGTCTATGGTCATTGTCTGAAGTAGAAAGATCAGTCGGGTGATTCCTGTCCAACTAAATCACACATAGAAAGTAAACCGCACCATGCTAAACAACCTCAAGACATGGGCGCTTTATAAATGCAGCAAACCTTTTGGAAACATTAAAAATGTCCAAAATCTTTACACGCAATGATCCAGAGACTGTTTATAGACTGCACGTCACTGAAAATGATGGATGTCGACTGTATGATGACTGAAATCACCAAACAGCCTTAAACAATCACTAAATGGAACGTATGAAAAATGGAAGGAAGGGCTAAGTAAAAGGAAGGGCCGAACAAGGAATGGAAGGAACAAACGAACGAATGAACAAAGGATCTAATGAAGGAAGGAACAAAAATATGGAAAAAAGAATGAGCGAACAAATAAAGGGAGGAAAGAAGGAAGGACCAAACGAATAAAGGAAGAATTCAAGGTAGGAGTGAACAAACTAAGGAAGGAAGGAATGAACAAACGAATGAATGGACAAAAGGACCTAATGTAGGACCAACAAATTAACAAACAATGAGTGAACGAAGGAAGGAGGGAACAAACGAATGAATGAAGGAAGGAGAGAACAAGCAAATAATTGACGAAAGGTTGGAAGGAACGCATGAAAATAGGAAGATCCCTAAATACACTACATGTTGTTTGTGCAGGGATGTGTAAACTTAACATTCTGTAAACGCATCAACTTTTCACAGCGTAATACCCACCACTCACTACTCTTGAGTACTTTTAAAAGGTCTACTCATACTTTGAGTAATATTTACTACAGATATGTTTACTCTACTTACACTACATTTTTGGGCAAGTAAAGGTACTTTTACTTGAGTATGATTTTTCAGTACTCTTTCCACCACTGGTACTGTACCACTACAGTGACAAGACACTTTGTACCTTAACAGTGTCAAATGTATTCCTTCAAGAACTATTTAAATGCAATTCGCTGTCTCCAAAATGCGTCAGTTTATTTTTCGTAAATATAAAACATCAAACATCAATGTTTGAGCAAATGCTGCATATTATATTCATGACAAGATCCTGAAATAAATGTATTATGGTAATATAATTCATAACACAACACAAAATATAACTGGACTAAAAATATTAATAAGCATTAATGATGATTGAACACCAATGCTAATTGTTAATAATTGTGCACCAAACCAGCTAGAATAATTTCTGAAGACTCGTCTGACACCAAAGATGATGCTTAAATTTAATAATTTATATTTTAAACCATATTCCAACAGAAAATAGACATTTTTAATTGATATTAAATAATAATATTAATATTAAAATAACATTTTAGCACTATTTTTGTTGTTCCATATAAAAAAAGATAGAATTGTTGTTCAACAAAAGCATTTAAAAAGGTAAACTAATGAAACTGGCCTGGACAAATTGAAGTGTAGTGTCAAAAATATCCGTATTGAATAAAAATATACAACATACAAAACAACAACAGTAAGGACAAAGACTTGTTTCTAGATTTAACTAAAGTATCACAGTCCTCCATGAACATTATTCAAAGAAAATAAATATTCCAACAAAACCCAACTTTCCATTCCTTGAATTTTTTTTTGCATAATTTGCAGAGACTTTGAAGACGTGCTGTCCTGAAGCCAGAATCTAAACCCTGAACCCTGTCAGCATGTCAGAGAGCGCCAGACTCACCAAGATGGCAGATGCCGCTGGAGGTCTCAGAGGAGCACGGACACGGCAGACAGATGTCCGCTGACCCCTCGCCACCACGCCGGTAAAAACTGGGCAGACACTCCTCACAGTTGTGACCCTGAGTGTTGTCCTGACAGTCCAAACAGACACCTGAGGGAGAGGAAAACAATATACTGAATAACTCATCATTAGCTATATAGTGCAGGCAAAAAAGTGAGACTTCCGGCTTACTGTGAGTCTTATGTAAATTATTATGTAAGGTAAAAACTAGTTTAGCACTCAATACTTCAAAAGATGCTTCTGAAACAAAGAATTATGGCTTTTGAGAGAAGAGCCTATTATTAAGGTTTGACGTGTACTCTTAAAGTGTGTACTCTAAAATGTGCATTAAGTAATTGCATGGTTTTAAATGGCAGCCTCAGGAAGACTATAGTGTTTCAAACATTGCTGCACATCCAGGGTTGCTGTACATCCCTGTACATCTCCAGGGTTTTAAGAGCACTGTGAATGTACTAGCCCCGTGGAGAGATATAAACCTGTACAACATGAATTTCATTCATTTACCTTCAGCTTAGTACCTTTATTCATTAGTGGCCGCAACAGCGGAATTCAGCTGTACCACATGTCTTTGGACTGTGGAGGAAACCAGAGCACCCGGAGGAAACCTACGCTAAGACAAGCACAACACACAAACTCCACACAGAAATGCCAACTGACCAAACCGGGACTCGAACCAGTGACCTTCTTGCTGTGAGAAGACTAAGTGCTAACCACTGAGCCACCATGTTGCCCACAACATGAAGTTTTACTCTTAAAAAATAAACCTGTCTGTTACAAATTTAGTTGCATATACTCATCTAGATATGTTACTTCAGGTAAAAGTTTAACATTCTGAATGAAAAGTTGTGTCCTCAGTATGTGATTTAAGAGGTTTAATAATTCCACGTTATTATCTGTTGTCAGCTTTTCTAAATATCATTTCTTTTCTGTTTTATCTAGACTTAAAAAGTATGCGCTAGATACTTAATGAATAAAACATCATACACAAATAATCAATAAATTTATGTGACACTGCACACCAATTAATATTTTTACAGTACTGTGAGGGTGGGGGTAGGGGTAGACATTAATAAAATATAATTTAATGGATAATTTAATAAATAATATGAATAATACTCGGTATTACTACTGTTTTTACATGACTGTGATGGTTAGGCTTAGGTTTGGGGTAGGGGTAGACGTCAATAAAAATACAAATAATGGGTGATTTAATAAATAATATAAATAATTCCTATTAACTTCTGGCAGCAGCTGTATCGTGGAATCAACCCTGAAAATACTATAGGACCACTGATCTATTCAGATTAGTGTTTAGGACCAGACCTGCGCAGTGTCATGGCATTGCATTTGTTATTGTTTACTTCCTTGAGATAGTCTATACAAAATTATTTTTTATTTAAATGTTGTGAGTTTATATTCAAGTGAGTTTTAACATGATTGCATGGTATGCCAATTAAAGAAAAAGCAAAAACTTCTTTGAGTAGTAAAGATTGCCAGTGCATTTGTAGGTAAAGCAAAAAAAAAGACAATTAAATTAAATTGATTTAATGAGAATTAAACAAATATCACTCCCATCTCTGAAATAGAAAATGTCAGCTTTTGCCATTAAAAAGACGTTTTAGTCAACCTCAAGTAAAAAAAAAATGTGTGTCAGATTTGTCCTAAGATTATGACAGTATGATAACCTTGGATAAAAATCAAGGTTTCACGGTTTCGCTGTATTGTATTGTGGTTACTATTTTCTTTACTAGGTTACTAGGTTTTTTTACTATATTGATAATATATAAATTATTTATTTATACTTTTTTTAATGTTTTTTTTAGTTTTACGCGTACATGAAACATTTTACAGTTTGTTAATATTTATTTTATTTCAACAAACAAAAATGGTTTTAGCTTAATGGTTCCTATTAAACTATTATACCTTGATAGTTCGTCCAAATATAAAAATGTATAAACCTTTACGAGTTGTAATGAATAATGGAAACTAGTAGCTGTTGGGGGAAATACTATTAAAGAGCCCCTATTATGGGTTTTTGAAAATGAGCTTGTATGCAGTGTGTACCACAGCTCTAAGTGAAGTGAAATGTCCAGCTAAGGCTTAAATCTGAAAGTGCACAGTGTTTAAAACTGTTGATTCATCTATAAAAGAGTCGACTCATAGTTCCTCAAACAAGTCTTTAGCTGTTTTGGCATGACGTGAACACGAAACATAAAGCCCCGCCCATTTATGCGCGCGCAGATTCGAAACCCCCAATCCCGTCCACAAACAACAGCGGTGCGAAAAAGTTGCCAGATCGTGCGGTTTTAAATTTGATTGTGCAGGTAAAACCTTTTGGACAGGGTTTGGGCTGAAATAAGGCAGCTACATCTGGCAACACAGTGAAGAGCACTGTGCTTAGCTGGATATTGGAAGTGTGCAGAGAGAACCCAGAGATGAGACTTTGAAGAGTTAGTAGTTTCTGCAGAAATACCTCAGCATTAAACCCAGCCATGAGCTGTTCCCGCTCCGAGGAGTGCTTACAACGGAGGATTAGGAGCACCAGGACATTTCCCTGGCCTGCTATCCAGCAAGTGTGAGTAAGTGCGATTAAAACGGTCGCCTCATTGTTTTCTTTAGCTTGTAAATGATGCATTTAACTGTGTTTTGTAACTTGTAACCATTTGTAGTGTATCTGGTTAACTTGTATTCTCATATCTAAAAGCGCGTCTCATATCTAAAAGCACGTTGTAAACGCGACGCGTGCCGCTGTGTTTACGGATTAAAATGCGTTTGAGCTTGTTCCTCTGCTGTTTGTCGTTGCTATGGCCACCATGAGCTCTGCTACACACGTGCGGCGGTGCTGTTTATAATGGTTCAGCTTTTGCCGCTGTGTGCACTAATACTGAATTTGTGTCGCTGTTTTTACTTCTGGTTAAGAATTAGAGTGATATGCTGGGAGATCGGGGGCTAGTTTCGGGGGTGAGATGTCTGAAATACGGGCGACTCCCGATAAAAGCGAGTGTTAGCAGATTAGCTCACGCACACGCTATGACTACCTCAATGTTGATAAGCCGTGGTGGGCATTATCTCACGCTGAGCGATGTCGACCAATCGCAACAGACTGGGTCATCGGTCCAATCAGCGCAGTTTAGCATCGCGCGAAGGAGGGGTTTTGGAACAAATGAATCCCTGAACGATTCATATAGGAGTCGCTGGGAGAATGAGGTAAAAATAAATGCATATTATAAGACAATGAAAGTGTTTTTTGACCATGCAATCAGATCAGCCTGCTGTTGGAGACCCCCAAAACCAAAATATGACCCTTTTCAATGTATAATATGGGCTCTTTAAAATCAATCTTTGCCATTTTCCAACATTCTTCAAAATATATTATTTTTGGTATCCAATACTGAATAAAGAAACCAAAATAGGGAGTCATGGTGGCACAGTGGGCACTGTGGGTTTCCTCCGGGTGCTCCGGTTTACCCACAGTCCAAACACATGCGGTATACAGTAGGTGAATTGGGCAATCTAAATTGTCCATAGTGTATGTGTGTGAACGAGAGTGTATAGATGTTTCCCAGTGATGGGTTGCAGATGGAAGGGTATCGGCTGCTTAAAATATATGCTGGATAAGTTGGCGGTTCATTCTGCTGTGGCGACCCCAAATTAATAAAAGGACTAAACTGAAAAGAACATAGGTTGAGAATGAGTAGAGGATGAGTAAATGATAACAGAACTGTCATTTTTGGGTGAACTATCCCTTTAACTAAAATAAAGTATTAGGAATATAGTTATAAAATAAAAACAGAGATATGAAAATAGGGCAACACAGTGGCTCAGTGGTTAGCACTGTGCCTACAGCAAGAAGGTCACTGGTTCAAGTCCCAGCTGGGTCAGTTGGCATTTCTGTGTGGAGTTAACATGTTATCCCTGAGTTCGTGTGGGTTTTCCCAGTACTGAGTTGCAGCTGGAAGAGCTTCCACTGTGTAAAACATATGCTGGATAAGTTGGTGGTTCATTCCACTGTGGAAACCCCTGATGAATAAAGGGACTCATTTATTCATTCATTTTCTTTTCGGCTTAGTCCCTTTATTAATCAGGGGTTGCTACAGTGGAATAAACCGCCGAATAAAGAGACTCCGCCAAAGAAAAATGAATAAATTAATATAAATAATAGAAATGTAAATGTCTGAAAATGCTCACAAGTATTACAGTACTACAAGATAATACTAAAATAACAAAAATAACTCATTTTTATGAATACATTTTAAAAGAATTAATGATTTGAATATTAAATCTTGTGTCAAAAGTTCTTTGTTATTCATGAGAGATTTTTTCTATGGTATAATCATGTTCACTTTCTATAAAAAAAATTCACATTTGCATTCTTCACTCGTTGTTTTAATTACACAATTGATTTTTGTGTCGGCCTCAGCTTTAGCACATCTCAGGCTTTCATGGACAGTAACAAATAGCAAACTGACTGGCAAAAGACCAAAAGCCTTTGTGTAATAAGCACACTATTCTTCAGGCTCCATGAGTTATGGCTGCGTGTGTGCGTGTGTCTATGTGTGTGCGGTATTATGCTGCGGGGTGGCTGTGAGTCTATGAACTGTAAGCAGTCTCCGGAGATGCTGATTGGGTTTTATGACTGAGAAGGGCTGTAAATCTGACTGTGGCTCTCTGCATCGGGGAGAGGTTACCAGCTACCATCTGCACACACAAACACACACACACACACACACGTGCTGCGCATACACAGTGCAGAGAGAGAGAAAGAGAGAAGACAGATGGGTTCCTAGAGACATGCGAACACATGCATTTCAACAAGCAGTTGACAAACACGTCTGTGACATCAGTAGACTGAGGCCCCAGCGAAATGATTTAAGACAAACACGCCTTCACTTCTCATATGTCAGCAGGTTTGCTTAACAAATTAACACACACACACACATACACACGCATATGCACATGAACCAGCAAGAGCATTGTGTTGGGAGGGTTTTCTTTTTGGTTCTGATTCAAAATTGAGGTTAATTAAGCCCAGGTTGCCTAGGATACTGGGAGAAAGAAAGAGAGGGAAGTGTGGAGGATGTTGTGATGAATTGCTGAAGTGACTCAATCTCAAATCTGTATCGATATCATCTTTAACTTACACTCTAGACAAAAACACTTGACTAATTCGTTTCGGTTACATTGTGTTCCTGACTAGGCATGGGCCGGTATAAGATTCTGACAAAAAAATATCACGGTTTCATGGTTCTTTTTAGATGTCTGGCTAAAAAACAACAACTTTTTTCCCCCATTGAACACAATATATTTTATTTTGAGAAACAAGCGAGAGAAACAAAATAATAATAATAAAGAACATGAAATAAACTTGATGGTAAGACATTTAAGAATCCATTACAGTGTATAAATTAAAGTCATTACAAAATGAAATAGTCCTGTTTGCTTATTTTCAGATAATGAAATTAAATTTAAATAATGACTAAATTCTTGCAAAAAAACAAAAAAACAACAACAAAAAAACAGGAAAACACTTAGAAACACAAAGTATTTTGGAGCAGTGAACATCAGGCTAAATAATTCTAATAATTATTGCCTCCTGCTGTATTCATTAGTTTCAATAACACAGATTTCTTAAGAATTTAAAAAGGCATCTTTGGTTGTTTTTGGACATACTATTGTCCTAAAAACAAACAAACAAAAAAAAAACATCACTAAAAAAATCTTACACATATCTTAGCAACGGTATTGCAGAAAATGTTGGCAGTTTTGAAACCTTGACTTTTCCAAATCACGGTATACCTTGAAAACGGTTATCGTCCCGTGCCTATTCCAGACACATTCACTCATTCATTTTCCTGTGGCTTAGTCCCTTTTTTCATCAGGGGTCGCCACAGGGGAATGAACTTTGCATATGTTTTACACAGGGGATGCCATTCCATACACACTTATTCACATATACTTGTACACTATGGCCAATTTAGTTTATTCAATTCACCTATAGCGCATGTGTTTGGACTGTGGGAGAAACCGGAGCAAACACGGGAAGAACATGCAAACTCCACACAGAAATGCCAACTGGCCCAGCCGGGACACAAACCAGCAACCTTCTTTCTGTGAGGTGACAGTGAAGCTAACCATTGGGCCACCATGTTGAGGTTCCAGACACATCTCTCACCAAAATTTCAGTTTGAACAAAAGGTCAACTAGGGCTGTGCAATTAATCGCAATCACAAAAAACTCCTGATTTAAGCACATGCCATTTCTAAATCGCAAAGGCTGCAATTTTATCTATTAATTTTATCTATCTATTAAAAAAAAAATTCGATTTTTGTTCCCGTTGTTGTGCGCATGATTTTAATATGTTAACCAATCAGAGTTGACGCAGCACACCGGGCATTTACAGCTAAGCTGAGCAGCACAACGAAGTTGAGTGGGAGAACCGAATAGGTGCTTTTGATTTATGCTAGTTTTTATTTATTGTTACGACTGGAATTGAGGTAAATTCATCTTTATTTTTTCATGTTGTCTGCTTTTAAGACAATTTATTACAGTTTTGTTTATCAAGCAGTTAGTAATACTGTGTACAGTATGTTTTTAACTAGAGGTTAGTTAATCTTAATTTATTTTATGTTGTCTGTTTTACAGACAATTTCACAACATTTTAATTATTAAACTTAATTCTATGTTATTTAATTGTGAAATGTTTTGTTATGCACTTCTTGTGCACTGAATAAATTTAGAATGCATGTATGTAGCTTGTTTGAAAAAAACAAAAACAGTTGCCAAAATCGCAAATAAAATTGCAATCACAATATTTGTTAAAAAAATTATAAATAAAAAAAAAATAAATAGATCGCAATATGATTATTTTGTCCATATTGCACAGCCCTAATGTCAACCAAACAGTTATGATGCCAGTTAACCTTCCTATTGTCTTTTTTAGAAATCTGTATACACCATTTGTCCTTTGGGACAAAGAGTACCCGCCTTCACTTAACCTCCAAAATAAAGCAGCCAAATTTAATTTCAGTCCTCTAATCTATATTGCATGAAGAAACAATCATTTATCACGTCAAGGGGGTTTATCACATGTGAATGTTTAAAGTTTCCCTCATCAGTGTGCAGAATTTCATTAACGTTTAATGAAAGGGCAACACTCTTTTTTGACTGAAGTAAAATGTGTAATTTGCAATGTAAAAAAGTACCTGCAAAGGGTAAAACGTTTTTGCATGAAACAAAAATAACTGAATAATTGTTTAAAGGGCCACGAAACCCCCCTGGCTCAGCAGGGTGTTGTCACACCTACAGTCTGGAAAAGCTCAGGAAAGTGGGTGTGTTCAGCTCTGTTTAGGTGGGAGTGTCAGGGGAGGGAATGAGGGAAGGTTTTGCATAAAGATGGGAGTTTCCATTTGGGCACACGCTGATGTTCAAACAAGCAACACAAAAACACAGACGCAGGGGACAAAGACAGTGACTGTTTACATTGACAGCAGTCATCTAATTATTAGCCAAATTATTAATTTGTCGACTTTAACGGCAGTTACGCACTTATACTTTTATCCAGGAACATTTCCTGCATGTCCCCCATGACAAACGAGATGTGAGAAACTACTAAGAGTGTTTTTTTAATGTAGTGTTTGATATCGCGCGGCATAAGGGAGAAATAAAAACCCTCCACAGACTATCCTGTCACAAAATGCGGCAAAAATTCTACACGAAAGTAATTGTTTGACTGCAGTGTTTACACTCGGAGAGCAGAATTTACAGCGGGTCTTTCAGTCTTTAATATTGTACGGATATTAACGTACTGTAAACAAAGGTCTGTCTTTAATCACTGAAAGAGTTACGAACTCTACGAACTACTAACTAACTACGAACTAGCTTTGCCATCTGAATAAACAAGCAAAGAGCACTGATGGCTTATCAAATCTGTAGACCAGGACAATCCACATAAACTGGAGCGGCGTCTGTTTTAAAAGGAGACGAGCAGCTAATCTCGAATTTACCATTTCCAGATGCGGAAAGCTCTAGGGGTGAAAAAAAAAGGTTTCTTACAGCCGCATTTCTGCTGTGTGCGCGTAGGAGTCCAGCTGCGCTCTCATAGCGGAAATGTAAACAAAACTTCGTACCTGTGTCTCCAAACAATTCTTCTTCTTCCACTTGTTTTGGAAGCACATAGTGGCGTCTCTCTGCCGTCTGGACACTGCAACAGGTACACACAGTCTTCGAAGCTCTCGTGCATATTAATGAGTTGCACAGCATACACAATAGAGCGCGCTGATTGGTTTGAACAAAGTCTCATGAATCAATGCTTCACGCTCAGAGACGTCACGATGCACTCACAGGTACAGACGTCCACTCTCCACACTGGAGTACATGCATAGATCTCATCGGCGTGACGCAGTCTCAAAAATTCGTTTCAAACCGGAAGAACGAATTTGCTCGAAATAACGCGAAAACAACCAGTTTTCACTTTTTAGTCAATTCTATGTGTCCTAATAGTGTTTATAGCAGCATGGGACACATATGACTGTCAACAGCTCAAAAAATTTAAGTAAAGTAGTTTGTGTTGTATGTTAGAGTGTGCCCCCTAAAAGTACAAGTGGCCCCTGCCCGGCCCCCCCAGTTACTCTGGTCTAGAACCGCCACTGCATATAGGACGTGACATTATTTCTAATCTATGATGCTGATTCATAAACAATGATTATAAACAATGAAATACAATATTTGTACATTATTCAGTGTTTGTTTTTAAAATTTTTGAGTGTTTCTGCATAGGAAAAATTCTATTACATTTTCCCTGAGTGCCCAACACAAACATGATAATTGTACTTGAAACTGACTGGATGAGTAGCCACTGTTGACTATCCCTTCTCCAGATTTCCTACTATCCAGATTTCCATGGCAAAATAGGGGGTTCAAGAGCCTTTAGAGGATGATAAAGGTGCACTGGACTGACCTGACTGAGGATGGCAGTAGGTAGAGTGGTTGTTGCATTGGCACGGTTGGCATCCTGTGCTGCTGAAGTGAAAGAATCCAGGGTGGCAGTCGTCACACTTGGGCCCGTAGACACCCATCTTGCACGTACACATACCTGAACTGCAAGAGAAAAAAACACAAGCATAAATACAAGACTAAATCTCTACTTGACAAGCAATTGAGGGTGCTTTCACATTGCCTAGCTCGCACCCAAGTTTGGTTGACTCCTTCCTATGATCTGTTGGACAATGTTTACATTGTGGTTCTTGGTTCTGAAATTACATTGCAATTATCAGATTGACAGCTATTGCTAGGTCAAGACAGTGCAGAAGAAGACTCAAAACAGCTGGATACTGCTGCTTGGGTAGTACTGCTCAAGTTTGAACTTTGAAATTAGAAAAAAATTGTTTTGTTATCAAAGTAGAAACACTGAGTGACAAATGCTCCCATTTGTCAAAAAGACAATGTAAAAGTTTAAATGGACAAGAAGATTTTGCTGAAACTGATATGTATTACATTTGTCAGAAAACAGAGCAATTAAAAGCATAAATACACAGTTTGACCAATCAATATATGATTAACAGCAGCTCACTTATGATTTGGTACGATTGTTTTCAGATCTGTAGTGAAGTTCTCAGTTCAGTAACCCAATGCACGCCTTTCAGGTGAAATTGGGTATAAATCATGTGTGCGCAACGTAGTTCAGGAAACCCTGTTCACACCAGCCAAACAAACTAAGCTCTGATATCAAACATCCCCGAATGTAAACCAAAAGTGCTAGTGTGAAAGGATCCTAAGACTAAATCTCTGCTTGACAAAATATATGACACTGGGCAAAGTTGGTCTTAGAGGGCCATTGTCCTGTAGAGTTTAGCTCCAACCCTATTAAAAAAAACACTTGCCTTTATCTTTCTAATGATTTTGAAGACAAAATCAGGTGTTGAAGCAACATTGTGGCTCTCCAGGACTGAAGTTGCCCACCCCTGATGTAGATGGCACTGTTATCACTTATAATGACACAAATATTGATCCAGGAACAACATTCTTGTCCAAAAATATTTTCCTGTTCCTAATCCTAACCATAAGTTACCCTAAAAACCAGAGAGAAATGATACTGTAGAAGAATAAGAATGGTGTTGATGCTCCTAACCCTTGCTTTAAGCCTTTAGCTTTAAATTAGCTGTGGACATATTGCAGGATCAAGGTTGATCCGTAAACATATTCTACTTAAAATCATGTTAACCAAAGATTGCAGCAATTAACGACAGCCGTTTAAGTACCTATTGTGGCCTGGTGAGTGAGGTGTGTTTGCACAGGTTTACAAGCCTCTGTACAGTTTGCCTCTAGAAGCCACTCTTGAAATGTAATATACTCTCAAAACTCACACTAGCCTCCATTTACCCTCTTACCCCCCATAGCTCCCAATCTCCCACTTAACTTTACTCCCTTCACTAACAAGGGTGCCACTTGCCTCTGTTATTTTTGCACCTCTTTATGTCAAAAGTGTAATTTTTACATAATCAGCTCATACTAGCTGGCCTCCACGTTCCACTCACCTAACCCCAAACATATACAGCACCGATGAAACCCCACTAGTTCCACTCACCATGCTTAGAGAGAGATTCAAAGCAGCATCTCTCAAATACGAGACAGGCATGCTAATAAAGACGCTAAAGTCCACAACATTTATGATTAAGTCTTTATTTACTTGCACAGCTGACAATAGCTAGCTTTCATTTGACTTTGAGCAAAAGTTCAAGCTCACAACATACAGTACTCTTGATGCATTCAGTTACTGAAGCATTCTATCACCCACATCTACGCTAACATGTGGCTTGCCCCAGAAACCAAACAATCCTGGTCTAAAAAGCAGTCATGCAGACTTTAAAGCAGTCTAGACCTTTCATTTTTAATTCCACCATTTTGCACGAGGGACCTGTGGCCCAGACCACATTTTAAAACCATCTGCTGCTTCAGACAGGGTTCAAGGAATCCCTCTGTCTGTCCTTCACACGCTAATTGTGTTTATCCTCAATGTGCTTGTAAATTTGTTAACCTAAACAAAATGACAGTAGCCTGACTACTGAAACCACAGTAGCTTTTTAAATTAATGCATATGGTAGGAAATCACATAACAATGTAGAACCATAATCACACAACCACTGATGCATCAAGATCACTGCTAAGGTGTTTTAACTGACTATGTCTAAGAATCTAGTGGAAAGTAGTTAAAGTGTTCTGGGTAGCTTTTAGTATTTATGTAGTTGCTTTCTTTTTCTTTTTCAAGACTGATTCCAGCAAAGACCCCAGTTACAGATAAGTCTCTGCATTAATCCAGTCTGAACACATGCCTGGTGACCTACTTGGACCTGCACCTTCTCCACAAAGAACACTCGTCATTCTCAAGCCTCCAATGTCCTTCTCCATGAAGAAAGCTCATCGTTCTCAAGCCTCCTATGTCCTTCTCCACAAACAATGCTCATCGTTCTCAAGCCTCCAGTGTCCTTCTCCATGAAGAAAGCTCATTGTCCTCAAGCCTCCTATGTCTGTCTCCACAAAGAATGCTCATCGTTCTCAAGCCTCCAATGTCCTTCTCCATGAAGAATGCTCGTCGTTCTCAAGTCATGATATCTGCCCCAAGAAGTTTGGCCAGAGGAGAACTAGTTGCCCTGCCTAATCCTGGTTTCTCCCAAGGTTTTTCCTTCACTTTTCCCCGGTTCTAATTAGGCATGGGCCGGTATAAGATTCTGACGGTATTATAACCTTGGATATAACCTTGGAACCTCTTCCCTTTTGAACACAATTTATTTTATTTTTAGAAACATTTTAAGTATTTTGGAGCTGTAAACACGTCAGGCTAAATAATGAAAATAAATCATTGACTTCTGCAGTCTTCATTTGTTTTAAAAACACAGATGTCTTTACAATTTACACCTAAAAAAAATTTAAAAAATGAAAATAAAAAAATCTGGCACATACCTTAGGAAAGGTATAGCTTTAGTCCTTTTTTTTTTTTACTGTCATTATTACTATCATTGTTATTACTCTTTACCACTGATTGACTTTTTAAAAAAAATTTCCCTCTTTATCTGATATATTTATCTGTTATTTGCATAATTTATTAACTGTTATACATGCTGTCTATGTACATATGTATTTATTCTTCCTTATGTATGTAATTTGACCTTCCACCTAATTACTTTTCCATGTACAAACACACACACACACACACACACACACACACACACACACACA
>CAIGQQ010037819.1:1469210-1496612 GCA_903798035.1 Danio albolineatus | reverse complement strand
ATATATATATATATATATATATATATATGTATATATATGAATGAATGAATGAATGAATGAATGAATGCATATCTACATGAATATTATCATGGTGTATGTAATGACTAATTGTGCTTTTTAATAGATGGTTGACCCCAGTTGAACATTTCCTTACTTTCAAGTGGTTCTAAACTGATGATGTAGAGTTTCTTTCTTCTGTTGAACACAAAATAAGAATTTCTGAAGAATGTTGTGGAAAACACCTGATTAACTCAGACAATAAAAAATGAGATTATGTTAGTCTTAAGCGACTGTTCACACTGAATGAATTTTTGTGTTCAAAAACCAGACGCATGTGATGGAATGGGGAAATAGCTCAACTGTTTGAGCTTATGACAGCATATGCATATTTATCATTTTCCTTAATTGTTTTGAGCCTATGACATGCAATTAAGTTAATTTTGTACAACATTTTCCTTTGCATTCCATGTTTTTTTATTTATTTATTTCATAGCTCAAATGATGTTACTGAATCTACGTTGTATGTTTAAAGTTAGTTATGTATAATTCTTAGAATTGGGTTCCATCTTGCTTCGAATATATTCATCTTGAGTCCAAGGCAATAAGTTATTCTTTCCGTTTTATACATTTCTCACATTTTTTTAATCCATTGTTCATACGTATTTGGGTCTGATCTGAGCCAGTTAAACATAATACATATTAGTGCTGCAGAAAGCAATATTTGAAGTAAATAAACAACTCTTCTTTCCCTCATGCTCTCAGACTGCCACAGTTGGATCAAAGAGAATATCAATACAAAATATATCTCCAAGTTTCTTATAGATATCATCCCAGAACTGCTGCAGTTTTGGGCAATACCAAAAGATACTGTATGAAGGCGCTTCCCTAAATGATCACCATATTCTCTCCGGCATCTGTTCGATAAGCCTATTCTTATCTTTGCCACACTTTGTGGGGTGCAGAAATATCTTGTAATGATTTTCCACTTAAATTCTCTCCATACTTTTGAATTTGTGACTCTATGGGCTTTTGATCATATCTAGCGGGTGTTTAGTGAAGTGAAAAAGAGAAAAAAAGTACAAACGTTAAATAACACTTCAGAGTTTTTTTTTTATTTTTTTTTAAAGAAACACGACATACAGTAGTGTGCTGGTGTTCGGATCAAATATATATTATTCTTATAGCCTACAGAAAACCTTGACCATTCTAGACTAATGTCAAAGATAAAACAGATCATATTAAATCCCCTTGAAGTAGACTCCAGAAAAAGCCGCCATTGTCTGCTTAAAGAAACGCGGATGTTTTTGAACGTTTTCAGTTTCAACTTGAGTGCTATGCCAGTAAGAACTTCCACATCCTGTTGTTTCTTTTCTGTATTTCCTAGGCACAAAGCAACGCAGAAGCACTAGAGAAATCAATGGAGCATCTCCAGTCTGAACACAATAAGCTGAAGCTACAGCACGAACAGCACAAGAGCAAGGTCTGACAGACTTGATGAATTCTTTCATACTAATAAATAAAGCATTCACACGCATTGGCAAGTGAAAATTACTTTCTGCAAATGTGATAAATTATGCAGGCACGCATGCGAGTGGCGTCCAACAAAAACATGTAGAGCATATGTGCTCTGTGAAAACCCAGATAAAGTCATTTTTTGTGTGAATCATTGTTTTCCACTTAAAATCATTCTGCACAATGTAAAGAATATTCTGTGAAAATATAATCTTGTTATCTTTTAATATTAACTAAGTAAGGCCATGTCAAATATTTGCTTAAATTCAGACTCAGAAAATCATCTTTTTGAGAAATTGCAATCAGAATCAGAAAGAGCTTTATTGCCAGGTATGTTCACACATACGATGAATTTGTTTTTGTGACAGAGCTTCTACAGTGCAACAGAATTACAGAGACAGGGCAAAAAAACTATCATAAATATATTTAAAAAATAGAAGTAAGTGTTAAATGCAAATATACAAATTGACAAGTGTATGTACAGGCATATTACTATATACAACGTTATATGTGCAGCTGTTATGTGCAAATTGGCATTAAAGTGTGTTGTTAACCTCTTAAACTCTGGTGCTATTTTGGGATTTCCGTCTGGATTTTGCCTACCTAATTTTAAAAGCTTCCCAAATCCACATGCAGAGGAGTAAATGCAAAAATGTGGTATCCTTTTAAAGAAAACCCTTTAAATTTTCATAAAACCCTGTTGAAAGTGATTAAAATAATTGTATATGCTGTCTGTGTTATTATAAACATTTAAAAAAAAGAGGCGCTTTCTGTATTTTTTCTTTATGAACTCAAATTTAAAAGAGTATCTTTTAGGTTCTGTGTGGTCTAGGTTTCTGTAATTAATTTTGGGTGGTTCCTGCACATGTCAGTAATCATAAGAAAAAAGAAAAAATGCCTCTATTATAATCTATGCAAAAGTTATTGTATTCCAACTGATGAGAGGTGCTATACCTCTTTTTTGTAATTTCCGCCTACCAAACTTTGAAAGTCTTCCATATCCAAATGCAGTGGTATAAATGACAAATTCCAGTGTTATTGGACAGAAACCCATTTGAATTTACAAAAGAAACTGCTGAAAGTAATAAATAATATTTGTTATGTTTTCTGTTTCATGATGAACCACGTCAACATTGGGCGCTTTTTTATTTTTTGTTCTAAAATGCTTTTTTGAAAATGTGTAGATAATCCCATAAGAGAATAAGACAACTCAAGACAGTTGTGCTTGAAACCAGCAGATAGCAGCAAACACTAGGAAATAGAATTTTGTCTCTACCATATGCAAAGGTTATTGTAATTCTGAAAACTGAATATTGGGAAAATATGGCATGCGGATAGACTATTGTTTTCATATTTTCACGATCTTTGGTTTGAACAAAAAAAAAATCACTGTGTTTTGACCACATTATACATATAAAAGGAATACTTATGCACATCACCTCAAAAACAGCGGAGAAATGGCCTGTTTTGAAGCACTCAGCATAAGGTAAGAGATGATGTAGCATTTGTGGCTTTCTGTGCGATCTGGGGCTGCTTATTGACCATAAATATAATATGAAATAGAATATAAATAGAATATAATTCACATAAAGGCATGCTAGAATCATACGAGGATGGGCAAGAGCTTTTGTTTGAGCTATGACTTGTACATGTGTGTCAAATATGAAGCATATAAAAATATGAAAATGACAGCTCGGGTATCCAGTATTTTGTTGTGTAATTAAATGTTGATAACTTTTGTACAGTAAAATAAAAACCTAAGTGATGCATATGTGCATAAAATATAGCTTCTACGCTTTCAAACGGAACCACTTATAGAGGTCTTGCGCAACCATGGACCTTTAAAAATGAAAGTGAAACTGATGAAGTCATAGGACCCGGTACCGGGTCCGCCGAGTTTAAGAGATTAAATAAGTGTATGTGTGTGTAAAAGTGTACAGCAAGTAGTGATGTTGGTTCCATGATTATTATCATCAAGTGTTCATGAGATGGATTGCCTGAGGGAAGAAACTGTTTCTGTGTCGGGCTGTTCTGGTGCGCAGTGCTCTGTAGCGTCGACCAGAAGGTAACAGTTCAAAGAGGCAGTGTGCTGGGTGTGAGGGGTCCAGAGTGATTTTGGCAGCCCTTCTGCTCACTTTGGATAAGTACAGTTCTTGGAGAGTAGGGAGGGTTGTACCAATGATTCGCTCAGCAGTCCCAACTTTTCGACGTAGTCTTCGAAGTTCAGATTTGGTAGCTGAGCTAAACCAGACAGTTATTGAAGTGCAGATGACTGATTCAACGATGGAGTGTCAATGTAAACGTTATCACATCTGAACCCTAATATTTATGATTATGTTTCACATACCAATTTAAAGCTGATATTATCCCATTTTCAGTGATATATATGACACATTAATGGGGTAATTAGCAGTGGTGTAAAGTAACAAATTACAAATACTCAAATTACCGTAACTACCGTAATTACCGTACCGTAGCAATTTCAAGGTGTTTACTGTATGATGACTGAAATCGACAAATAGTCTTAATAGCTAAATGCACTACAGAATGTTACGTTTACACATGCATCAGGTTTTCACAGCGTAATGCTCACTACTATTGAGTACATATTAAAGGGCTATTTTTAACTCGTACATACTTTTACTGCACTTGCACTACATTTTTAGGTAAGTAACGGTACTTTTACTTGAGTTTGACTTTTCAGTACTCATTCCACCACTGATAATTAGTAAGGTGTTTTACTTAAGCCTCCAATACACATCCCAAGTTATTTTAAGACCGAAAAGATTTTCATTCTTTTCATTGATTCTTTCACTTTCATTGTATTGCATTTACTTGCTTTTTTATTGTTATATTGGTATAACTCATTCTGGACTGTGATTGGTCAGGTTGCGGTGACGGAAGAGGAGCGAGAGCGTGTACTGGCTGATCTGCAGGAGAAAGCCGCCTCTTTAGAAAGGAGACTAGAAGCAAACTTCTCTCAGGATGAACACCTACAGGAACTGCTCAAAGAGGTCAGAGAAAACACATACTACTGTACAAAAGTGTTTTTTTTTTAATGCAGTCTTGGTGAGCAGGAGAAGCTTATTTTAAAACATTAAAAAATCCTATTGACCCCAAACTTTTTAACTTCTTAAAAATATGTATATTTTTTAATTTAAAGGTGCTTTTATTCCATCGTCACACTACAGTTTCAGCCATCTAACTTCTGCATGTTGTGTTTGTGTGGGTGTGGGTGTGTAGAAGTCTTCATTAGAGCAGCGGTTAGAGGAGGCCAGAGGAGAGTTACTGCAGGAGAAAACCAGTCACACCACAGCAGTTAGTTCACTGGAGGCACAGGTATATATTAATGTTTTGAAATATAGTTTATTCATGTGATGGCATTTTTTTTAAAGGGAAATATATGGCATAGTTTACTCAACCACCACTTGTTTCAAACCTGACTGAGCTTCTTTCTTTTGAACACAAAGGTATTGAGAAAAATGCTGAACACTATTGACTTCCATTTTTTTTTCATACTGTGGCAGTCAATGGTTACAGGGGTTCAGCTTTCTACAAAATGTCTTCATTAGTGTTCAATAGAAAAAAAAAAACATAAAGGTTTATAACCCCTTGAGGCTGAGTAAATAATAAATAATTTGTTGTGCTGCTTAAATTGTAAACATTATTTAGAATTATTTGACAAAAGAAAAGTAAAAAAAAGAAATTGTAACTTTTTAAAATCATTTCTAAAACATCCTAAATGTCTACTGTCCCGTTTTAAATGGCATGCGTGCTTCCTGAATCAGAATGTGTTCCTAGAGCAAAACTGCTTTTGAAGTATTTTAATAATTTTCTGAATGTATTTAAATGAAGAAAGAATAATTATTGATTCAGATTCATCAAATTTAATTGAACTTTCAAAAAGCATTTCAAGTTTAATTAAAAACTAAAATTCTTGTCAAATTATAATCAATTTCAAGAATTCGCAGCATTAATATTTTACTATAAACAATATTGTTCTACCGATCTGTTACACAATGAATGTTAATTAGAGAAATTCTGTTGTTTTGTTTGTTTGCAGGTCTCTCGGCAGAATGCTAGCTTGACAGATCTGCAGACTCTGGTCAAGCACAAAGACGACTCATCCAAAGCTTACAGAGAAAGAACAGACGCACAGGTGAGAACACTTATGGTTTACAGTTAATGGCTAAGTTCTCCTAAGTATGAAATTTGAATCATCCTGGTGTTTTTTTGAACCACAATTATTCCATCAGTTTCTGCGAGTGCATCTCTCTATAGGCCAGATAAGCTGTCAAAATCAGCGGAGAACTGGAGCACTGGACATGTTGATGTGTATTTAGCAAAAAAATTTCAAATGAGTGGGTTTTTATTAAACCAATCGAATAGTGAATGCATAGTAACGTTTTTTTAATTGTCATTTTTACATGCATCACTGTAACAGTGTTATTTACAACCCCCCTGCAATACCATAATGGCCCCCTGTGGGCAGTGACTCGCAGGGTGAAAACCATTGTTTTAGATTTTTCGCAAGATGTTTTTCACCTCATGAGAATTTTGAAGGTTTGGATCATGCACAGAAGATGCGATTGAGGCAGATACCACACGTTTGTGGCATTCATGACTCACTGTTCGCATCATTCGTTCCGCCCACAAAAATTACACCATTTGCATTGACTTTTTTGTGGAATCTACTAGCGCTAATACTTAAATTTACATCTTTTTGTGAACTGTCAAACCTATTAACAGAACTATCTAAAGCTAAAATGGGAATTTAAAAATAGCACTGAAATTAAAAATATGACGGATTCAAAACTATCGCAATCTTGGTTGGTCAAACAAACTAAAATGTGTTATTATTGTTATGATTGACTCTGATTGATTCTGACTCAACACTGACCTCTGTACACTGCTTTTGTAGTATAAATGCTAGGACATAAAAAATATTATTATGTGATCTAAAAAGGAAATAATGCTGCATGGCGTTAGAACAATGCCTGGGTTAGTACATGATGACTCTTGAACTCACAAAACTAAGTGACTTCGACTAATTGACGTGAACGAATGATGTGTGTTCTGTCAGATATCAGATCTGGAGCAGAGACTGGCTGACTGCGCTGAGAACATGAAGAGTCTACAACAGCAACTTAAAGACAGCGAGACGCACACAGACAAACTGGTACATCATTACCACCAAACATCTTTTAAAGTGATTACATCCAGAACATGTTTCCAAATACAATTCTTTTCAGAATAATCTCTGATGACCTTCATTGTATGTAAAGGGAATTTTTCTTTTTTTTATTTATTCTTATACAGAACTCCCATGAGCATTTATTTATCAGTCAATTAAGCGTGTTCTATTTATGTATAAAGTAGGGCTGTCAAAAAATTAATCGTGATTAATCACATCCAAAATAAAAGTTTAACATAATATTTGTGTGTGTACTGTGTATATTTTATTATGAATATATAAATACACACATGCATATACTTGATAAAATGTTGGTTTATATTTAGATATATAAAAAATATATGTGTATGATACAAATTTTACATTTGAATATGATGTAACTACTTTGATGTAACTTTTTATATATAGTTTTGGCTTCTATGAATGTGTTTATCACATATACATAATAAATATATATAACACACACACACATATTATGTCAAAACAAACTTTTATTTTGGATGTGATTAATCACGATTAATTCTTGGACAGCCCTAGTATAAAGCAAAACGGTGCCTCATGCATATCTAAATGTGAAATTTTAGAAAATTGCAATGCAAAAAAAGGTGTAATTCTTAAAGAGCCCCTTTTATACGTTAAAAAGGGTAATATTTTGGTCTTGGGGATCTCCAACAGCAGGCTTATATGCATGCATTATCAAAAAACACTTTCATTGTCTTATAATTTGCATTTATTTTTACCTCATTCTCCCAGCGACTCCTATATGAATCGTTCATCGATTCATTTGTTCCAAAACCCCTCCTTAGCGCGATGCTAAACTGCGCTGATTGGACCGATGACCCAGTCTGTTGCGATTGGTCGACAGTGCTCAGTGCGAGAGAATGCCCACCAAGCTTATCAATACTGAAGTAGTCAGAGTGTGTGCGTAAGCACATCTGCTAACACTCGTTTTTATCGGGAGTTGCCCGTATTTCAGACACCTCACCCCCGAAACTAACCCCCGATCTCCCAGCATATTGCTCTGTTCTTAACTATAAGTAAAAACAACGACACACATTCAGTATTATTGCACACAGCGGCAAAAGCTGAACCATTATGAAACAGGACCGCCGCACGTGTGTGAGAGCTGATGTAGCCATAGCAATGACAAACAGCAGAGGAACACAAGTTCACAAATGCATTTTAATCTGTAAACAAAGCGACACGCGCCGCGTTTACAAAGTGCTTTTAGACGCGATATGGGAATACAAGTTAACTAGATACACTACAAGCGGTTACAAGTTACAAAACACATTCAAATGCATCATTTACAAGCTAGAGAAAACAATGATGCAACTGATTTAATCGCACGCACTCACTTGTTGGATAGCAGGCCAGGGAAATGTCCCGCTGTTCCCTATGGCTAGTCCACCCCTGCATACATCAAGTCTTTTCTGATCCTTCCTTTAACAAACTATCGACGAATCCTCCGTTGTAAGCTTATAGATTTCAAAAGCACTCTTCAGAGGGAACAGTCTCGTCTGTGGTTCATCTGCACACTTCCTATAATATCCAGCTAAGCACAGTGCTGTTCTCTGTGTTGCCAGATGTAGCTGACTCATTCCAATCCAAACCCTATCTAAAAGGTTTTTACCTGCACAATCAAATTCAAAACCGCCCAACCTGGCAACCTTTGCTCACTGCTGTGGTTTGTGGGCGGGGTTGGGGGTTTCGAATCTCCCGGGGCTGCGTGCGCACAAATGGGCGGGGCTTATGTTTCGTGTTCACGTCATGCCGAAACGGCTAAAGACTCGTAATTACGGCGATTCATTTGAGGAACTATGAGTCGACTCTTTTATGGATGAATTAATAGTTTTAAACACTGTGCACTTTCAGATTTAAGCCTTAGCTGGACATTTCACTTCACTTAGAGCTGTGTTACACACTGCATGCAAGCTCATTTTCAAAAACCCATAATAGGGGCTCTTTAATGTAATCAATACACTGAAGTATATGACGAACATGAGTGTGGGCTTTTTTCTTTTTTTTTTACTTTATTCATCTGCAGTGTTCTCAGATCTTGTATTATATTATAGTGTTGACCTTTTACTTTTGTTCCTATAGCAGATGGAGTGGTCAGAGGAGCGAGAGCGACTACAGCAGCAGGTGTCCACACAGAGACAGAGAGGCCTGGAGAAAACTGCCAGACTGGAGGAGGAGCTGCTTGCACTACAGAGAGACAGAGAAACGGAGGCCAACAAATATCAGGACAACCTGGTGTGTAAAACAGCACTTTCTGTTTTGTGTCATAAATTGAACATGAGAATGTTACTAAAGAAATGTCGTTTGTCTGATTCTCTCAAGCGGATAATGGAGGAGGAAAAAAACTCACTGTTGAGGAGCAAAGCGGAGACTGACAGCACGGTAGAAAGTCTGACGGCTGAACTGCAGCAGTCTAAAGTGAGAACCGTTTGATACAACTGATATAGTTCAAGTAGAAAACTACCATTCATAAGTTTGGTGTCTGTTACATCCCTTTCTGTTACTTTTTAATGGCCAAAGGAGACCAAAAAGCAAAACATTAAGCCAGTTGTAATTATTGCTGCCATTCACGATAGGTGAGGAACAACAAGACACAAAAGTGCTATTAAAGTAAACCTGGTTTATTATAAACAAGCTGTGTATTTTTAAATGTTTATGGAAAAAGCAAGGTTTCACACAAAAATAATTAGATATAAGACAACTATTTTTACAGGTTATTAATTTAACAAAATTTAACAGACATACGGAGGACAAAGGGAAGGACAAAAGAAAAGAATAAAAAAAAATCAACTAAGTAACCCATTAAACTCTTCCCCTAAAACTACAGAAATATAAAGTAAACCTTCAATGTCCGAGACAGATCTTACCTATTACCTCTCATCTGTCTAAAATAATAGACAGATAAGATGTTCACACTCCTATTCTCAAAAGTTTGAGACAAAAACGTTTCAATTTACATAGCAAACGAAGCACACCAACAAAAGTTTAACAAACACTGATGGATCAAAGCAAAAAGGGAAAGAAACATACACAGAAAACAAATGTCAAACACAGCTCAAGTTCACACGAAACGCCTGCTATCCCAAACTGATGCAGTGTTTTCCTTATATAGCATCCCACCATTTTGCAGCGCATTCATTGGAGCTCTTCTCAATTGCGTCATCGCATGTCAGTCTGTGTCCCGGTGATTGACATCCAACACAGCCAGCCCGCGGATCCTATAAATGCAAAACAAAACCAGCAAAAGCAAAACAACAGTCCCTAAACTGTGTAGTGTAACGCCATAAATGTGTCTATTAAAAAAAAAAAAAAAAAAAAAACCTTTTTTAAAAGATGAAATGTTTCGAATGCTCACTGAGGCCACATCAACATGATCAAAAATGTTGCTATTATTAAAATAACCTTTCAATTTAAATAAATATTCACAACTATTTACATTTATTTTTAGTTAATATCTGCGTCTGCAAAGCTGTTTTCAGTGTTGGATTGGTGTTTTATAAACATTTCTTCCTAAAATCAATTCTATCTACAGTGGGGCAAAAAGTATTCAGTCAGCCACCAATTGTGCATGTTCTCTCACTTAAAAATATAATTTTTTATCATAGGTATACCTCAATTATGAGAGACAAAATAAGAAAAATAAGAAAAAAGTTGTAGAATTTTTAATGAATTAATTGGTAAATTCCCCTGTAAAATAAGTATTTGGTCACCTACAAACAAGCAAGATTTCTGTGCTTTTGGTCAATACATATATTTCTTGCTCAATTATAGTTTTATTTATTTATTTATGACCCCAAATTTTGAACAAAATTTGTAAATTGTTTCTTGCGTTTGAGAGCTCTTTTGTGATCTTGTTTTTTTTTTTAAATATATTTTAATATAAAATTTGTTTGACGTGTTTGTTGACTTCACAGGCGGAGATGAGCAGCAGACAGACGGTCAGTGTTGAAATTGCCAAAGCTTTGGAGGAAACCAGAAAACAGAGGGAAGAGCTCCAGCAACAGGTTAATTCACTGCCTTAATTTATTAATTTGTTTGTTTGTTTGTTTATTTTCATTCTTAAAATCTTGCACTTGTTTTATGATTTTGACTTCATTGCTCATCTGTTTTAGGTCAGCAAAATGACAGAGTCTCTTGTGAAGGCGGAGCAGGAAGTGAGTCGCCTTTCTCAGGATTTAGGGGCAAAGGAAGAAGAAGTAAATACATTGAAGAAAGGTAAGCGATCAGTTTTGTTTTGGCTGCAAGAACCACCTCTTATTCTCAGAAATGATTAGAACTATTTCTGTTATTTTTTTTAAAAGTTGCACATTTCTTTTTCTTATATGATTTAAAATCTACTTTGTAATTTATATTTTATTTATATTTTATTTATTTTTATGTTTTTTGTTAGTGTTTGATTTTGTTCAAAATGATAAAGTGATTTAAATGAGTTAATTTGTATTTATTTATTTAATAATAGATATTGAGTACACGGTGTGCTTTTTTATAATTAGTTATAATTATAGTCCAAAGACATGCGGTACAGGTGAATTGGGTAAGCTAAATTGTCCGTAGTGTATGTGTGTGAATGACAATGTATGGATGTGTTTCCCAGAGATGGGTTGTGGCTGGAAGGGCATCCGCTGCGTAAAACAAATGCTGGATAAGTTGGCGGTTCATTCCGCTGTGGCGACCCCGGATTAATAAAGGGACTAAGCCGAAAAGAAAATGAATGAATGAATTAACTGGCTTGGGGGGTGACACGGTGGTGCAGGAGGAGTGCTGTCGCCTTACAGTAAGTAGGTCGCTGGTTCGAGCCTCGGCAGGGTCAGTTGGCATTTCTGTGTGGAGTTTGCATGTTCTCCCTGTGTTCGCGTGGGTTTCCTCCGGGTGCTCTGGTTTCCCAGAGATGGGTTGCGGCTGGAAGGGCACCCGCTGCGTAAAACAAATGCTGGATAAGTTGGCGGTTCATTCCGCTGTGGCGACCCCTGATTAAAAAAGGGACCAAGTCGAAGAGTCAAAGAGAAAATGAATGAATGAATGAATGAATGAATGAATAAACTGGCTTGCTGAGTTCAATATGAAAATTTGCCAGTACAATGGCTCATAGATTGATTCATTCAGACCAGGGATGTCCAAGCTCGGTCCTGGAGGGCTGGTGTTTTGCAAAGTCTAGTTCCAACCCCAATCAGACACACCTGGGCTAGCTAATCAAGCTCTTACTAGGCTTTCTAAGAACAAACTTGCAGGTGTGTTGAGCTAAGTTGGAGCTAAAATCTGCAGAACACCGGCCCTCCAGGACCGAATTTGGACACCCCTGATTTAGACAGTATATACAGGTGCATTTAAGTGTTGCTCTGAGATGGTTCTGAGATGTTCAGCTTCAGCTCTGCTGCTTTGTTTGATTGAAACTGTTTTTGCTGGAAAAACATTATTGTGTCTAAAATACAACTTAAAAATGATCTTGTTTGTTGACGCGTTGGACTAAATACGTAGCACATCTTGCAAGGATTGCTTATGCTATATTACACTACCTGACAAAAGTCTTGTCGCTTGTCCAAGTTTTAGGAACTACAAATAATAACTTAACTTCTAGTTTGGTATCAGAAGTGTCATGCTGTCATTTGATATCAGAAGTGGCTTATATAAAAGGCAGCGGCCTCAAGGTTACACTTGTCTGACCAAAATAAAATATGATCATGCCTTAATTTTTCAATATTTAATTAGGACAGTAAGGTCTGACTTTGCTTAGACAAAAGTCTTGTCACTTAACAGAAATAATGTACAGTATAGAATACAAAGTCATGCTGCAGTGGAAAAAAGAATTAATGTTGTGTATGACTCCCATGAGCTTGGAGGACTGCATCCATACATCTCTACAACGACTCATAGCTTATTTAAAAGGTCACCTAGAAAGGCAAAAAGTGTTCTTGCAGGACTCCCAAGATTATTTGGATTCATCTTCAGTGCCTCCTCCATCCTACCCCAAGCATGCTCAATAATGTTTATGTCTGGTGACTGAGCTGGCCAATCCTGGAGCACCTTGACCTTATATGCTTTCAGGAACTTTGATGTGGAGGCTGAAGTATGAGAGGAAGCGCTATCCTGCTGAAGAATTTGTCCTCTGCTGTGGTTTGGAATGTAATGGGCAGAACAAATGTCTTGATACCTCAGGTTGTCGATGTTGCCATCCACTCTGCAGATCTCTCGCATACCCCAATACTGAATGCAACCCTAAACTATGATTTTTCCTTCACCAAACTTGACTGATTTCTATTAGAATCTTGAGTCCATGCGCGTTCCAGTAGGTCTTCTGCACTATTTGGAATAATTGGAATGCAGTTCAACAGATCATTCATTTGAAAAATCTACCCTGTGCCACGTCCAGATGATCAACTAGAAATCAAGTTATTATTTGTTCTATTGGTAAAGTCTACATAACAGCTCACGCATTGTTATAACAACAGTGCTAAATGTTTCCTATCCTTACTATATATTGTATCCAGTGATGTAGAAAATAACTATATAGTTTATAATATTTAGCATTCTGCTTCTTGTTGTGTGTTTTAGAGCTGCAGGCGGCCCGTAGCAATCTGTCTTCTCTACAGGCTGAGTGCGAGTCTCGCCGTTTAGAGGCTGAAGAGAAAGAGCGCGAACACAAGTCTCAGCTGACGTCACTCCAGGAAGAAGTCCTCAGACAAACACAGCAACTCTCCTCTTACCAGTCCCGGGTCAGTTTGTGCTTTTCTTCCTGCATTGTCCTATCAGTCTGAGCATTTTCTATTTACATATTTCTTTGTGTGTGTGACAGGTTTCTGATCTGGAGAGTGAGGTGTTGAGTTTAACAGCGCAGTCACATGCAGAAGAGTGTGATGGTGAGCAGAACGGGACAGTTACTGTAAGTGATCTCGACCAGTTACAAAAGGTCAATAAAGACCTGGAGCAACAACTGGCAGAAAAGAACAAGGTGAGGGCAAGGAATTGTTTAGTCGGTGTCATTGTCTAAGTAAAATTATATATTTATAAGGAGTAATATTTACTAACATGTAATTACTGTAGCGTATATAATTATAAACATGGTGCTTTTTATAGTACAGAGTGATAAAGGTAGCCTGTACAGGGTGAAAAGCAACGGTCCAAGTACTGAGCATTGTAGTACTCCATACTTGATGTAACTGACAGATTTCTTAGTTTACAGTTACAAAGTGATACTCCTCAGATAATGTCTATGGTAATTGAAAGTATTGACCACAGTGACAGTGAATGGTTATACAGACCTACAAGTTACATGTACTATAGTATGTGGTAATGGCCCACTGAGTGGTACAGCATGGTACGGTACAGGTCGGTACGGGTCACCTTTATCTGGCTTGCATGTCCACTGCCAAAAGGGTACCAATGGTACATGGGCGTCGTGTACAACAGAAAGTTTCAGTCGACAACATTCTCACTCGAGGAAATGCCAAAGTAAAGCTGTATGGGTTTGTTCACGTATCATACGAGAAGTACTTCTCACAAAACGGAGACTTTAAATCAGAATCAGTTTTATTGCCAAGTGTGCTTCACACACACAAGGAATTTGCTTTGGCTACAGAAGCTTCCAGTGTACATAAAGTGACAAGTGACAACACAGAATAAATATGAAAAAAAGACGATAGACATTAAACAGAGATGCAGTCAGTACAACGATCTGGATGTTGAAATGTATGTACAGATTTGTTATAAATATACAGGTTATAAGGTGCTGTGTACAAATGCAGACGGTAACAGTTCAAACAGGAAGTGTGCTGGGTGCGAGGTGTCCAGGGTCATTTTGCGAGCCCTTTTACTCACTCTGGAAGAGTACAGTTCTTGAAGTGTAGTAAGGGTAGTGCCAGTGATTCGTTCAGCAGTCCCAACTATTCGCTGTAGTCTATGGAGGTCGGTTTTGGCAGCTGAGCCGAACCAGACGGTAATTGAAACACATAAATATTTAAAATGTATATTTATATAGTGCATTTATCATGTATGGCCATACACCCAAAGCGCTTCACAATCATGAGGGGAGTCTCTCCACATCCCCACCAGCGTGCAGCATCCACCAGCGTGCACACCGAAATAAAAAAAAGCAAAAAAAAAACAAAACTCTTCGCTCTTAAAAATTCATTCATTTTATTTTCGGCTTAGTCCCTTTATTAATCTGGGATTGCCACATCGGAATGAACCACCAACTTATCCAGCATATGTCCTTCCAGCTGCAACCCATCACTGGGAAACACCCATATACTCTCATTCACACACAAACACCACAGACAATTTAGCTTACCCAATTCACCTATACCACATCTTTGGACTGTGGGAGAAACCGGAGCACCCGGAGGAAACCCACGCGAACACTGGAAGAACATGCAAACTCCACACAGAAATGCCAACTGACCCAGCCGAGGCTCGAACCAGCGACCTTCTTGCTGTGAGGCGATCTCACTGTGAAAACCATGACACCAATCTTAAACATCATTTGAGAAATATTTGAAAAAGAAAAGACACCATAGGAGGGTGAATAATTAGGACTTCAACTGTATTCAAATTTCAAAAAATGCTTAGTTTTCCACTTTGCATATATACTAATTGTTGTAATTATTGAAGAAAAAGCATTTCTTAATCAGTTCCCGTTTATTTTTACCAGACAATAAAGCAGCTACAGCAGAGGCTTGCAGAACTGAAAAGGACGCTACAGAAAGAACTGGTGCGTGTTTTTATATCAACATGGCGCATGGATTATATCAACATAATTCAACAGTCCACGTCAGCTGACTGTAAACATCTCCCCACATGTTTGTGTAACAGAAACTAAAACCAGACCCTGACTCTGAGATGAAGGACAGACTTCAGGATGGGAGACAGGAGAGATCTGCAGAAAAAACCTTCTCAGAGATGCCGATTCCGACCGCAGCTCCAACCCCAGCTCCAGGCCTCAGTCAAACCCCAGGCCCAATCACTCCCAACACCACCGTCACCAACAGTTCAGACCTCACAGACACCAGAGAAATCAACTTTGAGTACCTCAAACATGTGGTGCTGAAGTTCATGTCATCCAGAGAGGCAGAGGTGGGTAATCCGTATCAGATGAAAGGCTTGCGATCGGCTCATATGAATGTAAATGAATGGCTTATGTTCGGCTTTCTCCTCAAAGAGTACATTTACATTACAGCTCAAATATTGACCATGAAACATATTAGAAATCCATTCTGCATCAACTCAGAGATTTTCAAAACTCATCGCTAGCTTAGATTTTAGCAGCAGATGGTGCTCTAGGCTAGTTTTTACCCATACACACAAATACTGAGTGCTATAAGTAGGCTTTTATGTCCTGAGATTAATGTAAACACAGCTTGCTATGAACACTCCTTGAACAATTCCTAACTTTATTAATGATTGTTTTAGCTTCAAGTGGTGTTTGTTTAAGAGTGGTTTAAGGAGTAAATGATGGTCAACAGTGTAATTAAAGCTGTAATTAAGAAATTAATTACAGGAGTAATTACATGCAGGTATTTAATCAAGTATAAGTACAATGTAAAAACATGTATTAACACAATAAGTACAATGTAACTAATTATTAATTACAGTGTAAGTACATAGTTAAGGCCACTTAGTATAAAGTGGGACCGGAACTTTTATTTCATTTTATTATGGTTCATAGGTAACATCAGTTTCCTTTCTCCGCAATACAACATCAAATATCCTGCTCAATACAAGATCGATCTTTCAACCGTCTATGACCATCAGTTGCTCAATAATAATGGGATACATTCAAAAACATTATGAAAGAAAAGATCGCTCAGCAAGCATAAAGCAAGTTTGTACATCTTTATTGGTAAAGGTATTTAAAGTTCTTAGTTCAGAAATATTGTTTAATTTTTGTGATGTTACACTGATGAAGACAAGTGCTTGCGGAAATGTGTAGGCGCTGTTTTTAAATAAGAGCCATGTTAACAAATAGGCTTTTTTTCCACTTATTTTTCAAGTGCCTTATGATTTCATTGTTTAATTTATATTTCAATGATCGAAGAAGCTAAGCTAAGCTAAAAGTGCTCCCACCAGACCCAGAGACCTGCTTAATGGATTCAAAAACTCTAGGGGAGTTGGAAAGTCGGTCTGTTTCCAAAAAAAAAAAAAAAAAGAAGTGGTGTGTTCCTTTAACAAGCACATAGCAGTGATTTGAGTGCTACTTGAATGAATGCCCCCATGAGTACTCGCCTCTTTCTGCTCCTCTCTTCAGGCTTTCCAACTCATCAGAGCCGTTTCTGTGCTCCTGAATTTCACAAAAGAAGAGGAGGACATGCTCAAACAGACGCTGGAGTACAAGGTGTGTAACAGAGAGTCTATAAGTATGATGGAGGATCAACATTTAGAAAGGTGTTCTTCTGTAGCCTCATCTCCTCCGCACCCTAACTAGGCCACACCGCTGAGGCACAGAACAATGTGGGTCAGGATATGTGGCTCAACGCTCTGAATCAAACCATTAGCACTCATGGTCAGGAATAGCATCTGGCAGGTATTTATAGATCAGCCCGGAAGCGGTGCTGGAAAGCAAGGAAATCGCTGTGCTACATTACACCGCCGCTCCAGTGCCTGCCGCTACCAGTTGGATAAAGTGGAGGCTTTGTGGAAAAAGGTTCATTTATTATTATGTTTGTTTTCTTGAATTTTATTTGACTTTGATTAGAAGTTGCGAGCGTTGTACCTAGTGTAACATCATTTTTAAAAATCACATACATCATAAATCTGTTCATATAAAAATAGCTAAAAAAAAATTTATTAGTTGATAAGATATCAGATTAAAACAATGAAACCTGTTCAGCGATTCACCACTGGGCTGCAATCCGAATGAAGCTGGTCATTCATGTGAATTTTAGAGATCATTACCAAATCATTTTAATTTCCGAGTAGTCGGAAAGAAAAGATTTAATTTACTGTTCTCATATTTATATTTGTATAGTACAGGGTTCATACGGTCATGGAAAACCTGGAAAAGTCATGGGATTTTGACATGGCATTTTCCAGGCCTGGAGAAGTTTTGGAAAAACAGATATCTGTGTACTTGAATATACGTTATTGACTTCTTTTCTTTCCTTGGCCAATCACATACTCTCACATTACAGTATTAGTGCTGTGTGAGCATTATCTAAATCAATTTTCCGTAGATATAAATTTAAATTGAAGCTAAATAGATTTGTTGAGTGTTTTATGATATGCTCTAATAAAGTTGAACATGCATTTTCTTATACCACACATATGTATAGTAGTTTTTGTTGTAAACAATGTATCTGTGGGCGCCACGGTGGCCTAGTGGTTAGCACGTTCGCCTCAAAGCAAGAAGGTCGCTGGTTCGAGCCCCGGCTGGGTCAGTTGGCATTTCTGTGTGGAGTTTGCATGTTCTCCCCGTGGTTGCGTGGGTTTCCTCCGGGTGCTCCGGTTTCCCCCACAAGTCCAAAGACATGTGGTATAGGTGAATCGGGTAAGCTAAATTGTCCGTATAGTGTATGAGTGTGAATGTGTGTGTGTGTGGATGTTTCCCAGGGATGGGTTGCGGCTGGAAGGGCATCCGCTGCGTAAAAATATGCTGGATAAGTTGGCGGTTGATTCCGCTGTGGCGACCCCGGATTAATAAAGGGACTAAGCCGACAAGAAAATGAATGAATGAATGAACAATGTATCTGTGTACTTATTATTATTTTTATTTTATATATAAATAGATTTATTTTATAACTATTGCTTATTAGTTTTTAGTAAAAAAAATAGCTTTTTTTGTTTTGCATTTGCTCTCAGAATCATTAAACAAATATCATAACGAAGTGACTTTTTGGCCTTTACAGCGTGTCTCGTTTCTGCTCTGTCTTTCATCAATTAATCTATGAAAGATCATACTGTTAGCAACACCCAAATTCCAACAATCCAATCGGTTTCCAAAGGACAAACTCATGCATCACCAGTTTCAAGTTGATATACGTCACAGTAGAGGGGAAAATAGACAATCTTAACTTCTGTTTCATTACCAGTTGAAATTCGAGACATTTTGAAACTGTTTTGCATGACATAAAGCCTCATTTACAGAAATCACATTACCATCCCAATTTGGTACAGACTTTTTTTTCTCATTTCAGGACAGTTTCAAGTTGATGTTCGTCATGAGGAAAAAATGTCAATTTTAACTTCCATTTTGATGATGGGGTTTCAATTTTTGAGATCTTTTGAAACTATTATGAAATGACATAAAGTCTTGTTTGCTGAAATCGCATTACCTTACCAATTTGGTACAAACTCTGAAACCGGCCTACTTTTTTTTTTTTTTTTTTTCAGGACAGTTTCAAGTTGATGTACAGTATGTCCAGATAGAGGAAAAAAGGACAATTTTAACTTCCATTTCATAACGAGTTAAAATTTTCGAGACAATTTGAAACAGTTTTGACATGACATAAAGCCTCATTTACTGAAATCACATTACCTTGCCAATATGTTATGAACTCCACAACCATCCGAATCTTTTTTTTTTTTTTCTTCTAATTTTAGGACACTTTTAATTTGATATACGTCACGATAGAGGGGAAAAAGGACTATCTTAACTTTTGTTTCATTACCAGTTTAAATTTGAGACATTTTGAAACCGTTTTGATATGACATAAAGCCTCGTTTACAGAAATCACATTACCTTGCCAATTTAGTATAAACTCAAACGCTGCCCTACTTCTTTTTTTTCAGGACAGTTTCAAGTTGCTGTTCGTCATGATAGAGGAAAAAATTACAATTTTAACTTTCATATTTATGATGGGGTTTAAACTTTTGAGACATTTTGAAATCGTTATGACCTGAAGTCTCGTTTGCTGAAATCACATTACTTTACCAATTTGGTACAAACTCTGTAACCGACCTACTTTTAAAATATCTTTTCAGGACAGTTTCAAGTTGATGTCCAGATAGAGGAAAAAGGACAATTTTAACTTCCATTTCATGACGAGTTAAAATTTTCGAGACAATTTGAATTGTTTTGACATGACATAAAGCCTTGTTTCTGAAATCACATTACCTTGCCAATGTTACAAACTCCAAGACCGCCCTACTTTTTTTTTCTCATTTCAGGACAGTTTCAAGTTGATGTACGTCATGATAGAGAAAAAAAAGGACAATGTTAATTTCTGTTTCATGACGAGTTTAAATTTGAGACATCTTCTTTTTAATTTATATATGCTCCCTCTCAGCAACATTATTAGAAGTTTTAAAGCCATATCCTACCATTTCTATGCAAATGATGTACAATTATATTTTTCTTTTAGTCCTGACAGACTAGACACACTGTCTGTTTTGCAGGATTGTTTAGTCTCCACTAACAAATGGATGGACGACAATTTTCTGCAACTGAACCCTGATAAAACCGAATTGTTAATTTTTGCTCCTGATAGCATTACCCCAAAGATCAGGCAAGTTTTGGGGGGTTTGTCATCTTCGAACTGCAGTGATATTAGAAATCTGGGTGTCATCTTTGATAGAGCGCTGTGTTTTAATAGCCATGTTAAGTCTGTTGTTCGTACATGCTTTTTCCATCGAGGAACATCGCAAAAATCAGAGATGTTGTTTCAAAGGAAGAGCTGGAGATGCTTGTCCATGCCTTCATCTCTTTGCGATTGGATTACTGTAATGTCCTGTTCACGTGTCTGAACAAATCCTCTATGGATCGATTGCAAGTTGTGCAGAATGCAGCAGCGAGGCTTTTAACCAACACCAGTAGGACGTCACACATTACTCCTGTTTTAAAGGCACTTCACTGGCTTCCTATTAGTTTTAGAGTAGATTTTAAGATTTTGGTCATTACCTACAGAGCTCTGCATGGTCAAGCTCCCCTTTATATTCAAGAGCTTTTACACAATCACATATGTAGCCGGTCTCTGAGGTCTTCTGGCAAAGACCTTTTGGTCATTCCCGGAACTCGGCTCAAGAGAAAGGGTGACCGTGCCTTCTGTGTGGTGGCCCCAAGGCTCTGGAACTCTCTCCCTCAGGCACTGAGAAATCTGGGATCAGTTGATCTTTTTAAAAAGCATTTAAAGACATCTTTTTGGTCAAGCTTTTAATTAACAGTAGTAGTGCTTTTTTATTAGGATTTTAACTTGTTTTAGCATGTTTCTTTTATTGATATATGATCTTTTACTTGTTTTCACTTATTGTGAAAGCACTTTGTGACTCAATGTCTGGGAAAGGTGCTATATAAATAAATCTTTACTTACTTACATTTTTTGACATGACATACTATAAAGCCAATATATTATGAACTCCAAAACCATACTATTTTTTTTTTCTTTTTCAATTTTTAGGACAGTTTCAATTTGATATACGTCACCATAGGGGAGAAAAGGGACAATCTCAACTTTTGTTTCATTACCAGTTTAAATTTGAGATATTTTGAAACTGTTTTGACCTGACAAACCCTCATTTACAGAAATCACATTACCTTGACAATTTGGTATGAACTCAAACACTGCCCTACTTTTTTTTTTTTCTTCTTCTTCTCTCATTTCAGGACAGTTTCAAGTTGATGTTCGTCATGATAAAGGAAAAATTAACCATTTTAACTTCCATTTTTATGATGGGGATACATTTTTTTAAACATTTTGAAACAGTTATGACATGACCTGAAGTCTCATCTGCTGAAATCACATTACCTTACCAATTTGGTACGAACTCCGAAACTGGCCTACTTTTTTTCTCTCTCTCTCTTTTCAGGACATTTATGTCCAGATAAAGGAAAAGGACAATCTTCCATTTCATAACGAGTTAAAATTACAGAGACTGTTTGAAACTGTTTTGACATGACATAAATATTTTTGAATGACATCATGTTAAATGACATCATGTTTTTGACATGACTCATTTACTGAAATAATATAATCTTGTCAATTTGATAAGAACACCGAAACCATCCAACTTTTCTTCTAATTTCAGGACAGTTTCAAGTTGATGTACCTCATGATTGAGGAAAAAAGGACAGTCATATCTTCTGTTTCATGATGGGTTTCAAATTTCAAGACATATTGAAACTGCTCATTTATCACGTGAAGTCTTGTTTATGGAAATCACAAACAAGTCGAGACTGAAGTTTTGTATGTTTTTCAGATGTCGTGGTTTGGTTCCAAGCCCACACCCAAAGGTATCATACGACCTTCCATCTCAGGAACATCAAGCTGGAGCTGAGAAACCCAAAACGGCACATCTTTGAGACCAGGTGAAAGAGGGAAGAATAAACAATTATAGTAGAAAAGGGAACAATTGCTGACTCCGCAGTTTCTCTGCCTCAACAGTTGCTATGTAGCTCACGCCCTTTAAAAGAACAGGACACACAAACTGCGTTTTTTCGCTAAAATATTGCAGGGACTTGAAAAACAAATGCTTTATGAACATCGTCTTTTCGTGACTTGGGGAGTTTCGTCTTCTAACGGAGTGAAGTCAAGTTTCATCCGCTTAAAAACAAAACAAAAAGAACAATCATCCAATTTCCAACATCCTTCAACGACTCGATTATTTTAACTCTGTGAAATCTAGGCTGGGCCAATCATGAAGAGAATGATCCTCCAAAACATCTGTGAAAATCAGGAGTGGCTGTCACAAAACACTTTAAATCTCACTTTAATCAGCCTTGTTTATGTGTAAATTACAATTCCATACATTCCATACAAGTATTTATAGATATGAATACTGTATATAAGTGATAATGAGAGGGTTTATAAATCGGTGGATACCTAAATTATGTTTTTGTCATCATACACGACCATTACTCTCAAATCTGTGTGTATGTGTGTGAGATTCTTCACTGTGGGCTTGAAACTGTAATATAGAGGCATACTGTATATGCACAGATCGAGGAAACGAGCATGCATGCCTTATACTGAATGCTTCGATTGTACTTTGGTTTTGAGTGTATACTGAAGCATTTGAGTACACTTGAAGCCTTAAAATACTGTCAGCTGCATTTATTTCTCCGAGATTAAGTCGATAAAATCCTGCGGAAGGAAAAAGGTCAGTGTTTTACTGTCAGAGCAGTGTAATTTTGTGTGTTTTAACACTTCAGCAGCACTAAGGTTTAAACGCAGAATGGCGGGCTCTTCTTGTGAAAATAGCTGAATCGAGCCTCTACGGGATGCTTAACATGTGTTTCCTGTTTTTAGAAAAAAAAGAAACCCAAAGAATTTCTGTTTTATGTAAGGACTGATGAAATTCTGAAGTTAGCCATGCTGTAATTGAAGGTTCTCTGGAGTCCTATTGGAGAATGCAGATAAATGCCCTGTGTATGAACATTGTAGGAATGATATTTCTATTTAAACATCCAAAAATGCACTTTTTTAAACAACTGTATTCATGTTACATTTGTTATGATACCGGAGACATCATCGCAGTATCCCTCTGTTTTCAGCAAAACACCACTACAATCCTTACTTTCAGTTCATGGTTTGTCAGGAGCATCAAAACTTGATTTAAAAAAATTAAATCTTTCTCAGCGACTTTGTCTGGAGGAGCATTTGTGCTTTCGGTGTGGTTAGCACTGCTGACTTTGGTGTCTTTGGTTTTAATAGTGGATCTGAAAGCGATGAGACATTTTGAATTGTTTTAAAGCAGAGTTAACGTTAGATCAATACCAGGAGCAGGAGCACATGGGATCTGTAGAAATCACAAAAATCCTCAGAAAAATATGTGTTAAGATTTTTGTAAATGTGATTTTTGAGTGAAGATTTACTTTTCAAGATTTCTTCTTTGTTTTTTTTGTTTTTTTGTAGTTTTACTTTTCAGTGCTAAATGTAAAACCTTGATTGCTAAAAGAATAACCCACAATTTAGTTTTTTTTCTCAATTTACTTTTTTTGCAATTGTACTATTTGATGCACAACAAAACATTAATATAATCTAAAAAATATTAAAAAATGGCAGCAGTTTTTGTAATTAAACTATACATTTCTTCAATTGTGGAAAAAAATATATAAATGTATTTTAGTATTATTCTTGAATAATTTGTACAATTAGAGAATTTTACATGATTTAATGTATTAGAGTATTAAGAAAAATATAAAATAACACAAATCTTGACTCAGGTTTTCATATTTCATGCATTAGAGGGATATGATATCCTGTAGTCTTACAAAACAGCCTCAGAATTTTTTTTTATGATGGATAATAAACCCATCATGCTCTGCTGTGTCCATCAGCTATAGAACATACAATAGCATGTGCTATAGGAACTTTGATCCAGGAGCAATAGAAGATGGATGTCTGGTTTGAGACCGGTTTTATTTCACATTACATGAACGTCTGTGTAAAAGTGTATCGTTTATATTGAAAGTTCTGCAGGGAAACCCTGGGTTTAGTCATAAGCTATGTTTCCATTCACCTATATTTATGCGCATTGTGGAATATCACATACTTCATAGAAACACCAAGATGCACATTTGTTTTTGGAAAATGTGCATAAACTGTAATGGAAACACATTTGCTAAATAAACTTAAGCATACAGTACGAATTAAAAAAATCTGATTTTGTTTTAACGGATAGTGTGATGACAAAAAATGGGCCCAATAGGACAGCATTAATGGACAATCCAGCAGACTGACCACATTGTAAAATATTATTTTACAATAAATGTTATAAACATTTAAAAAATATATTTTGGTCATTCTAAAATCAGAGTCTGTCTGTCATCAAAGTGGTTCAGTACTATTGCTTCTCAGTACTGTCTTAAATGGCTATGCTCCCAAAGAGTGGTCTGACACCTTCAAAAAGCCACCAGACATTCATTGCTTTTGTTTTCATATTCTGAGGTGTACTTTATGTATTTTTTAAAAAAAGAAAAATGCCCACAATATCTTCTCCTATTGCAGCAAATTCTTTGTCTTTTTGATATTTGGTGACAGTTTATCAAGTGACGATTTGTTCTCTAGGACTATGTTCACAAATGTTTTATGAGATTGCATCTTTGTGTGGAAACATAGCTATTAATGTTGAGGTAAATTTGACACATGCTGTCTACCTAAATGTTCTTGTAGGCCTTGTTTATTAGGCACATGTTCGTCATTTTTTGGCTCTTTTGCGTATGTTAAGTATGTCATGTTTGGCTGTACACGCTGTGGTGTTTGCGTTTTAGCTCTAACCCTTATCAAACACTCTTGAACAAGCTGATCAAGGTCTTGGGCAAGTTAGCTGGAGTCAAACTCTCTCAGGTAAGTGGATCTTAAGTGGCAAATTTGCTCAGCCTATCTATAGTAGTTAACATTTGAAGTGGAACAAAAAGTTGTCCTAAAAAGGGGTATTGTTCAATGCGCATTTTAATTTTAGGACAGCTTTGATGAATGTTTTTCATCCACTTGTTGACTGTAGTTTGGCTGTTTATGAATATTCACTGGCAACAAGGTAGTGGCGTTTGCACTTTAGCTCCAACCCTAATCAAACACACCTGTAGAGGCTAATCAAGGTCTTGAGGATAGAAAGTAACAAGCTGTTTTCATCCCCGTTTTTATGCACATTTTGGAATAATGGGAATGCCAAGATGCGTATAAAGTTTGAAAGTGCAAATTAACATAACAACTGAACATAATTTTCAAGAAATGTTGAAGACATTTTTTCAGGCGAGTTTGATTAGGGATGATGATAAACCAGGGATCATCAAACTTGGTCCTGGAGGACCAGTGTCCTACAGAGTTTAGCCAGAGATTTTCTAACTATGGGGGAGATATAAACCTTTTTGAATTACTTGTGGGCGCCACGGTGGCCTAGTGGGTAGCATGTTCGCCTCACAGCAAGAAGGTCGCTGGTTCGAGCCTCGGCTGGGTCAGTTGGCATTTCTGTGTGGAGTTTGCATGTTCTCCCCGTGGTTGCGTGGGTTTCCTCCGGGTGCTCCGGTTTCCCCCACAGTCCAAAGACATGCAGTACAGGTGAATTGGGTAAGCTAAATTGTCCATAGTGTGTGTTTGTGAGTGAGTGTGTATGGATGTTTCCCAGAGATGGGTTGCAGCTGGAAGGGCATCCGCTGCGTAAAACAAATGCTGGATAAGTTGGCGGTTGATTCCGCTGTGGCGACCCCGGATTAATAAAGGGACTAAGCCGAAAAGAAAATGAATGAATTACTTGTCATTGGAAATCCGTATCGTTAACTTGGTCTCGTGAAGCATGTTTTAGCCAATCAAATAACGCCTTTTGGTCTTCTTTCCTGTGCACTGCCATAGAAGCAGTTGTTTGGGTTTTTAGGCAAATCAGTTCAGGCTTGCCTTCAATAGGCTTTGTTTTAGCTCCAACTTCATTCAACACACCTGGCTGTAAGTTTCAACTCTCCCTAGTCATTTCTTAATTAGTTTGTTCAGGTGTATGTGATTTAGGATTAGAGCTAGGCTGCGTCCTGAACCACCTACTACTCAGTAGGCACTGCATTTGAATTTAAACGTATACTCGGCCGTTAGAAAAGTATGTTCTATACAGTATGAATGTAAGAAGTATGAATGGAATTTGAACGTACTACATCTGCCGTTTTGTCATGGTCACGTGACCTACCTGTGTCAGTTGCGTCATTTCACTGCCATTCATGACCTATCTCCCGGGGCATCGTGGGATAGCGCAGCGTGCATGGGCTGCGCACTTCAAAATCTCACTGGAAGTAGTAAGCCATCCGGGTACTCGCATACTGATTTTCGAATTCTGTGAATTTGGACATACTACACGGCTCGCATACTGATTTTAGCATACTGTATAGTATGGAAGCATGCGGTTTCGGACACAGCCCTAGAATCTGTAGTACAAGTGTAAACTCTGCAGGATAATGGCTCTCCGGGACCAGAGTTGCCAGTTACTATTGTATGGTGTTCTTTGACGCTCATTTTAGGCGAGACTGATTTGAGACAATCTCCAAGCAGACTTCAACCTGACCTTCTAACTTATGTGCATAGCCACAAATGGAGTACTGGAATTGAGAACCACTGGCTTCTAAGGTATGTATTGCTATAGTCATATACCCACCCATGAATCTAATGTTCTTTGGCATTCCTAGACTGCATTCAAGTCCAAATGTGTATGCCTTTTTACTCAATAACTAACTCTGATATATGTCATTGATTACATTGCACAAGTGGCTACTACTGGCTGATCATCTGAAATGCATTTACATCAATGCCCTTGAGCACTTTTAAACTATTATGCAATGTGAATGCATGTCGCTGTTGTGATGTCACAACTGCATTGCATTTTGGGACATAGAGGTGCTGGACTCTACAGCAGCACTTTGAGACATGCGCTTATGAACTTCTCGCTTGTTACCTCAGGGAAACCTCTGCCTCTATTTTAAAGTGCATTCCACTTCATCAACGGAAGGAAGAAAGCTTACTACATGGACATACCCTCGATTTTGTCTAAGAAAGCAAAGCACCTACTGTGTATGTCCCAGAATACGATCTTATTGTGATGTAACAACAGTGTAATTCCCAGGTGCTCAAGGGTTTAGGGCAGATGGACAAACTCAGTCCTGAAGGGCCGGTAACTTACTACTTTCCCTTGTCTTATTCCCTCGGTTGTGGATCATTGATTACATCACACAAGTGTTCACTACTGGCATAATGTAGAGGGAATAAGACGAAGAGAAGTTAGCAAGTGAACAGCATATAAAATTGGACTGGAATGGGAATGCAGCCTACATACTGAAT
>CAIGQQ010037819.1:1341455-1364896 GCA_903798035.1 Danio albolineatus | reverse complement strand
GTACAGCCACAAGCATACACAGACAAACAGATCCCTGAACCGTGACACATATTTCGCGCTGTGCAGAAATTTATACAGGGGTACATATCATTTTCACCCTTAATGGACAGGACAGTATAGAGTATTGACAGAAAAGCATGGGGAGCAGAGAGAGGGGAAGGATCGGCATAGGCCCACAAGGCGGGGATCGAACTCGCGTCGCCATGAACACCGGAGTGCATGTGTCGACGCACTAACCACTCAACATTACGGAATAATGCAGCCGGTTGCTTTAAAATTTGGAGTTAACTCAACTTTTTATTTTTTGAAGATATGGAGAAATCAAAATTTAAAGTCTCCTCAACTTAACTTTTTACTTTCATTTTACAAACATGCAGTTGAATCATTTTTTATGAATAAATTCAACTCTAAGCTCAAACATATGTCCACCTAACTTACAATTTTAAACTGAGTTAACAATTTGTAAGTTGGATTTTTTTACAGTGTATGACAGATGTTTCCATGGGCAGAGTTGGCAGCTCTCCAATTGATCTTTGCTCCAAATACAAAAATCAGCTATTGAGTATACTCAAACTGACTCCTATGACCTTGAATATGGTCTCTTAAATTCACAATGCACCACATCCTCCTTCCTTACAGATGAATCAGTGTTAAACAGCAGGATAATCAAAAGAACAAAAGTTATGTTGTGGCATCAACATGATAAAGAAAATGTATTCATTTCAATTTCTAAAACTATTTAGCTGACTGCACAGTGGCTCAGTTGTTAGTGCTGTCTCCTCACAGCAAGAAGGTTGCTGGTTCAAGTCCCGGCTGGGCCAGTTGTCATTTCTGTGTGGAGGTTGCATATTCTCCCTGTGTTTGTGTGGGTCTTCTCTGGGTTCTTTGTTTTCCCCCACACTCCAAGACAAGTGGTATAAGGGAAGTGGATTGACTAAATTGGCCATAGTGTGTGAATGTGAGAGTGTATGGGTGTTTTCTAATACTGGGCTGCAGCTGGCATCCATTGCATAAAACATGTTTAGAGGTTCATTCCACTGTGGCGACCCCTGATAAATAAGGGTCTAAGCCGAAGAAAATGAAGTATGAAAACTATTTAGAAATCGGATAAGGTGAAACAAATAAGATGAAATGTAACTGGGAGAAAAGAGAGACAAAATGTCAGTGAAATTAAGCTTAATGCAGAGGTGTCCAAGTCCTGCATGGTGGGCAGCCTTCTTGCAGTTTAGCTCCAACACATTGCCCATTTTCAAGTTAGTGATTCAGAAAAATTATTTTTCTTTTAATAAAGATTAAAGTTAGTACCGTTGCTTTTAAAGTCTATAGTGAACAAATCATATTGATTGCATTTTATATTGTTTTTTTCTTTATCTTTCTTTGTGGTGGGCAGATTTGAAGAGCAAAAGAGCCAGTAAAAGATTCTTCAAAAAACAAAACCTCTTTCCTTGATTTCAATGGAAATTATAACCACATAAAGGCTTACTAGAGCATAAAGGTAAATGTTTGGATGACAGTTGTTTAAGTTTCAGTTTAATTTGGAAAACAGCTGTCATGTTTTGATGAAGTACGTTTTTACAGTACATGTTGGGTCTTAAACATAAGACTGTATACTGGGGGACTCAATTATCATAAGCTTCACACATTTTGCCTAGTTTATTCAAACTGCTGCTCAACATTACTGCTCTTTTGTCTGACACTCAAACACACTCAGACGTGCCCAGAGACTACACTATTCAGGGTCCCAAACAGTCTGACCTTTGACCACAGTAAAGCAGATATAAGGGGGAGAAGCAGTTATAACAACATCCAAACTCTGATGGTCTGGAAAAAAGAGAGCCAGAAGTGTAGACAGAATGACAGATGGAATAATTAGACAGCTTGGGTTTGGTCTTGTTCTGGTATGTCTGATTGCAGAGCCAGAACAATGGTCAGTTATGAGACACAGAGTGCCTTCCACAGCAGGACACTTGCACAGAGTGGGTAGAGTGGCCAGCAGCTCTTTAGGGACAATATCGTCTAGGCGCACCGACGTACTTAAATGAGGAAAAAGGTCAGCATCAATCCTCAAAGCATGCAGTGCAAGCACGACTCGCGCACGCCTTTATTACCCAACTGAGCAATGGAGAATGGGACAGTGCATATGAAAGATAGAAAACATTTCTCACATTGCTCTTTTGCAATGCTGCTGTTTGGAATGAAGTGCATGTTTGGTTTTTGGATTGTCAGCCCAAATGCTCGAGCTGGCATGATGCAGATGCATGCACACACCGCCACTAAAATGTACACTCTTAAAAAAAAAGGTTCCTTGAGGTTCTATATAGAACCCTAGGGTTCTATACTTGGCCAGTAGAACCTTTTACCCAAAAAATGGTTCTATTTAGAACCCTTTGAGTGCAAAGAACCTTTTTGATTAAAATGGTTCTATAATGTGAGATTTATGACATAATTATATAGTAAAGATTATAAATAATAATAAGCTATAACACAGAAAGACAAAGCTTTTTGAGTCAAAACCTAATAAAATGACTGCTATGGTCAAAAACCTAATCAATGTATGATGGGATTTTTGTTTCATGCAGGTTTGTACATTACCATATAACTAAAATTTATCTATGCTTAATATTTAACATTTTTGACGAATTATTTTGTGAAATTAATTAAATAACCAGTTTGTTCAGACTGTTCAGTGTGTTGTTATGGTTTAATAAATTGTTTTAAACTAATAATCATGAAAAAGCCCTCTGGTGACGTCATTCATTGGTGGACTGGTGGTGACGAGCCTGGAGAGTGACGGTTAATTTTTGAAAAGGAGAACTCCGCTTTTGCAGCTCCATCATTCAGGTACGTTTTTACTCTTTTAAAACTATAATATTGAAATATTTTGTATTACGGGGTAATGTTTCTCTTCCCTTGTCTTATATGGTGACAGACTGAATAAGGGGTAACGTTAATATGGATTAATACTGTGCTTGTAAGTTTCTGATGGTCTCTGTCGACAGCCTTCGCTTCAGAAATCTGTCTCAAGCTGACTTTGCTCTGCTTTTTGTTCGAAATAAGTTACAGTTTCGCTTTATTTGTTTGTCAGTATTAATTAAAATATCAATAACAATAAAACAGGTGCGTTATTCGATGGCGGGATTGAAGCGCGTGCACGCTCTTTTAATGGTAACTTCTTATGAGCCGATTTCCGCTTTCGTGCAGTTTTTATCTCCAACCTTGAACAAACGAGTACTCCCAGCTTGTTCGTGTGTGAGTTTAGCCGAGTTTAACTCGGGCTAAACTCTGTAAAGTAGTGTACACGCCGGCTAGTCTGCATTAAAACCGCAAGGGAGCATGTCGCGCTCGTGCCCGCCCGAGTCTATGCACGCGCCCGCCCGCCCAAGTCTATGCACGCGCTATTGTGATGATTGCTAAGTGTATTATTGAAACCTTTTAAAGCCAAAACATATTTTAATAATCCATAGATAAAAGATCAGGTGTTATTTATGAAGGACATACAAACATGCAGGCTACATGTATTGTGAAATGTTGAACCTTGTTAAATATAGGCTACATGTATATATTGTGCTAAATCAGTTTAAAATTCATATTTTATTGTATATCTTTCTTTTCTTCAAACAGCCTGGAAACTGAACTGCATCGTAAATCTTGTGCTCGGTATGTATTATTGCTTTTAATTCTAAACAAACTGTATTAAGTATTATGAAATGAATATTATAAAAGACTTGAACATTGTATTGTAACCTGGGCTGCAGGACACAAATAGCTTTGAAGAGGAAGGATCCCAGCTTAAAGAAGGACATGCGTTACATCCATAATTGTGACACAATTATCATCAACAAGGACACCTGGTAAATATTGTATTTTATAACATGCATATGTCAGACTTGGTTGTTGTGTACTGAAATAATATATTTATCACATAAATGTTCTATCACTTATTGCTGCTGTTTTAATACAGTAAGAATATTAAGGTCATTGCTTATTAAAAAGTCCTGCAAAGAAAAAATATGTTTTAAAAGAAAGTGTAAATTTGCCTACAGGATACCTTGTTGCAATGTCTGCAAAACAAATTTAAAAATGAAGGGATTTCAGTGGTGAGCTCATCAATCATCTCGCAAATGAAACAATAATGGGATGAAAAGGAAGTGAACTGTACTCTGAGGAACTTAACACAAGGCAAGTTCAGTTCAATACATTTTATGCCAAAGGTAGATTAATTCTGTATTATAAATTCATATTTACACACTCTACAATGCTGTCTTCCTACCTCAGATTGTGATGGACCTGGAATGCGACACCAGATACTCATAAGTCAAGAACCGAATGAAAACCCTTTTCCAGAGTACAGATTATGGAGGGGTTTGCAGAACTAATGGAGCAGTTTCTTCTTCTTGGAGTGCCACAGCTTGTGAGTAAACACTGTTACATTGTGTGCCAAATAGTTTTGCGTCCATGATGACTTTAAGAAACTTGTATTGCTGAAAATGTGTCATTTGGAAACTTACACATGAAGTAAACAAAATGGTTTTTTGCATTTAGGATGCTGCATAGAAAACTTGGTGAAGAACACAGAAACATCTTTAAAAGAAATGGCCCAAAAAGGGACGGAAAGAAGGTAGTGCTCCATGACAGTCTCATTGGACCAGCAGAGGAAACCGCAGAAGGTAACTACACCCTATACTACATACTATTTGCCCCAAACACACACACACACTCACACACACTTTAATTGTATTGATTATAACTGTAATTCTATTTGATGACATGTTAATGGGTTAAAGTACTAATTAAAATATTGTTTTACAGAAATCCAAAGGTCCTACACCATCCAGGATTCAGCAGCTCTCCTGATTCCACCAAGGCTTGAAGTGTCAGTATTACAATGGACAACACTCACTCGCTATCCTTCAACTTCCTCATTTATCAGAGGCACCACAGAGGAGTGAATCACCAACTAATCTGCCCTTTCCAGCCACAACCCAGCACTTGGAAACCCATATACTCTCTCATAGATCTACACACATTCACTCACTATGGCCAATTCACCTATACTGTACACATGCTTTTGGACTGTGGGGTCAACCGGAGCACCCAGAGGAAACCCACATGAACACTGGGAGAACTTGCAAACTCCACACAAGTGACAACTGACAACTGGCCCAGTCGGGACTCGAACCAGTGACCTGCTTGCTGTGAGGTGACAGTTCTAACCAGTGAGCCACTGTGCCACCCATGGACAAAACTATTTACCTTATAAGAGAGGCTGACAGACATGGACATGCTACAGGTTGTGAAATGGCTGTTTGCAGTGTTTTGTCTAATAATTCTGCAATGTTTTAGTAATGTTTTTTTATTAAATTATGTATAAAATGGATGTTGTGATGACCAATACATGCAGGTACCATCCACTTTTTGAAATTGTAGTGTTATTTAATAGATGTTTTGATTGTTTGTGTATTGTTTCTATCTGCATTGTGATATATTTCTCTTCATTTTAGAGATGTGTGAAAGTGAAGCACTGTATTTGTTCAAACAGTAAAAAAGCTTAGAAAAGTGAAATCATTTCAATTACATTGTAAAATGCCATTAAACTGTTAAGGTAGATCTGCTGTCCAATGCAAAGTATGCAGAGGTGCAATTTTAAATATTAAAAAAAATATTTTGTGTAATGAATTGAATAAATTTAAACAATTTGAATTGTCTGGATTGGTTTTATTTTTTATTCATTAATAAGAAACAATAATTTAATAATAGATAAAAAGAACCCTTAAATGGTTCTAAATAGAACCATCTAACTTGAATTCAAAGAACCATTTGGGGTTCTATTTAATGAACCCTTAAAATGGTTCTATTTAGAACCTTTTTGGGGTTCCATATATGAAGCGCTTGATAGAACCGTTTTTGGTTCTATATAGAACCGTTTGTTTTAAGAGTGTATATTGATACTTAGATGCCCATATCAATAGATTGCCATGTTGTGACAGGCTACAACACCCCATTGTGGTAAGTTTTGTTGGTTACGCTTTATTTTGATGGTCTGTTTGTTGAATTAGGTTGCATTGCAACTAATTCTCATTAGATTATAAGTAGACAGATTGGGATTAGGGTTGGGGTTAGGGGTAGGGTTAGTGTAAGTTGACATGTACTTGCAAAGTTTCTTATAGTCAGTTCAATGTCTGTTGAATGTCAGTATCAACAGATATTAAGCAGACAGTCTTCTAATACTTAAATGGACCATCGAAATAAAGTGTTACTGTTTTGTTTATTTAGTTTCTGATGAGTAGATTCACCTTCAGCATGCTGTAAATTAGTAAATTAAAGGCAGGAATGGGCAAACATACATTGAATTGTATTTAAAAAAATACCAAATACATCAGCTTTAAGTGTATTACAAAATACAGCAGCCACAACACATTTTTAAATAAAATACTTTAAAAAAAACTGAAATAAAAATAAAATAGTTTGAAAAAACTGTAAAATACTTTTACAAGGGAGCATGGGATGTATTTGCAAACCTTCTATCAATAGACATATTGGATCAGTCCTTTCACCATTAAACTGACTGTATAATAGCAACAGCGTTTCTCTGAGCAAGTTTTAAGTCAGATTCTCTGCAAACTCGTTCATCTACATGAGTAGGTACTCATAGACCTTTCTCATTTATTTTAGTATAAATTTCATACAAATTTCATACAAAGTGCGCTGCCTTGATGATGATCACTGTAAAAACCATGTAATGCAGATAATGAGTTGGAATAATGCGTGGCCAAAAACATTGACACCATCTCTTAGATTTTAAAAGGGTGATTTATTAAGAAGTTATTTACATTTTTTTTTTGTTTACATAATTCTATTTTTTATATTTTTTTTTTGCAATTGAAATCTTCAATACATAATTACTGTTATTTGTGCGGTTTACTCATTCTCCCAAGATTTTTCAGTTCTTTTTTTAACCGTCTCTCAGTTTACCCCCCCTTAGTGAACACCATCTTTAGGTGTTTTAATATTTCTGAAGTTCCTCTGCATTTCCACCTGCAGCCCTGAGACTGATGATGTTCTGAAGGCTCCTTATCCCGTTCTTAAGGACTGATGTTATATTCCATATAATTTCTTAAACAAAGGTGCTGATTCTGAATTGCACTAAACTGATATTATAAATTACTGGTTTTGGCATTGTGTAGTACACTATTTTTCAATGGTTGTTGACTTTCTCAAAATTGACCCATGCCATTTGTCTGTTATTTTCTTTATGCGTGTTGCATAATTTTCGTCCATACTTTGAACAACTTCTTCAATATTAATCAATTTTCGAGTCTGATCTCAAGCCTAGGCAAATAACTGAGAAAGCACAAAAGCCTGCATATTTATGATGTCACCATGTAGACTTCTTATATAGTATATTATAGTATTTTAAAAATACAAGACAATAAAGTATTTTAATACAAAATATTAAGCCATTTTTATAAACCATAACAAATATAAATGACAAAATACTATTTTATATTTGAAAAACGTATTTAAAAAATACTTGTATCAGGGCGCCACGGTGGCGTAGTGAGTAGTACGTTCGCCTCACAGCAAAAAGATCGCTGGTTCGAGCCCCGGCTGGGTCAGTTGGCATTTCTGTGTGGAGTTTGCATGTTCTCCCTGTGGTTGCGTGGGTTTCCTCCGGGTGCTCCGGTTTCCCCCACAAGTCCAAAGACATGTGGTATAGGTGAATTGGGTAGGCTAAATTGTCCATAGTGTATGAGTGCGAATGTGTGTGTATGGATGTTTCCCAGAGATGGGTTGCGGCTGGAAGGGCATCCGCTGCGTAAAAAATATGCTGGATAAGTTGGCGGTTGATTCCGCTGTGGCGACCCCAGATTAATCAAGGGACTAAGCCGACAAGAAAATGAATGAATGAATGAAATCCTTGTATGATAAATAATGCCCATCCTTGACTGTAGGCATCATGGAAAGGTGCACACAACATATTTGACAGTCCTTTATTAAAATGTTGGTAAGTTTTTTGTTGTTGTTTTATTTTTCTTTTGTTTTGTTTTGTTTTAGCTTTACAATCCCATTTGCATTGCAGCAATACACTTTAAGTGTGATAAAAACTGAAATTTTTCTGTTTAGTCAAAACTTATATATAATAGCAACATTAATATTGCTATTAAGTGTCTGTGTTTGTGTGCGTGTGTGCGTGTGTGTGTGTGCGTGTGTGTGTGTTATGCTTGCTTATCTACAGTGAGTTTCAGTGGACCTCTAACAAAATAAACTCAAGCAATTAAGTAATAAGCGAAGTGGTTGCTAAAGTTTGAGTTGTTTAATGATCCTCTCCTGAGATTTTGAGAGATTGAATGTGTAGTTTTATGTTTCTCTCAAGTAATTCCGCTTGTTAACAGCAGGTGTTCAACTTATATGGACTTTAAGATTAGGTTTTGAACTTCTTGAAATGCAATCCATTTGCTCAAATGGTTTAAGCTACCTTAGCTTATTAGGTTTTACAGTGTATATTATGTGTAATTAGGGCAAACTGGATGTCATGACCCTTTTAAAGGTGAAAGAAGCATGCAGAACACTATTCAATTCATTAAATTAACAATAAACTGTTGATTTTGCTGAAGTAAATAATATAAGAAGCTGCAGTAGCACAAACGTAATATACTGAGGCTCCAGATCTCCGTGTGCTGGCTTTTGAATGTTAACCAATCAGAATAAAGGACCGGAACTATTCGTTTTATAACATGGTGGTTTACATCACATCTTTTTTTATGTAACCTAAAACAAACTTTTAGCCAAGTAACATGCAACACATGTGGACTATAAAGTTTACATATTTGTTTGCAGATTAAAGGACTGTTCGCCCTTAGGGCAAAATAATTTTACAGCATATTACCTTCAAAACTATGTGGTTTCAGATGTCCAAAAAGTCATAAAGAATGACTACATCCTAAGGCTAAGTAAACCAGAAATCCCTTCTCGATTGTTAGACCCCAGAGACCTATGTTCAGAGAAGAGAGTTTTGCTAGTCTGGAACATGAGCGAAACCTGCAAATACCAAATGTGAAATGATATTTGCAGCCTGAGCTACAGCTGGATTACAGCTGCTATGATACTAAGATATTGAAACACATGCAGTGATCTGGGTAGCCATGGGAAACTGAAAACATGTAGTCGTTGAAATGAAAAAATTGTAATGTGAGTATATTAGAGATTAGCTGTATTACAATTCATGGACGAAATTCAAACCAGAAATGACTTGAATGCATCTCTTCGTTGGCTCTGTTTCCACCTGGTATTAACAAGCGTTCGAATGTGTCTCTTGTGACCACTTGTGTTCTGATTTCGTCAAGACCCTTTCCTCTAATTTTGTCATGTACTACATCACTTTTGCAGGCGTGTAAACAATACCGCAGCCTAACTACCATAGAACTGTTTTTGTTTTAGAAACTATCTAGCCTGTCATCACTGTTTCCTAAAAACGTTGGAACTATGTTGCACATGCATTGTTCAACCACAAAAGCATTTATGTTATGAATCTGATCTAATGCTTTTTCAACTATGTCTGGAAGTGGTCAATCTCTAACAAGATCAAAACGTTTTAGACTGTGAGGCCAGCTGCATAAACATAGCATTGTCTTAAGTACTAGTTTGATCAACTAGCTGTTAGCCAAGAGGCAATCCGTCTTGCTTTATGGATTTAAATTGGAGAGAATAAAAAAAAGGTTTTGTTTTGTTTTTAGATACATTTTATCCGTGCATCAAATGTGCACCAATGTTCTGTAGCTGTGAAGTAGCTAATATAACTGGCCTTTTGATTTGCAGCAATTGCATAAATAAGCATCAGTTCATCAGCTCATAAGTTCATCAGGTCTTTTTCAAGAAATTATGTAAACTGCCTAATGTATTGTCTAATTAATAGCTTTATTGTGGAAAAACGACACGCACAACATTTTGAACCTTGAGGCAGGTGGGCTACAGCAGCAGAAGACCACACCGAAATTCCATTTCAACAACATGAAAGCATCCATCCTGCCTTGTTCTGTATAAATGGTTCAGGCTGGTGGTCTTGGTGTAATGGTGTGGGGGATATTTTCTTGGCACACTTTGGGCCCATTAGTATCAATTGGGCATTGTGTCAATGCCACAGCCTACGATACCTGACAATGTCCATCCCTTTATGACCACAGTGTACACATCTTCTGAGGGCTACTTTCAGCAAGATAATGCGCCATGTCATAAAGCGTGAATCATCTCATACTGGTTTCTTGAACATGACAATAAGTTCACTGTATTCAAATGGCCTTCACAGTCACCAGAGCTCAATCCAGTGGAGCACCGCTGGGATGTGATGGAATGGGAGATTCGCTTCTTGGATGTGCAGCCAACAAATCTGCACCAACTGTGTGATGCTATCATGTCAATATGGACCAAAATCTCTGAGAAATAGTTCCAGTTTCTTGTTCAATTTATGCCACAAAGGATTAAGGGAGTTCTGGTAAAAGGGGGTCCAACCTGGTACTAGTAAGGTGTACCTAATAATGTGGCCGGTAAGTGCATGTATAAATATAAATCTATTTTTAAAAAAAATGGATTGTTACCAAGGGATATTACAAGATTTTGAAACTTTTATGACTAAAAAAATTTCAATTAAGTCACTGTATATGGTTATTCGCTTCAATCGCTTGATAAATAGTTGATGCAAACAGATGGGTTCAACAAAAGCATATTCAATCATTCCCTACAAGTTCTGTCTTTTAACATGCATGCTGACTTTTGCAGCAGGAAAATGATCCCGAATATACACCCAGTTTAACCAAAATCAGATTTAGGAATCAGTCCTAGAGTGTTCTTAAGTGGCCTGCTCATTTTCTTAAATATGGTTGAAAAGCTGGCAGGGCTGGAGTGGAAACAAAGATCATCAGTTATCAGTATGCTTTTGGGTTGACATGTTCCTGGACCAACACTGTTGGTCGATGTTCAAGTCTTGTATAGATTGTCTAGATCAGGAGTGATCAACCCTGTTCCTGGAGAGCCACCCTCCTGCAGATTTCAGTTGCAACCCATATCAAACACACCTGCCTGTAATTATCAAGTGCTTTTCAGGTCCTAATTAATTGGTTCAGGTGTGTTTGATCAGGGTTGCAACTGAAATCTGCAGGAGGGTGACTCTCCAGGAACAGGGTTGAGCACCCCTGGTCTAGATTGTAGGTGAGGAGTTAATAACCAGCGATCTATTCCAACCTCAAGACCACGGCTGAGGTGAGACCATTGAGCAAGGCACCAAACCCCAACTGCCGACTGATCCCCTTGTATGTGTTGGGGATTTAGTGCCTTGCTCAAGGGTATATGGCTGCTCATTGCACTAGATGTGTATTCACAGTTTATGTTTGCTCACTGCTCTTTGAGTGCACATACATGGGTTAAAAGCAGAGAACAAATTCTGAGTATGGGTCACCTAACTTGGCCACATGCCATGACTTTCCTTTCCTTGATGATTCAGGTACATTCATGTTTAAAAAAATAGTCTTGACACTTGAGCCTAAAATCAGAGGGAAATGAAAGTGAATAAAAATTGTGTAGAAGCCTAAACCTGACATTAACTGTATCCCTCAAATCTCATTGGTTGATTTGAATGTTGTTCCAGGATCAACAAGAAGTTGATCCAGGAACATGTTCTACTTGGTGAAATCATATTAAACAAACTTTTACACTCAAGATATGGGCTCAGATATTAATAGAGAGATGGCAGATGTTTCTCAGTCCTGTCAAGGAACTTTTGGAGGACTCTCTACAAAACTAATAATTTTGCACATGTATTTACTCTAACCTTATACTCCCAGAATCATTCAAATGCATATTAATATATTGAAATATTAGAAGTGTTTCAGCACAGTTAGATTTGTCTGAAACGTATAGCTCATGATGGGACTGGGGTGCATTATGACTGCTCCCCTTCTAAGTGAATAAGCTATATCATATTGGACCCTCTCACCGCAGGGTTGAGACAATGCTCCTACCTTAACAACGACCTTGTAGCTTAGTAATGTCTGTGAGCGCAGTCATGGAGATAAATTTACTTCATCTGCGAGCATCAGGTTAAGGCCATGTCTAGCATGAGTTCATTAAGACTGGCCTGCTCTATTGTGAGTCTCCATGGAAGTGAGAACATCATACTTTCGCCAGCTGAATGCCAGACACAAACCACACAGGCCAGAATGTCACTTAACGCTGCCTCAGTGGCACAGCGGACTCATGATATCACTCAAGTATCCTCATTAACCGTTCAAGGGGATGGATGAATGAGTTATTTTTGGCATCCAAATATGCAAGCCATCTATTTCATTTCAAGTAGCTTTTACTGTACAATGGCTTTACTCTCAACCCATTCTCACCCTTACGCATTGCTGCATGTTCAAGAGAGCAGGGGCCAGTTGCATATACTACTTAGACTAGTCTTAAAAGGTTAGATGACAAAAAGTTAGACAACAATTGATTAAAAGATGATCACTCTAAATTGAACCCAAATACAAGAATGAATGCCGCTTACTTAACTGTCTGATGGCCAACTTAGATCATAAGATGCCTTAATCCAGTGTTTGTCAACCACGTTCCTGTAGGACCACCATTTCTTCGCATTTCCATGTCCCCTTGATCAAAGATTCAGATCATCAGCTCATTAGCACAGACTGAAAGACTGGTAATGGGTGTGACAGACTAAGGAGACATCCAAAACAGTGCTGGTGGTCCTCGAGGAATGTGGTTGAGAAACACTGCCCTAATCCATTTAAAAGGGTTACCCTCCAGAGTGACAGCTACGAAGGGATTAGGGAATAGGAATGATCCCTGTTTAATGTGCGACATGAGCCTGAAAAGGGTCATAGGAGTTTGAATTGTATCCAGTATCGTCGCAAGCTTAACTGGCGATCTAGAAAAACAACAACGGCGCCGCACTCTTACTGTTGGTGTCGTGGACGAAGTGAAGAGAGTTGCCAGGATGGGGGGTGGTTAGCAAAGCACCCTGGGCGATCGTGCCTATTGCCCATGCAAGCGGCAACCTCCCGCTCTCCCTCGGGAAGCCAACACGGAAGTAACTAGAACTTGCAATTCATCGAAAATTCCGCTAGTCCTGGCTGTCCTGGCTCCATAATAGAGCAAATCTCTAATGAGCCCACTGGTGAAATGGCCAACTTTACAGCAGAAAAAAAGGTGTTTACAGCCTGGTACAAAGAACGATTTTGGTTCATATAGCTTATATTACTCTTCATGACAACTGTGAGGGGGGTAAATTTTTTTATAACTCATCCGTTTCCTTTATATTAAGCTAAATTAAGTTTGCATAATTAAGGGCGTGGCCACTTGAGTGACAGCTAGTCCCGCTGGTCGCCGTCACGCCACCTCAGCTGATTCCGCCTGATTCATCGTATTTTTGTGTTGTTTTATGTGGCTTTACACAGTCAGTCGCCTTTTGGAATTATTTCCTACCATTATCAGATAATATGGCATGCTGTGTGCTCTTAATTGTGCTCACAAACCATTCACGTGGCCTCCGTTTCCCAGGTGAGTGAAATTATATACTTATACCATCTCTATAAATGTAATTGCTTTATTTAGGATAATTTATGATTTATAATGTTCTTCAGAACTCTAATGCACTCCAGAATCTGACAGATTGATCAGCTGTACCCTATAAAATCGCCATTTGAAGCGTTGTCATACAGTGTTCTGCCTGGATTTCCTAAATAGCCCTGCATTTTCTAACACAGACTATTCCTGAAGTATTTGGATGTAATACGCAATTTCTTCCTGTTGAAAAACGTCATAAGAACGATGTTTAGTGGCTTGATGTATAACAACAGTGTTTTCAACTGACTAAACACTTTATTGATATAGTGTACAACCAAGCACGTGTGGTCAGAACACAAACGAGTCGCAGGTAATTAAATATTATGTGTTTCTCCCCTAAGAAAGCTCTTGGCTAAATGCCAGCATGCGTCCTGTGGCTCAGCTCACGCTCCGCCCACGCTCCGCCTCTTTGCCCTTGTTTGGTATGCCTCGGTTGGTGCGATGACGCGCGAACAAAATGGCGACGGTTGGCCACGCCTACTTGTAGCTTCTTTTGGGTTCATCAGAAACCTATGGGTGACGTCACGGATACTACGTCCATATTTTTTACAGTCTATGTGCCCATGCCTAAATCCGCCACTGAGTGTGTCAAGTGTATCCTCTGAAATCCTTCATTCTGAAAAGCCATTCGAAGTGTCTCGTTTTGAGTACTGCGGTTTGGAATGACACTATACAATATGGCGGCCATGACTGTTTTCATTTCAAAGTACAAGCTTTATGCAGAGTACATTTCAAGATGTGTGCTTTTATTCTTACTCAGGTAAATTTTATAGAAACAATGTACTTTTATTTGTCTACATTTAACATTCCTCCATTACTGTAAAATGGTAAAAAAATCATATGACTTGGAAAGGTTGTTTTGGGAGAGGCTTTTTTAGAAGCACGTCTCCTATTATCATTTAGCGCATACGCTGTAGTTTGAAGATGATGGCTGAAGCCAAGCAGGATCTGAGCAAGTTAACAAAGGCAGATAACCAGTGTCACTGTTGCCAACTATTTTCAATGAAAAGACGCTAAGCTCTGCCCGAAAAGTCGCTAGATTATGTCATAAGTCAATTTGCATATTACTGACATTACTGTCATTATGTCCTACCATTTGTTCGTTTAACGGCCTATGGTTAATAAAGGGGTATATATATTTGCACTTTGCTTTATGTATGCATGTCAATTCAACTAAATGTATTGTTGTTTGAATACAGTATGTCAGTATAGATGTGTAGTTAATTTGCAGTAGTCTCTCAGACGTAATAAGCTCAGACAAGTTCCGCCACTAAAATATTAGAGATTGTGAACAAGAAAAGAATAAACTAAATTGAATAAAGATTATACAATAAAGAATAAATTAAATTGTTAAAATAAAGGAGAAGCAGATCTCTTTGATTGTACAATGGAAATACATCTCACTACCGGTGCTAAATCATTTGTCGTCGGCATGCAGAGGAGTAATCTGCTCTCAGGCCCCGTTTACACTAGTGTGTTTTAATTTTAAAACGGCGTTTTAGCATGAAGACGATCCGCGTCCACACTAGCGTTTCACATGCTCATTAAAGTATAAACAGGAAGCATGTGTCTCGCTCGGCAATCTAAATAGGGCTTTCGTTGCTTGAAACGCAAGCGATTAGCGAGTGCACAAACAATAACTTGCCTCTTGCGAATATATGCAGCTGTTATAGTTGTAAGAATTGGCTATATCTCTCCATGATAATAAACCCTGAAAATGGTTATGGAATTCTACGAGAAAAGACCACGAGAATGAACTGGCTAATCTGAGAAGATCAGAAGACCAGCTGTTCATCTGTTCTATTCAAATCATCCTGAGCTTATCTTCCTGACTGTATGTCTTTGCTCCACCAGAGTAGACCATTTACATTTGACTTAAAAGGTTCAAGGTTTTAACTTGGTGCATCTTGTAGTTTTATATTCATGTTTGGTATCATTTTAAATGTCTCTGTGTGATTGGTAAAGTGGTCTTAAGGTCATTGTAATATTTCACTGGTATATGTTGAATTTGGTTTTGACTTTGATGAAATCTCTACCAGATGCTCCCCCTCCAGAGATGATTAACACATCAATACACTAGGCGAGGGTCACTGTGACGCCCTGTTGGGTATTTAAGGTAACGATGTTGTCTAGGCCAGTGGGATTCTTTTAACCAGAAGACCCCATTGCAACGTACAAGTTTCTGGGCTCTGTCTCAGCTTGTATGTTGCAATGTCTTTCTACATGGTCAGGTATTAATCTTTAACTCTGTTGTACAATCTAAATTGGCTTATCTTGTGTAATTATGTGAATTGGAATGGAAAATCTTTGCCTGACAAATAAATGTACAATTCTTGTTTAAACTCTCATATTTCCTGACAATCACTGACTTAATATAATATGATCTAGTGGCTAAATCAAACTCTCTTTAGGTATGAGCATTCAAATTATAATAAATTGGAGTCAGATTAAATTCGGAGTTGGAAACTAAATTAAAATACGTTAAATATTTCTCTTCACATGTGCTAAAAGGCTTACATGCATTTAACTTCACCCATGCTGTTAGCTTCGTCGTTGGGCTAATACATGGATCCTTACATAGTAAAAAAGGCAGAGTTTAACTGCACAATGGCGCCTAAAACAGACAATAGTGCAAACAACGCTCCCATTTCTGTGTCCATGTTGTTGTTTACAGTGAAGGCTGGTCTGCAGTTTTCCGGTGGCATTATAGTCATGTGATAGGGACTTGACGAATAAGGGAAGGATACGCAATGACCCAAAAGCCCCAATCACGTAGCGAGTCTCTGCAGCCACGCCTCCATTTTCAGATGTCTCTGTTTTCCCCCATGCACACTGAGATGGAGCAGCAGCGTTTTAGAATGAAAACGGCCTCTCCAGCGTTTCCAAAACGCTCCGTTTTCGGGGCGCGAAAACTCCGGCGTAGTGTGGACGGATGCCGTAACCGTAGCAAAAATTATGCGTTTTAAAACGAAAATGCATTAGTGTAAACGGGGCCTCAGGCTGCAGATGGGAGAGACTGCTGTATGCTGGCCGCCTGTCAGTGCTCTGAGGCGGGGGAGGGGCTGACGGCATCACCCGCAGCTCATTGAGAAGAGTTGGAACGGTACAGTATGGACACATGACAGTCTATAAAAATCACCAGTAACACACAAAAAGGTCACTAGATTTGTCGCTAGTCGCTTTTTTAAAAATTTGTCGCCAGGGGGGCCTAAATTTAGAAAGTCGCTTAATATAGCAACAAAATCGCTGAGTTGGCAACACTGGTAATTGTGAATGACAAGTTTTGTGATGTTACTATAGTCATCACACACGAAAGAGATGTATGAAAGCTAAGTCAAGTAGATTGAAATTAGCTTTTTTCACTTCTTTTTATCATTCATTCATTCATTTTCTTTTCGGCTTAGTCCCTTTATTAATCCGGGGTCGCCACAGCGGAATGAACCGCCAACTTATCCGGCATTTGTTTTACGCAGCGGATGCCCTTCCAGCCACAACCCATCTCTGGGAAACACATTCATACATTCTCATTCACACACATACACTATGGACAATTTAGCTTACCCAATTCACCTGTACCGCATGTCTTTGGACTGTGGGGGAAACCGGAGCACCCGGAGGAAACCCACGCAACTACGGGGAGAACATGCAAACTCCACACAGAAATGCCAACTGGCCCAACCGGGACCTGCCCCAACCGGGGATCGAACCAGCGACCTTCTTGCTGTGAGGCGAACGTGCTACTCACGCGCCACCGTGGCGCCCCACTTCTTTTTAATTAGACCAAAAGTAACTAAAAACTAGCTATATAAGTAACATCTGATACTTTTTTTGCTCTCACTCAGGAAACTTTTAGGATTGTTACTTTTACCCTCTGCCCTTTTTTAACATTGGTGCTATATGGTCTTCCTAGGATGTGGCATGATCTATCAGTGAGGTTTTAGATAGGCTTACCTTAAATCTTCTAAAGCACTGTCTTCTCCCTGCTCCTGGGGCTGGTAGGATGAAGGCAGATAGAGATGTAATGATGGGGTTAGACTAAGGTCCTCAGTACAATGTGGAGCTGTATCTTTATGATCATCTTTTCTTCTCCAGATAATCTCGCACATTGGAGTTTCTTCGTAAAGAATGAAATCATTGAAAATTAGTTTGTGAGAAATGGACTGTGAGACTGATTCTTAAAGTGCATTAACCAGATGTTACAGAGACTTTTATTCCAGTATTTATGTACTTCCAATTGACACGAATTATTGAAGGGCAGGTCTTTCTTTTGTGCATCGTTCCCTCATAGCAAACTGCAAAGAGGAAGTGAGATTGGGTCAAGCATGTACTAATATCAACAGAGAAGGACCACCGCTCCAAACACAGAAGCAAATTATTTTGGTTGAAGATTAGCAAAAAATTGATTAACTTGCACAAATTTATTGTTCACCTTAAAGCAAAGAATGCGCGCAAGTAAAGTAAACATTGTAGATTCAAACACATAAACTTTAAATGTTCTGTGTTGTTTTGCGTCTTGTCAGCCCTTTACACTATTTACTCTGAGAAGAACATACAGTATCAACAACGTTTTTCTGCTAGCTTATAAAAGACCAATAAGCTGATATAAACAATTTACTCAATCTCATGTTAACAGGTCAATGATTACACTTGTTTCACACAGTGTACTCTCATTGAACCCTCAGTGCGTTTTGGCTCAATGAAAAACATTTCATCTTACTAGAAATTTATTTTTGAACGTGTTAATTACTTTTTTAAACTTTTTTTTATTACTTTTATTTAATACGTAACATAATTTAAACTGAATGAACATTTCTCAGGGTTCATGCGGTCATGGAAAACCTGGAAAAGTCATGGAATTTTGACATGGCATTTTCCAGGCCTGGAAAAGTTTTGGAAAAACTGAAAAACCCACAAAGTTTTGGAAAATTCATGGAAAATAGTGATGGAAATTAAAAAGTCCATGGCCAATCAGATACTCTCACATTATTAGTGCTGTGTGAGCATTATCTAAATACATTTTACGTAGATATAAAGATTCATTTAAACTAAATGTTGCATATTTTATGATATGCTGTAATAACTTTGAACATGCATCGTTTTTTCGATTATTTACCACGTATACGTAAACATTACATGAGACATTAGGTCATGAAAATGTACTCGAAAGTCCCGGAAAAGTCATGGAACGGTCATGGAATTTTAGTAGTAAATATGTGTATGAACCCTGATTTCGGAATTAAAGGGTCAGATCGACACTATAAAAAATTATGGCATATTTGTATACCAAATTTTCTTAATTCTTAAGCCTCACTTACTCAATACCTTAATTATCTAATTAACCTCAACGATTAACACTCTACTGTTGGTTAACACCAGTAACACCAGACAGTGTTAATTTAACAGTAGATATTTTACTGGGTTCATTACTATTTTGTTCATTGGTAAATACCACAGAAAATATATACATTATGAAAAAACAGTCCTTTGTTTTGATCACAAGTGAATTCTAAGAGAACTAAATTAATCATTTTATGTTTTTGGTCTACACCCAATAAACTCTAAAGAAAAAAGTAAAGAATAGAAAAGACATGAACAAATGCTCAATTCAGTTTGGAGATGATAGCGGTTTTAAATAATGGCTTCGCAGCAGGCACCTTGATGTGAAAAAGACAAAAAAAAACACGTTGTAAAATCATTGATGGGAAAACCCTGACGTCTATTTGACCTTCACACATTGATGCCTTTTTGACCACTAAGATAACGACACAAAATTATTATAATACTATATAAGTATTCATCTGAAAGCTTCAATCCCAAATTTACTCTAGATTTTATTTCCATACAATACAAATACAATTTCCATCAAAATGACATCAAATTGATTGTCCTGTATAGAGTGGAGGAACTATGACGTCAGCTTGTAGGCCGATCGGCTGCTAGCATAAAACTGGTACCTTCGATAAAATCCCCATAGGATTTTCCCATAGGCTTTTCGGAGATTGCGAATAATAAGCTCTGTATTCAAACACTGTTCATTACACTTACACATTTTGTCTAGCCGGATAATCCTCACACGAAAATACAACTTTCAGCACTTTCGGATCTTAAATGCAAACGCAATGACTGAAAAGCTAACATTAGGCTATAAACAGACTACAGTGCCTTCTATTCAAGCTTATGTTTTAGAAATATGGTCCATGATTAAGGTTTAATCTGTCAGCTTATTATATTATAATCCACGCTATATATTATAAACAAATAAATACGACTTTTGGATAGTTTTTACGAGGGAAATTCATTTTGTGTTACTTTACGGTTGTTGTAAAAAGTTTAAAACTGTATGTATAAATGTGCCTACATAGTATCATCATAAGATATATTTAAATAAGCGTATCGCTCGTGTGCATACAGCCCGCTTACCTTAGTAACACATGACAGAAATTAACCGTGAGGGACAAGTCTATCACATACCTGCAAGTTCCATCATGGACACAGAACAACATTACAAGTACAGCGAAAAGCAGCCCACACAGTCACATATGCAGAGTATCATGACAGAGTAAATGTGTTCAGATGAAAAAAAAATGAAGAAAAATCAATTGATCACGTTAAGCGAAGTTTGTTTACAAACTAATTTCGAGAGGATCACGTGCTTATGATTTACCATGGCTGGCTGCACATTCTCTAATCACAATCTCCCAATCATATGATTCCCCATCTACTATAAATAACTACAGTTCCAGTCCACAGTTATCTTCGTAGCGAGCTACCTAAGCTTAAGCTCCCCTCTCGATCTACGAATGGGAGGGAGCCCTGGGCCCCAGGATCCCTTGAGCTCAGGGCTCTCTCCCAGGACAGTATGCCAAACAAGCTTATATCAAATCATCAGCTAACTCTTGAAATAACAGTTCACATGTATGTATTTTTTACACATTTGTTCACACGTTTGCATTACTGGGAGCAGGAAAGAGACTGACTGCACTGATAAGCAGTAAGTTAATAGTTTAATTAAAAATAAATGATCAACAAATTAATCTGTTCTGGCAGTCTTTACAAGTGTAGGCATTATCTACACACAATATGAATTCCTCATTAGAAAAATACTACAAAATACTATCAAAATCCAATCAAATCCAAATGTCTAACGCAATCGGGCTGCGCTCCAGCAATAACCCCAGACCAGTTCAGTTTGATGACGTACAATGTTTCCGACACCACCTGTAGTCCCGTTTAGCAACTTGATAGCAACCATCTTTTAAAAGAAGCAAGGCAGATTTAAAAAATCAAGAGTGTAATGAAACTATGTGTTTTATGTTGCAGAATAAAACGTGAAAGTATGTTGAGTTTGTATTTGCCACGAACCTTATTTAAGCGATTTATCTGAAATCCCATTGAAAAAACCCATTGACTTTTGGACGAGGGAACCAGAACTGCTAAAATGCTAACTCGCTTCCGGGTTTTTGCATACAAATTGATGTCATAGTTCTTCCACTCTATCTGATATTTGATGTATTTTTTTGACGCCGATGTTAGATGTCAGTTTAATGACGTTTTGACATCAAGGTAGTCAATAGACATCAAATCAATTTGCATTTGTGATATATTTTTTTCATGTTGTTTTGACACCAAGGTTCTGGCTGGGTTCATAGCAGTACCTGGTGTGCTTAGCGCTCGTCGCCCCATCTCCAGCGGGACAGTGGAGGGCCTGGGGGTTAAATCCAGTGGGACCCTCTGTCTGTACACACTGCTTCTTGCTCTCTCTCTCTTCTCTGTTCTTTTAATCGCTATGTATGTTTCCAATACCTTCAGCTCGCTGTCTGTTTCGGCACAGTCTCTGCTGCGCTGCTGTCCTCGAGCAGAAGTGGAATGAGGCCTGTCTTTCTCATCTTTATGGGGTGATGATGTGGAGCAGTTGGAGGGTCGTGGTGACAGGACACATCGCACTCCACATGCTGTGAGAATATAAACGCTGATCTTGATTAATAGGGTTTAGACAGCTTTAACTACAGCCGCTGCTGGCAACAGCTGAATCTTGGTAAAGTATGAGGTATTACTGTTAAGTATATGGATAATAATCAGGATAAATAGTGTCGTTGTCATTAAATTTGGGGTTTCATGGGTTTTTGCTGCAATAACTTTTCTTAAAACCTTACTATAATGCAAGCAAAGAAACATTTAGAAGTCACAGAGTTACTAAAAAAAATCACATCCATTTTCATATATTTATTTACTATTAACACATATAGGGATGGGCAGTGTTTATGATACATGTATTTCAAATACATATTTCAAATACAAAATAGTAGTTTGTAATTTTGTATTTGATAGGTTTGATGAAAATGGCTTAATATTTTGTATCAAAAATCTTGTGTCTTGTATTTTTGTAGTTTCAAAATACTGTACAATACTTTGCAAGAAGTCTACAGTGCATGATGACATCTTCAAAATGAGGCCTCTGATTGGTGCTTTCTCAGTTATTTGCCTAAGCTTGAGATCAGAACATAAAACTGATTTATTTTTAAGAAGGTGCTCAGTGATTGGAAATTATGCTTAAAGAAAGTGACAGACAAATGGTGAGGGTGTTCAGGAGCAAGTCAACAATCAATGAAAATAGCTACCGGGCAATGCTAAGAAGACCATAAATATACAGAGTAAGGGCTATATTGTACAATTCAGCATCTTTGCTTAAGAAATGAATGTGTTGCAATAAAATATCATTCCTTAAAAACGGGATGTGAAGCCTCAGAACATCATCAGTCTTAGTGCTGCAGGTAGAAAAGCAGAGGAACTTTAGAAATATAAAACACCTAAATATGGTGTACTGGTGTTTTTAAGAGGGTAATCTGTGACACTTCCAGAGTAACTGAAAGATTCTTGGGAAAATGAGTATACTATACAAAATAATGGATGGGTTGTAATTTGTAACTCAATGAGAAACACAAGTTACCTTTGGGTTACAAGTTCTACTCATCAGTCACTAACCTTTAGGCCACAACTTCCCCCTATAGGTGAGCAAGGTAGCAGAGAAAAGCTGTTGCTATCAAACATTGTTTACTTCTCTAAGTCAATTTATTAGTGAACGGATTGATCCAATAGGGCTATTGCTGAAGGTTTGTGAAGAGATTTCATGCTCCCTTGTAAAAGTATTTTGTAGTATTTTTAAAATACAAATATTGTATTTTGATAGATTTATGGCTGCTCTATTTTGTAGTTTATTTTGAGACACTTAAAATTGATGTATTTGGTATTTTATTTTAAAATACATTTCCCATCCCTGGACACATATGTGATAGCAATACAAAATTTTAGACTCTGGTCTAAAAAAATAGCTAAATTACGAACAAAGCTGAAGGAAAATTAATGAATAATGGACATTTGGTTTGTCCTTTGTTATTTGACCTATATTACATGGTGTTCCATTTGTTCCCATTTTTATTTTATTCCCTTGGTTACTCCATGTTTCATTGATTGTGTTCACCTGTATCTTGTTTAGTTACCCATGTGTTTATATCCCCTCATTTCTTTCAATTCTTTGGCTGTTTCTGAAATGACCCCTTATACCCTCACTCACTACTCCCTACATCAGTCCACTAATGTAGTCTACTTAATAGAGTGAATGGAAATGATTGAGTGAATTGGATTTTTTTTTTTTTTGGTTTGTTTGGTGCTATTTGATTTTTGGCTATATAAATCTGTCTTATTTTCATTTATTAATTTATGTAAAACAAGTTATTTCTGCATTTAGATCCTACTCTCCTAACCTGACCTTGGTGCGACTAATATAATATAATATAATATAATATAATATAATATAATATAATATA
>CAIGQQ010037819.1:1327572-1341445 GCA_903798035.1 Danio albolineatus | reverse complement strand
ATATAATATAATATAATATAATATAATATAATATAATATAATATAATGACTGTTTCCTTTGCATGTTTTATAGAGCAACCCATCAATAATGTTTAATCATCTGTGTACATTTATATTTTCATATTCATATTTTATTCACATTTTAGATTGGATAATTAGACAGCGAGTTACCTATGAGCAGAGCTTTTTTGGCTGCGAATGACTTCCTGGAGTTTATTTCTGAGGAGTTTCTTGAGTCTTTTAGGACCTTCCCCTGAAGCATGCCGTTACTATAGGCACCAGTGTTTGGAGACGATGATCTATGTTGATGTGTTGGAAATGTTTTAAGAGCTGCGACTCCTGTCTGGTTTGTGACCTGGAGCTGCAGTCTTTGTTTCAGTATGGAGTTCCATGCCATTGAGCCTGTTGTTCTGACGGATCCTGTGTGGTCTATAAAACTTCTCACGGGACAGAAATGCATCGCGTGGCTGTGCCCGTTTTAGTTCAGGGGTCAACATTTGACGTCATTGCTTATAAGTTACACCTAGAGAATGTTAGAGAGAAAACAAACAAAGTCATTTATGAACATAAATCTTACTCTAATGCGCTGTTATGTTTCACCTTTTGAATGAACAAGACATGCATGCCTTTAAGGCAGTATTTCTATAAAGGGTATACAAGAGTTGAAGTAATATGTTCTGCTTAAACTCAGCTTTATTAACGATGACTTGATTATTTATACAATAGAAGGAAAATAAAGATGATGCAACCTAACAGGATGACAATACATCAAATTTTAAGCATGATTTTATCATTAATGCAGAGTTCAGAGTGCATGATTTTAGCCCCGATGACTCGCCGACAGGTTATGAGAAATCGCCGACAAATGCATAAAATCACAGGCAAATTGGTGCTCGTGCACGCGAGTGACAATCACACAATATGAACTATCAAAGACGTGATCTGAGAGAATCGCTGATGAGTCGCTGATGCTTGGGAGATATTTGGCAAGCTGAATATCTGGAGCTGTTGGCGATTCAAATCATGCCGTGTGAAATGTGTTTTGACTGAAAATAACATTGCCGATCGCCTACAGTCAATGAGAGAGCAGCATTCACTAGTGTGGGTACCTTCAGGCCAGCGGGAGGTTGAGGGAGAAGTCAAAAGCGCTCATTTTCAGTTTATTCAGACCATAGACTGTAAAAAATATGGACGTAGTATCCGTGACGTCACCCATAGGTTTCTGATGAACCCAAAAGAAGCTACTGGTAGGCGTGGCCAATCGTCGCCATTTTGTTCGCGCGTCATCGCACCAACCGAGGCATACCAAACAAGGGCAAAGAGGCGGAGCGTGGGTGGAGCGTGAGCGGAGCTACAGGACGCATGCTGGCATTGGAAGAAAGTGTGAATTACATCCAAATACTTTAGTTATAGTCTGTGTTAGTAAATGCAGGGCTATTTAGGAAATCCAGGCAGAACACTGTATGACAACGCTTCAGATGACGATTTTATAGCCTACAGCTGATCAATCTGTCAGATTCTGGAGTGCATTAGAGTTCTGAAGAACATTATAAATCATAAATTATCCGAAATAAAGCAATTACATTTATAGAGATGGTATAAGTATATAATTTCACTCATCTGGGAAATGGAGACCACGTGAATGGTTTGTGAGCACAATTAAGCGCACACAGCATGCCATATTATCTGATAATGGTAGGAAATAATTCCAAAAGGCGACTGACTGTGTAAAGCCACATAAAACAACACAAAAACACGATGAATCAGGCGGAATCAGCTGAGGTGACGTGACGGCGACTAGCGGGACCAGCTGTCACTCAAGTGGCCACGCCCTTAATTATGCAAACTTAGTTTAGCTTAATATAAAGGAAACGGATGAGTTATAAAAAAATTCACCCCCCTCACAGTTGTCATGAAGGGTAATATAAGCTATATGAACCAAAATCGTTCTTTGTACCAGGCTGTAAACACCTTTTTTTCTGCTGTAAAATTGGCCATTTCACCAGTGGGCTCATTAGAGATCTGCTCTATTATGGAGCCAGGACAGCCAGGACTAGCGGAATTTTCGATGAATTGCAAGTCTTAGTTACTTCCGTATTGGCTTCCAGAGGGAGAGCGGGAGGTTGCCGCTTGATTCAGACCCAAGAAATGAAGAGAAAATAAGTGTAAATTTGGCAGGAGCCCCCATGTCTGTTCCCCAACCCGGTCAAAAAATAAAAAAGTTGAGGAGAAATTGCTAATTCCCTTCAAAGCCAGGTAAGCAAATATGAAAGTTTTCTACCCCATTAAAGCTTTTTTCTCGTTATGTAGTTAATAACAAAAGATATACCATGTGTTTTTGGGTGTGAGACGTAGTTTGGACAAAGTTGTCTGCGATTCTTCCTATTTTGAAGTCATGCAGTGTGAAACTACCCGTCGCTGATCCATCTTGCAGTGTAAACAAAGCAGTGACAAATCGCTAGTCCAGATAGTCATGCAGTGTGAAAACATCTGTGACACGACTACTTTGAAAATCATGCAGTCTGAACTCGGCATTACATTGTATTAATCAAAGTGAACACACTAATGTGGTGAAAAGAAATTGAATACGATGTATTTGTTTTGTTTAGTGTAGAAAAAACCTTTGTTTAATCAAATGCAAAACTGGAAATGGAAAAGTAAGAGATGGGAGGAAAAAAAGGATCAGGATTTCTGTTCACTCACAAAACTTTTGCAAGCAAAATATTATGAGATGGAATTATGAGAAGGAAAAAAGGAATGTTTCAATGCTGTTGTTAACAAGTGCAAGAATCTCCGGAGAACACAAATGAATTGAATCCAAGAATTCATGATAGACGCGGATCGATCTGCAGACACACCCATGCCTGAATTCACAAGTGTCGCTGTGACAGCCGAGTGGAGAGAAAATGTCACACCAGCAGGTCAAAGAGGCCACAGTGAGAGAGGGAGAGAGAAATTGAGTGTACTTTCATTTTCTCCATAGCAGTAAAATAGGGGCTTCTGCTGTAACGTCAGTGAAAGGCTGTCCAGCAAACACACAGTGAATTGTGCAGAGTTTCTGAAAATTTGAGCAGTTTGGGGAAACACTTGCACTTATCAACCAATCATTAAATATTATTGATGTGAAGATTCTGAAATTTGATATTTGTGTTACAACTGAATTTGAGTTTTACTTGAACTCGTACTGTTAAACGTTAAACTGTAAAAAATATTAATAATAATACTAATAATTTTAGGCATTGATGGTTCCAGAAAGAACATTTAGACAACTATTCTATGAAAGGTGATTGATGGTGTAAAAGAGTTCCTTGGATTATTAAAATGTTATTTAAACTTATGGATTGGGTTACTGTCTTTGATTTTAAGAGTATAGCAAAACTTACAAAAATAAACAAATTAAATTACAAAATTAACACTTAGCAAACATTTCAACCATTTCAATAACACTCCCGTAATGTGCTAGAATAAAAAGTAATTCATTTATTTATTTGTTTATTTTGACATGAACATCACACCCAGCAGGCACACACTGTTCTTAATTACTTGAGCTCACCTCCCTCGACATTGCATTCTACCGCGCACATGAGATAAATGACGTCAGTACGTAATACACGGTTAGGATCTATTACTGAACCGACACCGAATTGTCCGCATTTGCATCACGATGCACCGAAGAAACAATTATTTTGGACCTCCGTAACTTCTTGGATGTATTGCCTTATTGAATCACTGAATGCCTCATTTGTAAGTTGCTTTGGACAAAATCTGCTAAGTGACTAAATGCAAATGCAATTGTTTTCAATGATTGAAGTGCAGCACACAAGCAAAATAAATAAATAAATAAATAAATAAATAAAGTTCAAACTTAATTACCTTACTGTGATAATGGAAAATTAAACAATTTCCATATTTCATCATCGAAGCTTTAACATTTTATCCAATAAATTAAGACATTAAACCAGATCGTGAAAATGTACTAGAATGAGAAATGACCCTCCTAAAACCTGGATTATCTGTAATTCTGTGCCAGTATGGCTTATTTAAAGAATGTACGTTACAGCTGCTGTCTGCATGTGCTCAGCGTTTTGATGTTTTATGATTTGGACAGTGAGCTCAGCTATAATCCAATGATGAAAAGACTTCTGGATGGCATATGGAATGTGAGGTCAACAGAAACACCAATGAGGCCCTCATTATTAGTCTTTAATTAGCTCATCATTCTGAAGCTGTGCTGGCTTGTTTTGCTCTTTGTGCCACATGTTGTAGAAAGATGTTCAGGCAGTTAAGTCTATTTTTTGTTTTTTTATTTGATGTTAAAGAGGTCATGAACATTTTTTGAGAACCTCTTACAGTGTTAACAAGAATTTTTTTGCGAAGTAAAGTTAAATAAGTAGGTGTCACGGTGGCGCAGTGGGTAGCACAGTCGCCTCACAGCAAGAATGTCGCTGGTTTGAGACCCGGCTGGGTCAGTGGCATTTCTGTGTGGGGTTTGCATGTTCTCTCTGTGTTGGTGTGGGTTTCCTCCGGGTGCTCCGGTCCCACAGTACAAAGACATGCTCTATCGGTGAATTCAATAAGCTAAATTGGCTGTAAAGGTGCCACGGTGGCGTAGTGGGTAGCACGATCGCCTCACAGCAAGAAGGTCACTGTGTGGAGTTTGCATGTCCTCCCCGTGGTCGCATGGGTTTCCTCCGGGTGCTCCGGTTTCCCCCATAAGTGGTATAGGTGAATTGGGTTGGCCAAATTGTCCGTAGTGTATGTGTGTGAATGAGTGTGTATGGATGTTTCCCAGAGATGGGTTGCAGCTGGAAGGGCATCCGCTGTGTAAAACATATGCTGGATAAGTTGGTGGTTCATTCCACGGGGACGACCCCAGACTAATAACGAGACTAAGCTGAAAAGAAAATGATTGAATGAAATTTGCCGTAGTGTATGTGTGTGAAAGAGTTTGTATAAGTGTTTCCCAGTGTTGGGATGCGGCTGGAAGGGCATCCTCTGCGTAAAAAATATGCAGGATAAGTTGCTGGTTCATTCTGCTGTGGCGATGGACTGAATCCATACATGTCTGCAATGACACAAATAAAGTTGTCTGGAATGGCAAAGAAAGTTTTTGCAGGACTCCCAGAGTTCATCAAGATTCTTTAGATTCATCTTCGACACCTCCTCCTTCATCTTACCCTAGACATGCTCAATAATGTTTATGTCTGGTGACTGGGCTGGCCAATCCTGGAGCACCTTGACCTTCTAAGCTTTCAGGAAGTTTGATGTGGAGGCTGAAGTATAAGAAGGAGGACTATCCTGCTGAAGAATTTACCCTCTACTGTGGTTTGTAATGTAATGGGCAGCACAAATGTCTTGATACCTCAGGCTGTTGATGTTGTCATCCACTTTGCAGATCTTTTTGCATACTCTTGCATATATATATAAACTGCAGGGCTAATGTCAAATTTACCTGCTGTCCATGTTCCACCAGAGCAACAGTAAAACATGACCAAACTTGACCAAAGAAGAACAGAATCAGATGTGATTAGTGTGTGACATGGAGTTCAATAAAAAGAACTTCCATGGTCACATTAGAAGAAAGCGCAGCAAGGTTAAAGAGGCTATCATTTCAGAATAACATTTACTCTCGATAGTGTATTCTGTCAGGTTCAACATAAGAACAGAGTGCCCCAGAGGCTTTGCAGATTTACTGCTGAGTTGGAAGCTTTTCTCTTATCTTGTAATATAAGACTTTGTTAGAGGACTTGCAGCACACATTAACCTTCATGAAGCAGTTTAGTCCCAATAAAGGGAGACTTACAGAATCAACGTTACATATCCAGTCAGCTAAAGAAGGCAAGCTCAAAGTGAATCCACATGTACCCTGGTTAAAAGAAAAAAAAAACACAGGTGGATAACAAATACAGTCGACTTTTCTGGGCTCGGAGGCATACAGTATGGGATGGACCATCACACAGTGGAAACATGTACTTGCACTTCTGTGATGGCACCATTAATGCTGAAAAATACATTGAGATTTTGGAGCACAATATGCTGCCTTCTTTTCCAGAGATGCCATGCATATTTCTACAAGACAATGTAAAAGCACATTCTGTACACATTGCAAAGTTCTGGCTGCGGAGGAAGAGGATACAGGTACCTGACTGGCCTGTGGTGCATTTTGAAATGCAATATGTGGCAATGAGAACCCCGCACTGTTGTCCACCTTAAGACTTGTTTGCAGGAAGAATGGGACAAAATTACATCTGAACACTTCATCACATCACACGTGTTTTATGTCCCTAAACATCGTTTAAGTGTTGTCAAGAGAATAGCAACATAACAAAGTGGTAAATGCTTTGCTGTTCCAACTTTTATGCGTATATATGCCACATACAGGCAAAATTAAGGTGCATATATATGCATATACAGGCCATATAGATCTCCTGTACTGCTTCTTTATATCCACATATAAGCCCTATACTGTATTTACATATAAAAAGTTATCCTATATAGCTAATATCTCACTTTGGCAACTGTCATACATGGTGCTCATATTTTCTATTATCAAGGCTATAACTAAGAACAAAAAAAATGCTAAAATTGTATGTAAGTGTGAACACTTGAAATTGGTATCACATGTAATTGGCATGCTATTGAATTTAACTTTGGCTATTAAGTGAGTGCCCACACGGAAACAACCAATATAAACATATATGTTTTAATGCAGGTTTTGATACAGGTTTTTAATATATGTGACATATATAAAATTGGCCATTTTCCTATATTATATGTACATATATGTACATATAATATAGGAAAATGGCCAGTACCCAGAGGAAACCCAAAACCGGATGAACATGCAAACTCCACACAGAAATGCCAACTGAACCAGCCATAGCTCAAACTAGCGACTTTCTTTTTGTGAGGCGACAGCTCTACCCACTGCATCACTACTGTACCAACCTTTTCTGATTTGGGGTTGTAAAAAGGGCATAGTTTCTCAGATTCGCCCTGTTTTCAGTGAACTCTTGGAATTTCTAAATTACTTGATCCTTAATGATCTGAGTGATCTGTTTGTATCGGTTTGTATCCAGTATATCTGCAATATATTGAGGTCCTAGGCCATTTAGTGATTTATAGACAAGCAATAATACTTTAAAATCTATTCTGAATGTAACTGGAAGCCAGTGTAAAGACATGAGGAAAGGTGTGATATGCTCTGATTTTCTGGTTCTGGTCAGAATCCTGGCAGCACATTCTGGATGAGCTGCAACTGTCTGACTGTCTTTTTGGGAAGGCCAGAGAGGAGTGCATTGCAGTAATCCACCCTGATAGTGATAAAAGACTGAACATGTCTCTCTAAGTCCTCACTGGAAACACGCAATGCTTTTTTTCATGACGATAATACGCTGATTTATTTACTGCTAAGATCTTACTCCATAATCGCACCAAGATTCTTGACCCTATTTTTTGTTGTTTGATCTTGAGAACCTCATCTCTGTTCCCAAATGTAATGACTTCAGATTTTTCTTTGTTTAACTGAAGGAAGTTTTGGAAAACCCAGCTGTTAATATCATCATTGCATTGGCAGAGGGTGTCAATGGGGCTGTAGTCATTAGGCAATAAGGCAGATCTGAGTGTCACCGGCATAGCTGTTATAAGAAATTTGTTTTTTTCTCATTATTTGGCAGTGGGGTCATTTAAAGGTTGAACAAGAGAAATGCTAGACTTGAACCTGTCATGGGTGTCCATCTTGACCTATGGTCACCTGTACTGATATAACCATTTGAGAACCGTCCCAGAAAACCCAGTTTTCCAGCCTATCAAGAAGTATTTGACAGAAACAAGTGCAGCAATGAGATCAAGGAATAACAGCATAATTTGTTTGCCTGAATCTATATTTATGTAAATACTCAGCCTAAGAAAAGCTGATCACCATGTGATCAGTTACCATCAATTGATTTTTTAATTCAATTCACCTTTATTTCTATAGCGCTTTTACAATGTAGATTGTGTCAAAGCAGCTTCACATAGAAGGTTATAGTAAATTGAAACAGTGTCAGTCCAGTTTTCAGTGTTGAAGTTAATTTTAGTTCAGTTAGTGTGGTTTAATATTCACTACTGAGAGTCCAAACACTGAAGAGCAAATCTATTGATGTGCAGCTCTACAGGTCCCGAACTATGCAAGCCAGTGGAGAGAGCGGCGAGGAAAAAACTTCACCAGTTGGCAAAAGTGAGGGATTAAAAAACCTCGAGAGAAACCAGGCTCGATATGGTCAGATAGTACTTGGTAAGTTTTCTGTTGTTTACTGTATTATAATGTTCTGTAATTTTATCATGTATTGTAAAATCCCAGTGAATGTAATGGTAAATTTCCATAAATGACAGTAAGAAACTGTCATGTGATGTAACACAAGTGAAACAGCAATGAATATCACGATAAACACTGTATTTGCACAATCCCACTTCACTCAATAATGAAATGAGTTGGGTTTGTAATATTTTGTCTCTTTTTAGACTTTAGCCAGTGTTCAGAGATAGACATGGCATCCTTACAAAATGTGCAGGCCAACGGCATACTGGATGCATCCACAGAGCAGTGCCCTTGTGAATATGGTGTGTTGAATTTTTGTCTATAGTTCTTGTATACATGCCTTGTAGAAAAGTTGTACAGCAGCTAATTCCTTTGCCATGAAATTTCATTACCAGATATTTCATTTTTAAACAATTACTACTAGTGTAGTGACTATCTCGAATACATGACAACTGGAAAACAATAATGGACTGCAGTGCCATTTTAGCTTGTAGTGTTTGTTTTAAAAATTACATCGACACCTACTGGCCTGGAATGGATAATAAAGTGTCTTAAGTCATTTTTGCAGTAATTGTTGCAGATCATTTCTGCAGTGTTGCTTGTAAATGAAACTTTGTGAAGTTTCTCAAACTAATTTCGAGAGGAACACGTGATATGGTTGACTGCAGCCTTGTTGCGAATCATTAGCTAGCCAGTCGGATTAACCCAAATTTAATATTAATATCCAGCCTAAAACTATTTTCTATCTTCGTTTTGGTAACCCCCACCCATCTATTTCTTCTCCCTCCTCCTAGGATCGTCCTAGGATCAGGCGACACGGCGGCATATCCTAACCGAGCCAGCCAGCATTCTCTGTGCAGAGTTTACATGTTCTCCCTGTGTTTGTGTGGGATTTCCTTGGGTACTCCGGTTTCCTCCCACACTCAAAAACATGTGACACAAGTGAATCGTAGTAACAGTCATGAGCACAATGCATACATACTGAACTGATTCTTGAAGCACCCTTTCTCAGGTCACAGGGGAGTTCTCGAGAACTACCTGATCTCGTAATCCTCCTAATGCTCATTGACCAAGCAGGAGCCTGAGCTCAGGTTTCTCGGGACAGCATGCCAAAGTCAAACATTATCTAAGTGTAAACTCTTGAAAAAATAAAACAGAAAGCAAAACCATTGTTATGTGAGCGTTCCCTAAGATTTCGTTTCTAAAATGTCAAAAGGAAATTTTGATGATCATTTTTATGTATTCATTCATTTTCCTTCAGCTTAGTCCCTTTATTCATCAGGGGTCGCCACAGTGGAATGAACCACCAACTTATCCACTTATCCAACTTATTATGTTTTACATAGCAGATGCCCTTCCATCTGCAACCCAGTACTGGGAAACACCCAAACACACTCACATGCACATACACATACACTACTGCCAGTTTAGTTTAATCAGTTCACCTATACAGCATGTCTTTGGACTGTGTGGGAAACCAGAGCACTCGTAAGAAACATACGCAAACACTGGGGAAACATGCAAACTCCACACTCAAACCAACGACCTTCTGCTGTGAGGCAACAGTGCTAACCACTGAGCCACCGTGTCACCTGATCATTTTTAACCATTATAAAGAATGCTAAACAATACTTTACCAGTGCAACTGTATCCATATGCTCATCATATACTGTCAAAATATTTGCCCTGATTTGACAAGATACAGAGAATTGCTTTGACATCATACTACACTGAATTACACTCAGATTTCAATCAGAAGCTTTTTTTTTTAGAAAGTCTGGCAATGCATCCTGTGATCTTGTGAATAGGGCAGAATACATAGAGAAGGGCCCTCATTAGACCATTCCCATGCTCCTACCAAATACACACCATCTGTAAATCCTTAAATTATCCATCAACCAAAGACATACATACATTGTCTTTCATGTGGCCCAACCCTGAGAAGGGATTGTTCATGAAAACCCCTCCGGTTCCTTTGAGATACTTGTAGGAAGATTTCCTCACAGGCTTCAAATCTGTTGAAAAAGTTTGCACACTCACCTGCCAGTAACTTGCAGTCAGAAGTGGTTCTGTATTAAACTCCAGTATAAAAGTAAAGATGTGTCATTGTTGAAGGCTTGGCCATCTTTGGAGTTTCCTTGGGAACTTTCAGCTTTAGTGTGTGATTTGTTTGGCGTCAAGTCTGGTGGCAAAGGTGAACGAGCAAGACCCATTATGTCACCAATGGATACAACAACAAAACCTTATATGTGCTCGATGTAATTATGTGTTTCAGTGTTAAACCAGGGCAGAGTTTCAGATCAGAACGTTCAGCATTTCCATGAGTTCACAAAGGAACCTGTTCCAGGCAAATGTGTTCACATGTGCAGCGTGATTGATCCATGCATCTGTACTCCACATTCTGTGCATGCTGTCATTCCAACGTTTCAGCAAACCCCAAAAAACACCACTTAAACATTGTGAAACACATCGCATATGGATTAACATTCTGCCCGCTCTCCCTCCCAGCCTCCCACCCATTGTTAAACTGTCAGGGCATGATGATGGCTGCTAGCGAAAGAAAAGCATGTTTTAGATTTATAAGCATGTGTGTTCATTCCAACAGCATGTACCTTCTATTCCAATAACAATATACTGCTTTGTCCATCTATTACAATTACATGTAAGTGGTCTGATTTTGGGGCGCCACGGTGGCCTAGTGGATAGCACGATCGCCTCACAGCAAGAAGGTCGCTGGTTCGAGCCTCGGCGGGGTCAGTTGGCATTTCTGTGTGGAGTTTGCATGTTCTCCCCGTGGTTGCGTTGGTTTCCTCCGGGTGCTCCGGTTTTCCCCACAGTCTAAAGACATGCGGTATAGGTGAATTGGGTGAGCTAAGTTGTCCATAGTGTGTTTGTGAGTGAGTGAGTGTATGGATGTTTCCCTGAGATGGGTTGCAGCTGGAAGGGCATCCGCTGCGTGAAACAAATGCTGGATAAGTTGGCGGTTCATTCCGCTGTGGCGACCCCAGATTAATAAAGGGACTAAGCTAGAAAAGAAAATGAATGAATGGTCTGATTTTGAAGGTTTTCAGATATTCTGAGTCTCATTATTCACCAATTATTCACTTATCTGCCTGTCTTTTACCAAATAGGCCAACGCATGCACATAATCCTTTGGGGTTGCAGACAAATGTCAATTCTAAAAAACATGCATCACATAATGTCTTTTCTTTTAAGGCTTAATCCCAATTCTACCCCTTATGCCTTTCCCCTTTCACCTGAAAGGGTAGGAGTGTCCCTATTCTCTTTAGCTTGAAGGTGCAGGGCTAAGGGGAAGGGCTAGATAGCCCATGAAATGAAGATTTTTCAGTACCACACACACTAAAATCAAGGGGTATGAAGATTTCCCAGAATACCCCACATAGCAAATGGACTTGGCCCAAATGTGGCCTCATTATGGCACTGCTGGGGTGTTGCCGGCACTGGCATGCATAATGTCAGCCGAATATGGGCCATGCATGGCAATGATGGCACTGCATGCATGACTGCAAACTACATTTGGGCCAGTTGTGGATAGGAGGTGTGTGGCCCAGATCAGTGTAGCAATTGTTCACCTTGTTTAGATAACATTAGGCTGGGTTATTGCTTGGCCCACACGGAATCTGCGCTAGCAGAATTCCGCAGATTTCCTCAGATTTTCAGCCCATTATTGATTCTGTTTATTTACTTGTGTAAATGTGTGTACATTTATATTTATTCAGTTTTTAAATTAATTTCAGTAATAATATTGACTCATATGAAAATATTAATATCATTTATTTACAAAACAGTTTGCAAAGTAATATTTTCTGTATTTTAGTAGATATTATAAATAAGAAGCTTGCTTTATTTACCAAATAAAGTGAATCTAATTGGATTTGCATTCATTTTCTTGTCGGCTTAGTCCCTTTATTAATCTGGGGTCGCCACAGCAGAATGATCCGCCAACTTATCCAGCATTTGTTTTTATGCAGCAGATGCCCTTCCAGCCGCAACCCATCTCTGGGAAACATCCATACATTCTCATTCATACTCATACAATACGGACAATTTAGCCTATCCAATTCACCTATACCGCGTGTCTTTGGACTGTGGGGGAAACTGGAGCACCCGGAGGAAACCCACGCAACCACGGGGAGAACATGCAAACTCCACACAGAAATGCCAACTGACCCGGCCGAGGCTCGAACCAGCAACCTTCTTGCTGTGAGGCGAACGTGCTACTCACTATGCCACTGTGGCGCCCCTTGGATTTGCATTGTGAACATTAAATAAAAGTTAAAAAAATGTATTACTTTTTATTTCATATATTAAGGTTTTAGTTATGATACACCCAAAATCATTCTGGAGAAATCCACACATTTTTAACAAATTTCACGCAGAAATAGCAAAAAATGTCGGCATATTCCATCTGGCCCTAATTATGGCTCAGTTTTTAGGGTTTCTGGTTAAAGTATAAACTTACTGCTGAGAATTGGTACTAATAATACACCTGTTTTGGCCCAGTTCAGAGCCAGTTAAGGGTGATAAATTAGATAAATTGGAGATTCAGGCTGGTAACGGCCCATGTGTGGCCCTTGTCTTCAATCCAGTTATGGTCGATTGCAGGACCGTCATTCTTTGCGGTACTTGGGCCAAGGGAAAAGTTGGGCCTGGAGCTGGGCCAGACAACATTTGCTATGTGGGACACCATCTACAATGGCAGCATGGCATGGATAAATTAGTATTTTTTTGTCATTATCATGAAATTTTAAAACAAAGAAGCATATGGTTTAATACATCCGTAACTGCACTCATGTTTTACCATCATGCTTTAAAAAAAACAAACAAACGCTAAAATAAAAACAGTAAAACTTTGCCATCTACATAATCCACAATAATAACTTGTATAGTAGTCCCACAAAATACTTTCACATCTGTTGGATGACACTGGAATACCCTGTCAGAAAAGTCTAGTGGCTGGGAATTACCTTTTTACAGTGTGGTACAATGTTAATGTTGTTTTCATGTTTTTAATGAATATGGCCACGGAGTAAATGCACAGTACAGTTACTAGCTTATTGCCACATTATATTGTAATGATAACATGATACCATTACCTTTGGTGATTTCCTGAAGATCAATAACTAAAAATAATAACGCAACTGTTATAACTAAAGCAATCGCCATCATCGATCTCATATAAAGCAAGAGATCGCGGTGGCATATGATGACGTGTGCAGGTGTTGTAGTGATGTCCCATTTCCTAGGTGTTAGCCCAGTTTTATTTTTTTATTTATGGGCCAAGGGGAAGGGGTAGGGATACAAAATTAGAATTGGGATTTGGAATAACATTTGCAAAACAAGTCTGTAATAGCTATGCAATATGACTTTTTGGCTTTTGAACAAGTAAGCATTATAAAATCACTCTGTCTGATGGGTTGAAGTGTGAGTGAAGGAAATGGGTTTTTACCTTTTGAACCTTTTCGGAGATGGTTTTATTCTTTCAACACTCCATTGAAAACACAAGTGTGGCCCGGGAATATAATGAGTATTGACACCGGACACAGGATGAAA
>CAIGQQ010037819.1:1289084-1327562 GCA_903798035.1 Danio albolineatus | reverse complement strand
ATAACCTTTTTGTGTTTAACAAAACAACTTTTTAACCTGGTTACACTAGTGTAATTTTTACATCCCCAGCTCGTTCCTGCTGCTTCATTTACCATTCCCTCTCACCATCATGTTCCCTCAGCACCAATCATCGTTCCCCATCTCCTGCCACCTCTCATCACACCAGAGCACATTCACCTGAATTCTAATCAGACACACCTGCACTCATCATCAAGGACTCTCCATATAAACCCACCGATTTTAGTCAGTCTTTGGGCTGGATTCGATGTCAGATGGTTCACCTTACCCTTTCCCTGACTCGCCTTCTTCCGTGGATGGTTCCGCTCTTCAATGTGGACATTATTCTCAAACCTGTGGATGAACAAGCTATCATTAAGGGAAGTGGCTTTATGCTATACGTCTGACTGAAGCTCCTTTTTTACATCGTAAACAACATTCCATCTGCTCATCTGCAAAGACTATCACTTACCTGCTTCTACTGTTGATTAAATCTGCTTGTTTGAATAAATTGATGAAAAGAGAATCCTCCTTGTGCGGGCATGACAGTAATATATCTAATTTAAACTAAATTCTGACTTAAAGTCAGATTGGAAAGTTTAAAGGAAGCCTGTAGGTAGCCTGAAGTTTTAATAAGTAGCAGATTTAAGAGTTTTTATATTGTATTTTTGTATTAATTCAATTCTCCTTTATTTCTAAAGCGCTTTTACAATGTAGATTGTGTCAAAGCAGCTTCACATAGAAGGTTATAGTAAATTGATAGTGTCAGTCCAGTTATTAGTGTTGGAGTTCAGTGTTGTTATTAGCATTGCTAACATTTTAAGCACATTGTTAGCTTGTTACATAATGCTTAAACAACACTGCATAATGCTTAAAATAGCTGCTAGCATGTACATACTGCTGACACGTTTTAACAATATGCTAGCATAAAATAGCATGTTGCGAAGATGTTTATATAAAATGTTGCTGTGTGAGAAACAATTGGCATGGTGTAGCATTTTCACATCTGTTTACTGGTACCAATGTGCCAGATGGCAAAAACGTTTGAGCCAATTCTGGCTAAAATGCGGCACTGTGAGCTCATTCTCTGCATTGGTAAGTAAATAATGGACCAAAGCTTTGCCAACTTTTCACAAAACCCTTCTGGCTGACTGGCACATATTACTCAATGGATCAGTTTCAGCTGTATGTGCAGCAGGTCCACTCTCAGCTTAGTCATGTGTATCTACCTATCCACTATAATATGTCAGATATCTGTGTAGTTGTGTGTCTCCACCTATGGCCCAAGATCTTTATGCTGTGACTGGTCTGCTTTGGGTTTAGATGTTCCCATCAGCTTGAGTTCAAACTGTCACAGATAGGTCACTGTCAGAATGAAGGTGCCCGGACAAAATTTGGCAGCTGAATTGTGATTTGGTGTCAGGTGTTTGATTAAGCATACTCCCTCTCCCAAATACCAAGAAGGGTTCACTTGTTAAAGCTGTATATGCAGCAGGTCCACTCTCGGCTAGTCATGTGTGTCCACCTCCACTATAATAGGTCAGATATCTGTGTACTTGTGTGTCTCCACCTATGGCCCAAGATCTGTTTGCAGTGACAGGTCTGCTTTGGATTTAGTTGCTACCTTCAGTTAGAGTTCAAACTGTCACAGTCACACTGTCAGAATGAAGGTGCCTGGACAACATCTTAGCAGCTGAATTGTGATTGGTGTCAGGTGTTTAATTTAAGCCTTCTCCCTCTCCCAAACACCAAGAAGGGTTCACTTATTAAAAAAGCTGTTCTACGTAGATTAAAGTTTAATATTTTGCTCGTGTCAAAATGTTTAATGATTAGTTGCAGGTATCAATGTTTATGTCTACAGTAAAAAAGGTGTACACATCTGATGATTTTACATCTATTTATAACTCTAACCCTGTGATGAGTTTTAATATGTGCAGATCTAGGTGTTTGTTTGTTATGGCAAATCGTCACAGCTATTATTCTCATTGCCATTACATTAAAAACAGCACACACGTATACCTACACTTGGATTTATGATTTTAAGTTTTTCTTACTGCATTGTCAATGAATATATAATTATAGTGTAATCACCCAGATGAAGGCAAAGGACTATTAAAGAGCCCCTATTATACATTAAAAGGGGTCATATTTTGGTTTTGGGTGTCTCCAACAACATGCTGATCTGCATGCAAGGTCAAAAAAACACAATGGCTGTTTCTCAATTCCAAGAACGAAGAGAACGTACTCGTGTTCTTGTGGAGACCGGTCTTGCCAGGTCACATCGGAAGAACGAACTCAGGAGACCGCGAGAACAGAGAGCGCGTCCTGTAAGGAATGAGATGCTGCGTTCTTCCTGATGGTCACATGACCCTCGCGCGTCTTTAACTGAAAATTATTTAACCATTACAGCATCCCTACAGTGATTTATTGTTTTCCCCCGTTTCACACTATATACTCTGCATAAAGACATTATAAATATACGCTGCACATCACAAATAAAACAGATTTTAATACGAATTTCAACAAATAAACACCCTTAATGTGTTTATGCCTTTATTAAGATTTTCACGTTATTGTTTACTTTTACCGTCTCATTTAGGGAAACTCCTGAAGTAAACAAGTACATCTCTGAACTTACTGAATAAAATGCTGCGCTTCCCACCTCCAGTCGCAATGAATTCTGGGACTTTCAGAGCGAGTTCAGTGCTCAAGTCTGCATCGGTGCGTCCTCGATACCGAGAACACATCCGGGAGCTTTCATGCGTCCTCTGTTCTTGCGGTCTTGAGTATTGGAACTGTACTTTGGCAGCTGATGATGACGTTACACGAGAACACGAGGACGCAAAACCGCTGAAGAACGCATATTGAGAAACCGCCAATCATTGTCTTATAATATGCATTTAATTTTACCTCATTATCCCAGCGACTCCAATATGAATTGTTCAGCGATTAATTTGTTCCCAAACTACTCCTTAGCGCAATGCTAATCTGTGCTGAATAGACCGATGAGTTGATGACCCAGTCTGTTGCGATTGGTCGACAGTGCTCAGAGCGAGAGAATGCCCATCACGGCATAGTGAATGCGTGAGCATACCTGCCAACACTCCCGTTTTTCCCGGGAGTAGCCTGTATTTCCGACCCATCTAACGGCACCCTCCCGATTTGTTATTTCTCCCGAAACCCCCCTTCCCGGATCTTCCCCTTCTCAATAGTGTTATTAAGACACCTCGCCCCTGAACTCAGCCTCCCCAATCTCCCAGCATAAAACTCTATTCTTAACCATAAGTAAAAACAGTGACACACATTCAGTATTAATGCACACAGTGGCAAAAGCTGAACCATTATGAAACATGACTGCAGCGCGCGTGTGTAGGAACAGCCCATGGCCATAGCAAACACAAACAGCAGAGAAACACGAGCTCACAAACGCAATTTAATCCGTAAACAAAGCGACATGCGTCGCATTTTCAACGTGGCTTTAGCGATATGAGAATAAAAGGAGTTAACCAGATACAGTGCAAGCGGTTATGAGTAACAAAAAAACAATTAAATTCATAATTTGCAAGCTAGAGAAAGCAATAAGGCAACAGTTTTAATCACATTTACATTGAAAAGGAGGAAGAATGAGGGGTTGGTTAGAGGGTGCAGGCCAGATTCACCGTCAGGCCACCGATGCTCCACATGGCCAATCCACCCCTGCATACATCAATAGTCTTTTCTGATCCTTCCTTTAACAAACGGTCAACGAATCCTCTGTTGTAAGCGTGTAGTTTTCAGAAGCACTCCTCAGAGGGAACACAGCACAAGGCTGGGCTATAATGCTGAGGCATTTTTGCAAAAATAAACCTCAACCACTGACTCTTCACAGCTTTATCTTTAGGAAGGGAAAAGAGCACGACTTTTCTCTCACACTTCAGAGCACTGCGTCCACATAACATGATTTAACCGGAATTTGATACAGTGCTTGTCGTCTTCCACTTTTTCTTCCTGTCTGTGGGCGGGGCCGGGGGGTTTCAACTTTCCCTCGTTTCCATGCACAACTAGTGGGCGGGGCTTATGTTTCACATTGACGTCAAGCTGAAACGGCTAAAGACTCGTTATAACAACAATTCATTTGAAGAACAATGAGTCGACTCTTTTATAGATGAATCAATAGTTTAAAACACTGAGCACTTTCACATTTAAGCCTTAGCTGGACATTTCACTTCACTTAGAGCTGTGTTATACACTACATGTAAGCTTCATTTTCAAACATGCAGATCATTTTAATAGGGGCTCTTTAAATCTGTCTGACAGTGCCTGCGGCAGATCTGGCCCAAAGACAAGCTGGATCTCAACCAGATCTGCCACATAAAACCATACATGTTATTGACAAGGAGTGGGTCAGATCTGGGCCAGATCTAAATGTATGTGTTATTTTTCAGTGTGTGTCCTAGGCGTATAGTGGGTTGGAACATTTGCCAGCTTGTGGCCCAGAGGTGGAAATTATTCAAATAAATGTCATATCTCTCATTAATAGTAGGCTACATGTTTTAAATATGTTTTATTTTATAAATAACCGATTCCTTAATTTAAAAAAAGAATATAATTTAAAGAACCCCTATTATGCATTATGAAAGGTCATGGTTTGGTTCTGGGGTCCAGGCTAATACGCATGTAACGTCAAAAAAAATAAAAAATAAATAAATAACAAAAAAAAAATTCATTTGAGTTCCCTTGTTGGGTTTTACACCGTAAATGTAAAAAGTACAAAAAATAAATTAATGAAAGCGTTACATAAAGAGAAAGACTGTATATTTTTCTTTCAAACGTCTCTCTCACTATGCTCTTTGTTTAATGACAACATTCCCACCATTAGCCAACTATAACATTAGCATTATAAATTGAACGTCTCAGCACATTATGCACTTACACTTCACCCAGCGACAGGTGGGGGTCAAGTTTTGGCTTTACATCCAAGAACTTATTCTTTTCTTCAGACTTCTGTTGATTTTCACATATGGAGACAGGCTTGCTGCTATATAAACATGCTATCATGTGTATTAGCAGTACCATGTTGCACTGAAACTGCTCACTGGCAGCAAAAACAGATAACAGCTCTCCAGTCCTTAGGCAATCTTTTCTATTATTTTTTTTAGCAGTAAAACACTCATTCTCTTTTAATGTGATTTTGCTTGTGTTGGATAATATCAATAAGAGCTCGGTATTGTACAGTTTATGCTCACTGTGTCTCTTTCTTCCTCTACATTTCAGGTGGATCAAAGAAGACAGCTGGCGATGGAAGTCTCAGGGTGAGGAATGCAGTGAACACTCTCTTTATCGACTTAAATATCATCTCAAACAAACAGTTCAGTGGTGTAGCAATTTAAGCAGCACATGTTACAGCCAGAGGCTTAAGATATACATTACTTACGAATGTCCATTTCATTTTTTAGCACTCAGTTTGAGGTCCAAAGCATATCAGCTGACATCCTGGAAGACAACAACCAATATTTTCAAGCTCAGAAAGAAGCTCACAACATAAACAGGAAACACTGTCCTATACAATTTGAACATGCTCATTAAAGGATTAAAGTATTCTGAACAGGTCATAGCAGGCCACCGCTGAGGTTAAATTCAACACACGACAGTCCTGTGAATTTACTCGTATAATATAACAAAATATTTTTACAAACATAATTATACATTTGCATATTTTTTACTGATTTAAATGTTTTTGTTTAGTTGAATATGTATTAATTATTATTTAGTTGATTTTGTATTGTTGTTTATAAATGTTATATGTGACCCTGGATCATAAAACCAAACTTTCTTAAGTTGTGGTGAGTCAGATGGATTTTGCTATCTGTGTGATCACTAGTGATGGGAACTTAACGGTTTGATCTGATCTGATCTGATTCCAATTCTGGGGGTTTCAAAACAGCTCGTAACTGTTACTTTTTACTGCATTTTATTTTTTGTCTGCATTGTTGAGATTCATATGAAGTCATTATTAATAATAAGTAAATATGACATGATTATATTTTTCCTGGTTTTCTAAACTATATCAACTGTGATTTATAAACACAATTACAGTAGCAAGAAAAAAGAAACATTATGAAGTAAAGGGTTGTCAGGATTAAAAAATATTCCAGATTTCAGAAAGATTAATTTTCTGAGATTTTAATGTTCTTGCAGCAAGGGAACAATACAGAAGAAACACAAGAGGTTCCCTTCTTGTTGCCTAACGGGCAATCCTTTAAGGCCAGTTTTTTAAACAGACATACGATGAAGCATTGTCTATAATCATTGCTCTAAACCGTGTCGGTAGAATACTATTGATAATATACTCAATTCATTGTCAGCACAATATTCCTGTAACTGGCACAGTCTAAGCATTCAGCTGATTGAAAACTACAGTTGAGCATGTGATTTTATATTAAGAAGCACATACATCTATAGATTAGAATAGATTAGAATCAACTTTATTGTCATTACACATGTACAAGTACAAGGCAACGAAAAGCAGTTTAAGTCTAACCAGGAGTGCAATAGCAGCAAGTGCAGAATACAGGTATATAACATTAATACAATACAATACAATACAATACAATATTTATTTATAAAGCACATTTAAAAACAACTGAGGTTGACCAAAGTGCTGTACATAGGAGTACTAAAGACGTATAAAAGGAGTATAAAAAAACAATCAACAAATAAAATCAATAAAACAATGATCAAGGTGTATTAAAAGCGAGAGAGAATAGATAGGTCTTTAAAACAGACTTAAACACAGAGGTGGAGGGGGAAAGTCTAATGTGAATTGGTGGACTGTTCCAGAGTTTAGGACCAGCAACAGCAAACGCTCGATCTCCTCGTTTTTTAAGGCACGTTCTGGGGACAGTGAGTAGATTGAGATCATAAGATCTCAAGGTTTGAGAGGGGGTATACGGACAAAGCAAGTCTGTAAGGTACTGAGGAGCAAGATTATTGACGGCTTTGTAAACAAATAATGACATTTTTAAATCAATTCTGTATTTAATGGGTAACCAGTGAAGTGCAGTTAAAATTGGAGTTACCGACTCATGCTTGCAGGTGCCAGAGAGTAGTCTAGCAGCTGCATTTTGTACCAGCTGCAGACGAGAAAGAGAAGACTGAGAAATACCAAAATAGAGAGTTACGGTAATCCAGACGTGTTGTTATGAAAACATGAATCAATGTTTGAAAATGTCACTGGGATAAAAGTGACATTAACTTTGGGTTTCTTTAAAAGTATAAATATATAAATAAAATATATGGTAATGTATAAAATTAATTTAGAGCCCAACTACAACGTACACTGACAACCAAAATGTACAAACATTCTCTTATAGGCCTTTCCCGTTAGAAAGACTCTACTTGTCAATGACATACTGTATGTTCATTCAACTCTTTATTAGTTACTTAATATATCTTGTTAAACTTTAACACTATTTTCTAGTTACTTTAACACTAGTGGGACTTTATAAATGCTTTGAGGATAATTTACCACTCATATTACAACTTTTTTTCATGGCCAATAAAATATTGTCCTATATTTTTCAGGAAATAGTTGAATTCTGCCAATAAAATCATTTTGGAAGACTAATACTTTAATATATGATTAACATCAATGTTAAATAACAAGTGTGGTCGTTTAATTCTACAGATGCTCCTGTCATCGCACATTGTTAACACAGTTAAAGTAAATTCATGTTTCTCTCACATTCAGAACCCATTGCTGTGTATTTAACATCCTTTGGCTCATTAGATACAGATCCAGCTTTCAAACATTGGGTTTATTATAAGAGATGCATTTAAACATTTTTAAAGCTGGATTTTGAGTAGTGCTGAAAACAAAGTGGCTGTCTTTGGCTAAGTGGAACACATTTAATAAACCGTACAGTAACAGCACATATTTCAAGTTGTCACATTGTTTTAAGTTTATGCTTGTCCACATTCATCATCTCAGCGGCAACAGGGCTGTGGCTCCTTAAAAAAATCTATTCCCATTTGGTACAATTGGCAGGCCACAAATGGAAAAAAAACAGACACATTCAAAGAATAACTTCACTATACAGCTGTTTCATGGCTTTACCCACCTCCCATTAAGAAAAACAATGGAAACATATTAGTGAAGTGAATGCGCATGTACCCGCTTTAATGTATTCATTCTGTAAATAACTCTCCCGCTCTCCTGGACTCACAGATGCTGCTATTTCCTTCAAACCCAACAGGCAATTCCAAGGAATGAGCGTCTAGGAATTCTCCCCAGTTCCTCGTCTTCCAGCTCGATTTTTACAAGTAAAATGGACTCTTGCCCTGCCAACATCTGCTCTATGGAAGACACCGTTAAATCCTCTTTTATATTGGCTCTTATTCTTTCTACCCAGCACATGCGGATACTGCTGTCTGCAGTACCCCAGCCGGTAGAGGAGATGTGTAACAGAGATAGAGTTTCTGAACTCTATTACTCTGTTACTTTATGTGTTTGCAATTGAGGTGGACAAGCTGTATCATTTTCATTGTTTTAAATGTCATTTCGACCTTTTATTTGACCATTAAAGGAATAGTTCAACCATCTTAAAATGTATCATAAAATCATCAAATCTACAAGATGTCTAAAGGTATCTCTTGTGCAAAAGCACTTATTAAGGAAATATTATTTGACAGATTCCAAGATGATCATTAGTTAACCTTCAGAACTGTTAAATGCTTGATTCTTATTTTCAGGAACATGCAAGTCTAAAGATGCCACAGACAGGTCTTGACTGCATTATATTTCTGTGATGCGTTGAGAGTGGCTAAGAGCCATAGAAGTGGACTGAGGTCAGTGGTTTAATGAAGGCCAGTTAGTAAGAGCTGTGAAAATGAAGCTTACTCCCTTATCCTGAGACTGTAGACTTCAGGGTCCTCTTGAGATGACCCCATGTAAAAATCACCATTTTGAATGCTGCTCAGTACAGGTCAGTGTACAACTGGACTGGTTACATAGCTGCTGTACATAGGTGCTGTTTTAAGGGGCAAAGGGCGTACTCACACTATGCTATCCGAATCGTGCTCAGGCCCGTTTCCCGGATAATTTTAGAAGTGTGAGTGTGCTGAATCGGGCTCAGGCACGGTACAGTTGGCCGGCCCTGGCCCGGTTGGAAGAGGTGAGCTTGAGCACAGTTCACTTGGGCTTTGGCGCGGTACGCTTGTAGTGAGAGAGCAAAGCACGCCTGAGCCCGAAACTGAAGAGGAGACGTAACTTTTGGGGGCTGTTTCATATGAATTTATTAATCATTCTTACTGTTTAATGAACGCAAACTGTCGTAGATTATTAAAGACGCAAACCACTTACTGCACAACAGTAGCGCCTTTAGTAAACCTTCTAATTCCTGCAGCACAAGGACTTTATGATTGTTTATGAGTGTCAGCAATGGCTGATCTGTTCGGCGGAATATTTGACTGTGTGTCACTGCATATCAAACGACTAAAATGATATAACCATATAAAGAAATCTCCACTGAAATCTCAGAGAGCGCTTCACTTATACAGAACAGCGCATCATCAATGACGTAAGCGTGCACAGGCCCTAATGCAATGAGAGTGCGGGCCGTCTGGGGAAACGGGAGGGGGGGACAAGCGTGCTTTGGCGTGGTCAAAGGGAACTGCTGCTACCTTTCTTTGTTGTTTGTTTGTTTGTTGTACATTTAAAGTTGATTGTATGCCCGTTCCCGCTTTCTTTTTCTATTAGTATTGAACTCTGTTCAATTGGTGCAAAAAAAACAGGAGGAAAAATGGACCCTCTTTTAGTGCTTGACATAGAGGAAGCTGCTGTCCATGAGGGCAAGAAGGATTGCTGTTGTTTACCAAAGACTAAGGCCTGCTTCTGTCTGCCCTGATGTATCTCAATCTTGCAAAGAGAGAAATCTTCATCTTCTTCAAAAATGATCGGTCAAGTTCAGTAAGGAATCTTGAGGCACTGACCAGCTGACCTTTATAGACCACATTGACAATGTGGATGGGGGATTGGGATGTGGTTTGTCTGAGTAACAGTTGAGAACCGGTGTTTGTGGTCTTAGTAACTGACTAGATTTCGGACAGCCGCAGCCCTCGGATACTATACCAAAGTTGGTGACCAGAAAGTACTACAGACACGGGGGTGTTGTGGAATTTCCAGGAGTAATAACAAAACAGGAGGGTGGCGGGAGATGGGTCTGAAATACGGGAGACTCCCGGGAAAAAAACGTGTTGGCAAGTATGGTATGGTACCAAAATGGTAGAGTTAGGGCTAGAGCTGCTGAACACTAATGGTTTACAGTGAATTGTCACTAGCATGTGCAACAAGACAAGGTACAGGTACAGATGGCAACACAGGACGCGGCATTATTAAATACACGGCTGAAACACAACAGTAGTACCCCTTCAAGAAATGTGTAACTGGGAAATTAGTGTTATCAGTGAGAGCAAATGGTCAACATTAGACATTGAATTATCTACATTTGTACTTATTTAGGGTAGGCATTATTTTGTAAAAATATATTTTTTTCTATCAATTACCCCTAACATAACTTTAGTGTTTTTGTTTAAAACAACCCATTGAATGCACAAAGACTTGAGACCTCAAATTATATGAACCACTGATAGTTAAAGCTTGAAGCCCCAAAGTCATACAGATTTTTCCCACGAGGATGAATAAATTACATAAATTTATGAGGGAACTATCCTTTTAACCTGAATTTTGACTTGATAGTTTGATATACTTTACTTATCCACTGTCTCCAAACACCCACACTCGCAAACATCAAACTTCTCAGATTGAGTTCCGGGTGATAGTACAGTTTACATTACCAAACCTTCCTTTTCGCTCTTGTTTGCATTGGCACAGCATCTGAATATCATTGGCTTCAAAGTCACTTGCAGAACAAGGCATAATAATCAGTTACGATAAGACCCACAGCCATAAGAGATGCAGGGCGATCTGATTTCACAACATATGGCATCACCTGTTCTCCAGAGGCAAGTATAACGCTCATCCCACCATATCCCTCTCAAACATCTGTGGCCAATTTATCATTCTCACATTAAACAGGATTTTTCAGATGCCTGACTGAATCTGCTCTCAACCCCATAAAGCAGTAAATCCTGGCATATCGCTCGTTTCAGCATGTCATAGAGAAAAATGTAATATTACACCCTGTCTTGACCCAGTTTATGGAGGGTGGGTTGGTTAATATTAATTAAATCTGTATTTGGGCTTATCAGAGATTTGGACCTGCGGATCAAATTCTATCAGTAAAATGTGGTGTCACACTATTTCTAGTTTGTATACACAATGAAAACACAGAATAGTTTCTGCAGCTTGATGCAGAAACGTTGATGCAGCTTTTGACTCTTTGTGTTTAATATAACAGATCAAAAAGACTATTAGCAGCCATTTACACAAAGTTTTCTGTCAAAAATGGGAAACTTACTATGCATTATTCATGCTCATTTACATGATAGCAGCACTTTGGCATTTTTGTGACTGAAAACGGGTTTCAAAGTAGAAGTTTTAGAAAATGCCTCTGCTGTCATGTCCATGTAAACACATAAAAACATGTTTCGGGGGATTTAGACAAGCACAAGCAAACACACAACAATGGCAGAGTAGGTTGTTGTTGTTTCTCAAGAATTTGCTACCATATAATAGGCAAATAGAATGTAGATTTACTTCACATTTCAATCAACAACAGTGAGGCATCATACACACACAGCCAATTTTACATACACACCAACACAGAGGCACCAACGCCACTTAATAACTTCCTTATGATTACAGTTTCCTAAGAACATAGCAGTGCCAAATATTGGCCTGATATACTAATACGTTTTTAGAAATTTTCCCGGTTTTGCAAATGCGGATAATTCTGAAAACATTGTAGTGTAAATGTGAAACCTTTAAAAAAACATTACAATTTTTGGCTGCATCATTGTCATGTTAACCCTAGACTCATCAAACACTCAGTTTTCTGTTCTTAGCTGACAGAAGCATAGCATCCTCTTTTTTACTGTTGCTGTAGCTCATCTGCTTCAGGGTTAAATGTGTTAAGTGATCACATTTAAGTGGTTGTTTTAAAGGGGTCCTTATTTTTCCACATAATTTACATTACTGTAATATCTTTCTCCCCAGTTTAGCACAAATGGCTTAACTAATTCCAGGTTTGATGAAGGCCTAACTTACGAAAAATGAAATGTGTTGTGATTTGTTAGCTGTGCCAGTGCTTTGATATTGGTGAACAACTTATATGTTGTTTCAATACTGCCACACCCCTTGCCTAAGTAACAAATTCCAACTGCTCCATGAAGGCTAATGCTCTGAATTAACAAAGTCAGGCGCATTCAAGTAATTTTCGTCAAACAATATGCCGTTGTACCTACTTTTAATAAATTACAAGAGAATACAGATGGGTTTGTGAACTCTGCTTTTGTAAAATGCGGAGCAAAACTCACAAGACACAAGAGTTGCCTTTGCATCCATGAATTCCAGCCAATGATCTACAATATACTGTATAAAACGATATCTAGTGGTATATAAAATTCTCTATTATTGATCAGATTGGATTCCGCCATTGTTTCTCACATGCCCCCAACTCAAAAACTGAGGGCTTAAAGAAATTTTGAGTTTCCAACGCAATCTCATGGCAATTCGTAACATTTTTATTTAGGCTAATTCCTATGAAGTCGTACAATTGGCTTATCACCCGGTTTAGTTTTGGGGTTGTGTGCCATGCCTCTTTTTTAAAATCGTATTTTTTTGTACGACTGAATTAAAACGAAATAGCCACTAAACTGACAAACCGTAAAATACTGATGTTTTCTCGTGAGATTAGGTTGGAGCTTCCCATTTGTAATAACTACTTTGTGGTGATGTTTATGTGCATTCAACCCTTAAATATGATTTGTCTGATATGGCTTGACTACCCAAACATAAAAAATACACACTGACTTCTATTTAAAAAGTAAAAAACTATAATAGGACACTAGTTCTAGTTCTTTTCCAGACCATTACCTGTAAAACCTTTGAGACAATTGAGCATGAAAATCCCAGCAGATCAGCAGTTTCTGATAACAGTGTCCCTTAAAAAAAAACTAATTAATCATATTCTTGTTCCCTTTGATGCTTTGTTTTTCACATTTTTATGCTTTGTTGGATTGTTTCATGCTCAATTTGATATGAGTAGTAACTGTTTCTTTGTTTTCGGGGTAAATAATAATCCAAATATTTAATAGTTAACATTTAAATGTATGCGAAATCAACTTTTCCAATAAACCATCCTAAAAAAAATATTCATTGCAGCCAAGCTTGACAAATAGCCACAGTCTCCCATGTGTAAAAATAATAATGCCCACCCACAAAATTCAAGCCTCGGCTCAACTGAGCGATGCATCATGCAAATAAAAATAAATAAACGTTGAAGTAAGAAAATAGCTGCTCTTGTGTGTCATTTGACAAACACCGAAGTCCATATGAAGGTTTCATTTACGTAATATGGCCACCGCCTTTTATGGCTTGTCTCAGTATCACCCGGGGCACAGGGTGATGTAATCTGCGGCCTTTTCTGACTCACTTTTAAAGGAATTAGTTAAAATAATAGATGTAAGTGCATGTTATGGGTTCAGGTTACTGGGTTGTTTCCTCATGTTGGGTCTGGACAGGAACAGGGCCAGAACAGGAAACAAATGATTAGTGTTTTTGTCAAATATTGTACACGCACTCTGACCTTGCATGGGAAATTAGTCTTTGTGATATAATGTGTGAAGTTTTATGTGTGAAAAAGCTCAAATTGATGCAATAACAGTTGAGCAGTATTGGATGCAGTAAAACTCAATATTTATTGCAAGGCATTCAACATCGTTTTTCTTTTTAAAAGGATGTCCAGAAACACATCCTCATTTGCTGCAGGAGTGAAATAAGTTTTATTATTAGAAATGTTTTATGCACGAGAGAATAAAAGAATGATTCCAGCAAATGAACTTAGTTTTATGGCAGAGCACATGTCCTTTGGGATGAATGTTGTTGACAACAGCATTTTAATTTGAAGTCTATTCCCAATGCTTGGAGTAAAGATATATTGTGATACGATTCCCAATTACTCATGCCTTCTAGGCAACTGGAATCTACTTTGTCCAGACAAAAGCAAGAAACAGTCAAAATCTCTCAACACTTGACCTTAAGTCAACTTCTTTCCAAACAAATGAAAGTATATATCTGCAGAGGAATAACACACAGCAGGACTGCTGATAGCAACATTCTCTGTTTTTCTTGCCTGTTATATTAAAAATAACAGTCCAAAGCTGTATCAATATTAAGCTCTTTGTGGGCGTTCAGTAATATTTCAACCAGTTTTCAAAGGTTTTTTTGGTGACGTATCGGTGACGTATGGAATACTGTTTCCGGGTCCAAGCCGCTAATATTAAAAATATTAGCTTATGACCACTTTTTAGTCCTATCCCACATTAAGTGAAGTTTATCTATAAACAAATTTCGAGAGGATCATGTGCTTTTGATTGTTCCCAGCTGTTACAGCCTCAGCGCATGATCGATTATCCAATCAGACAATTCCTAACTCTCTATAAATAACCAAAGTTTTCTTATCTCAACATCTTCGTCTTGAAGAACCTACATTCCCTCCTTTCAGATGGGCGACACGGCGGCCCAGTGATGACCACTGTTGCCTCACAGCAAGAATGCCTCTGGTTTATGTCCCTACTGAACCACTTGACATTTCTGTGCGGAGTTTTGCTTGTTCTTCCCGTGCTCGCGTGGGTTTTCACCGGGTTCTCCGGTTTCCTCCCACGGTCCAAATAACACGCACCCTAAGTAAATTGAAAACACAATTGATACCACAGTCAAGCTCTTAGTGAATACACCTCACTGTAGTTCTGCCCCTAGCTGGAAATAACCCGAGGGGGAGTTCATCGAGATTTACCTGAGCTCAAACTCTCCTCTCGCCCTGCAAACGGAAGGGAGCCCAGGGCTCGAAGATCTCATAAGCTCAGGGTTCTCTCCCGGGACAGCATGCCAAACAAGCTTTGTTATCAATCATCAGCAAAGTTTGAACTCTTGAAAGTTAATTTTATATAAAATCATGGTGTACACAACAATTTCTGGGCTTGCAGCATCACAAATACCAAAATTTTAACAATTTATAAAAAAATAATCACTTTCTGGCCATCAGATGTTAGGCATTCGATGAGTCTCCCCATACAGTCTGATAGAGCGCTTGGACCTGGAAGCCCCTTTGCGTAACGTCACACTTAAAAAGCACATAGGCTCATCAATATGCCTCAACTTCTGGAGTGACAGCTTTGAAGGGATTAGGGCAGGGGTTAAGCCCTGGGCTCATCCCTATACCCTAATCCAGGGGTGCTCAACCCTGTTCCTGGTGATCTACCTTCCTACAAAGTTCAGCTCCAACCCTGATCAAACACACATGAACCAATTAATCAGGACCTGAACAGCACTTGATAATTACCGGCAGGTGTGTTTGGTATGGGTTACAGCTGAAATCTGCAGGAAGGTAGATCTCCAAGAACAGGGTTAAGCACCCCTGGATTAGGGTATAGGGATGAGCCCAGGGCTTAATCTGTGCTAGAACACGCCGGATCAGGATCCAGCACCTCTGAAATCTGATCCGGCACCTCATTTTACCGATCCCCTCCTCCACCGACCTCCTACCCCATCAACTGTTCACTTTCTTCCTCGACTCCCCAACCCTCTTCACTCCTCCGCGATACACCCCTCCGCCATACACCTCCCACACCCCCACCCCTTTTAGCGCACGACACCTCTCCATCCTCACGTAACAAGCCGGATCCGTATTCCCAATTTGTTCCGGGACCACGCAATTCACAAATTATGCTCTGGATGAGCCCATCTGACGATGAAATCCTTCATTCTGATATAGCCTTCGAAGTAGCCTTTTTTGAGCACTTTGGTTTGGAGTGACAGATCAATACGGCAGCCATTATTGTTTTCAATATATATCCAATATGGAATGCACTGACAATATTATTCCTTGTTTAGTCTTGTTTAGCTGTAGAATTTTTGAGCATAATTATTGTTTCTTATTTCTCCTTGCCTTAGATATTGTTTTACTGGTGTTTGACCACCACACTTACATTTGGATCCTCATCTCTGTTGTCATGCTCCATATGTAACAGTAGCAGTTAAAGGGCAAGGCAAGGGGGCCCGAGCACCGGAATTGAGATCCACTGGTGTAACCTAAGGGTAAAAAAATAGCTAAGGTTATGCACTTTGAACCCTAAATAACAAATTACAATTTGTCGAGCAGTTGGCACCGCAAAGTGAATATTTCTGTGCACGATTTGACTGGACGAGAATCACAGGACTGATAATAATGGTGCTAATCGCCATATATAAGAAAAATTAACATGCTTGAAGGAATATAGCAGAGGAAAAGAACCGATGCAGCACTACAAATGTACTCAAGGAAAAGTACACATTGTACACTTGATAAAGTACAACTACTACTCAATTACAGTAATTTGACTTCATACAACTGGACATACCATGGCACAAAATTGTTAGACATAACTATGCAATGAACTCATTGTGACAACTTCTGTTTGAATGAATTGATTACAACTTTTCCAAATGATTCTTCATTCCAAACACCTTGGAAATGCGTAAGCTGAACCCTAATCACGCTTGCGTCTAATTCCATTCAGTGACATTTATGACACATGAATTACACACGTCACCTTTAACCTCGGTTTCATCAATAATGCTCGGTGTATCAGCCAACTCTGAAACGTATTACCCCTTTACCTTGTGTTTATTGTGCTTGTTTGACCTAGTCACTCTCTGCATGCTGAAAGAGATACTTTCACAGCTGAGTGACTCGAATCACAAGCTTTATTTACAGCATTACGGTGTCTTCAATGGTGCTGAACTCAGTCTGGACAGCGTGCGAGAGTTGATTATTCTGGCATTTGACAGCACGCTTCGTGTGTGCAAGTGTTTGTGTGGATGGATGGGTGGTTGAGTGTGTGTTTGTATGTGCCGAATGTGTATTTTCCTTGGCCGTTTGCCTCACCGTTGTGTTTAACAGAGCAGCTGGGTTACCCCATCGCTGCATTTCGTTACACAGTTTTGGTGTTTCAAGCGCCATTGCCCGCACTGCTGAATCAATAAAAACTGTTTTTGCGTCATTAATTTTTATGTGTTTTGTCTTTTGTGTTTCTCCTCTAGTGTGTCATCTCTCGATACGTCTGGAAGTAATCTATTCTGCTTTTGTTTGTGGATTTGTTACTCTTTACAGTACATGGCAAATGGGGAATTTTTCATTGGAAGTGCCAATTAGTTTTATTTGTGACAACTTCCCGTGAGAAAAAGAGCTTAATTGTGTTGGATGCACTCTTGTAGTGTACTTCTAATCTGAAATGTATATTATTATAAAACTTAAGTGTAATTAAAAAAAGAGAGTACACATTTAAATCCACTTTTAAAATAGTGTACTTTACTTTGTAATGTTAAATTAAATCAAATGTTTGTTTTGAAGATACATTACCTGTTACGGTTGCCTCCTGTACCCCAACCCAGAGGTTTTCCAGGCATGTCCCACCAGGAGGAGGCCTTAGGGAACTCACACAAGGTACAGTTGCCTTGAACCGTGCCCAAGTGCGATTGCCCTCCCAGCGGCCTGCACTCACACTGTATTTTACCTTCCGAACCTGAGCAAGCTTCCGTCATCAATGATGCGACTGTTCATTTTAATAGAAGAGAAGCGCTTTCACTCAGCACAGCGGACATTCCTTTAGTTATATCATTTTGTGTTATGTTTAGTCAACTGGGATGCATTGACATGCAGTCAAATATTTTGTCGAACAGATCCACCACTTTTGATGCTCATAAATGTTCATGTGCTTCACGTACAGTATTAGGTGGTTTGCTGAAGGTCACAATTAAAGTGCAGTGGTGGGTTTGCAACTTTGACAGTTCGCGTTCATTGAAAAGTAAGAATGATCAAAAAATCATATAAAATAGTCTCTTAAAAAGTGACATAATGTCTTCAGTTTTGTGCTCAGGCTTGCTTTGCACTCACACTACAAGCGCACCGTGCTAAAGCCCAACTGAACCGCCCTTTGGCACACCTCTTTCAACCGTGCCAGGGCCGGCCAACTGAATCAAGCCTGGGTGCGATTCGCAGCACTCACACTTGTCAAACAAACCAGGAAACATGCCCGTGCACGGTTAGAAAGTCTAGTGTGAGAGCACCCTAAATTTCTCGGCTGGCGAGAATTTCTTGGGATCCCACCGGAGGAGCTGGAGGAAGTGTCTGGGGAGAAAGAAGTCAGGGGTTCTCTCCTGAGGACTGCTGCCCCTGAAAAGTGAAGAAAATTAATGAATGAATGAGTCACCTTGTTATTTAAGCATATAATAGGCTACTCCACAATAAAAACAACTGTGAAGGTGCAATTTTAATCATTTTTTGTCCACAATTTTCACACGTTACAAAATAAATTTAATCTCCCATTGTGTCAGTCGTATTGAAACACTTCCTCTGAAACTTTTGTCCATTATATAAAAAAAATTAAAATTCAAATCAGGTTACATTTTTTCAGTTTTTCGCATTCAAAAAGGCCTCTTGAGATGGGTTGACAATTGAAGGCTACCGTACTTTTTTCATATTCAAATCTAAAATATTTGTCACATTCACAATCCTGGCACACCGAGTCCAGTGTATATTAATTAATCTGTTGCGAATCAATTTGCAAAACAATACAAAATTGGATTCTTATAGTAGTGAAGATAATTTTGTTGTCTTTTCCCTGAAAAAGAAATGGAAAATATTGTGTCCATTCCATCCTTAGATTTATCCGTATCAAAGAGCTGCAGGATTATTTTTCTTCATTGGTTCATCTATCAATCATATTAGCAACAAGCTATTGTTTACCTCAGAAACAATACTTTAGAATCTTTCACAAACCATTTATTTTGAAATCAGTAACTACCATACTGGTTTTCAAGCTGTTCTGCAATCACTTGCCTGTCACAGAAGGACACTGGAAACAAGGCTGGTGAGCATATAGACAGTTTATTATATAAATCAATTTATTATACAAACTCAATTCCTGGCGGGTCGTAGCTCTGCAGTTTAGCTTCTGTCACGGTTCAGGGATCTGTTTGTCTGTGTATGCTTGTGGCTGTACCTGTGTTAGCGTGAGTGTTGTTTGACTGTCTGTTTACCTTCCCCGTCAGCTGTGTGGTCACGTGGAGGACATCATCCAATCGGCTGATTAGCAACTACAGCTGTTTGTCATTACCTCCGCTATTTAAGCCTGTGTTCATGTCTCGTCTTTTGTCAGTTCGTTATGTACAATCTGTGTTTGTGTTTGTCAGGCTCCCTGCGTGTTATGCTGGTGGTGAGTTGCTATAATATCTCTCAGTTGTGGAAGTTATCTTCTGTGGCTGTTGCCGGCTTCCTGATCTGTCTCACGTGATCGATGATAAGTTTCGTTTGTGTCTGCCGCTTCCTGGTTATCTGCATCGTTTCCACGAGAGGAGACTCCTGTGTTCTTCACCACCGCATTCACGAACTCTGTAATTTTGAACCTTGTTGAAATCCACCATTGACATTAAAATTCTGTTTAATCGTACTCTCGCACTTGGGTCTCTCTGTCACGTGACAGCTTCAACCACCTCCAACTCACACCTGCTTAATAGTCTCTAGTATTCTTGAACACCTTGATTAGTTGGCTCAGCTGTGTTTGATTAGGGTTGGAGCAAAACTGTGCAGAGCTGCAGCCCTCTATGAATGAGTTTGAGATTATTGATATAAAGGATGGCAGGTGAGACGGATTGAACCAGAGACACATGGAAACGGTTTCAGCATGGAGATGGTGTGATAGAATAGGTGACGATGGGAAACCAGGAACACATATAGCCAGACACAGAGATTTGACAAATACCAAACAGGGGATCGTGACATGAGGAGGACTGAACAAGGAGACCACTGAAAACCAGGAGGGATCAAACACTAGAAAGGTGATTCAGATACTGAAGAACACAAAGAATGGGGAGAGATAAGTAAACTTCATAATAGTATGAATCACTGACCGTAAGGAGTGTGAAGGTCTTCGTTGAAGCAACGAGGTCAGACACTGAGTGAGGAGTGATGATTATGGAGGTGGGGTGATGAGTGGTAACGAGATGCAGGTTGTGAGACTGATGGTATTCAAGTGATGGTGATCGGGATGATTGAGGAAGGGGAGAACCTAGCCTAAATGTGACACTGCCACCAGCGTCTGAAATTGTATACTTCCATACTATATAGTACGCTAAAACACTATGCAAGCCTAGTATTAATAGAATTTGAAAATCAGAATGCGAGAAGTACCGGGGTGACCTACAACTTCCAGCAAGATTCTGTAGTGTACATCCGATGCACTCTACACTATCCCATGATGCCCCCCGAGTGAATTCATGAATGGGAGTGAAGCGATGCAACTGATGCAGGTAGGTCACGTGACCATGACAAAATGGCGGATGTACATATGAGTTCCATTCATACTGTTCACATTCATACTGTATAGAACATACTTTTCTAAGGACTAGTAGAACATTTAAATTCAAAGCAGTACCTACTAAGTAGTAGGCGATTTCGAACACAGCCTAGGTCTTTGTATGCCATGTCTTTATATTCCACTCTTTGCTAATTATAAAGGGCTTTGTGTTGTGAGAACAAGTGGAATAGTTTCTCCGACACCATTTTGGATTTTGCCTTTTGATGCTTATGGTGGCCCTGAATTGTCACAACACCTCTCAAAATGCCTTTGCGGATGCGAAAAACTGAAAAAAAAATCTGACCAGATTAAATTTTATTATGACGGAGGAAAGTTCTAGAGACAGTTTGTCAATATAACACAACGAGTGGTCGAATCTATTTTTAACATACGAAAATTACTGACAAAATTTCAGATTCAGATGTGCAAAAACCTTAAGTCAGCTCAAAAACACTGTATAAATATTGGTCACTTTATTAGACAATCCTGTTTAGCTTAACATTAACATCTAATGAGCCAATCACCTGGCAGCAACTCAATGGATTTACGGCTTGACCATTTTTGATCTAATTGTTTTTCCCTCTTTGCTTTGGTCTTCCATCCACACTGAGAAGGCGTGATGTCTGTACTTTCTGTTTTGTTGTGATAATGAGTTTTGTGTCCTTTCTGTGAGGTCAAGTTGTGTCATGTTCTTTGAAGTGCTCCAATATTTCACCATATTTGTTTGGACATGTTTCCCAGTGTATATTTTCACTTGCTTTTGCAACCTTATACTCTTATGTCACCCGTAGCATCAATTTCATCTCATTGTTCATCCATTTAAAAGGTCTATTCTTGACATTGCCACAGCTTTTCAAAGAGACAGAAAGATTTTTTTTTTTTTAAATGACACCGGTTGAAGTCATTTTAGTGTGGATAAGCAACTTTTGGAAAATGCTTGAACAATCTATTGCCAAAATGTTTTTAGGCAATAACATTGTTACCAAATGAATCCATGTCAGTGTAGACATAGCCTTATGAATGTAGATGAGGTTAAGACAAACAAAGGTTCAAGCTGAGCATCAAAATGGGGAAAGATCATGATTTAAATTACTGAACATGTTATTCAGACTCTTCCTAAAACTGTTGATCAACAGGAGTGTTCAAACACAATCAGGCACATGGTACCTTTACATTCCATGGTAAAAAAAAGTACCATGGAATAAAAATTTGTATATAGAGATAGCTGAAGAAATAAATTCCCCATTTGTTTTCTCATTCTCATATAAATAATGCGAGTATAAAATCCTGGTGAAAAACATATATAAAATAACATTTTCTCTGTTATAGCAGAGAAAGTTAAAACGCCGTGAAAACACTGATATTTGAGCCCTTTCTGTTTCTGTATTTGTGCTTCAAAAAGACACAACAAATAAGGGGTTGCCACAGATGAATGAACCTATTCAGCATATGTTTTACGCAACGGATGGCCTTCCAGTTGCAACCTAGTACTAGGAAACACCAATACACTTTCACATTCTCACACACACACACACACACACTCATACACTACGGCCAATTTAGTTCAACAATTCCCCTAAAGTGCATATGTCTGGACTGTTTGGACAGGAAGCCGGAGCACCCAGAGGAAACCCACGCAAACACAGGGAGAACACGCAAACTACACACAGAAATGCCAACTGGCCCAGCTGGGGCTCGAACCAGCGATGTGAGGCGACATCGTTACACACTGCACCACCGTGTCAACCCTAATTTAAATTATGTTCCAGAAAATTGTAAAAAGATATATATAGCTAGCATTTGACAAAGGACAGCTTCCAGAATCTCAGTGCTGGAAATCGGTTCAGTGCTGGGTTAAGTTAAAAACCCCTCAAACCGACGAAGCTGTGGATTGTGAGCCACAACCTGTAAGTGTTTTATTTGTTAAAAATAATCAATTACATGCACAGTTTTAAACGTTAATGGTAGCGAGGACATAAACAAGGGGGAAAAATTCTGTTTGGCACTGCTAACAATTTAGCTACAAATTCATATTTATCAGTCAAACCACTGTAAACACCCACAATCTTCAGCAGTGCTGCAGTGTCTCTCTATGTGGAGTTTCCTTGCATTCTACATCTCAGATAATAATCTCGCAAAATCTATGTGAACTTTTCATATTACTTACACATGCTTATTCCAAATGCATGTGAAAGACACTTGTCAGATTTTATTTTAGAGAGCAAGCGTAAAGCTCAGCTGTGTGCTCTTCATTTTCTGTCCGCAGTACCACCACTCCCTTTACGCAGAGTACGCGCAGGTTGCGTAGGGCACCAACTCGGTTGCTCAAAAATAACTGATTAATATTTATTTCTGTAATATTAACATAAACTGAGTGTAAATAAAATATATTGATAATATGTTGATGAATACATTTAAAAAATGCATTTTATGGTGAACACAAAAAAACATGTGACGCAACTTTTTTTTGTGCATGCACTTGCGCATGCTCGACCCACTTGTGTCTGCGACTGCAACAGCTTATGATTATAAATGATGCAAGTTGCAACTCTATAACCGGGAAAAGACAACAGCAGTCTGGAGCCGTTAAGAGGGAAAAAGTCTAAGATGAATCCAGTGCATCACTTTCAGGTAACTTATGTCCATGAATCTGGAAAACATAATATTTTGTGTTGTTCAAGTAAATTAGTGAGGCTAACGTTTAACTTCACCACAACTGCACAAAATCTGCCTGATTTGTTGTTGACTTTTCTGAATTCTAAAAAAATATAAATCTTTTATAAGTTCTGTTTGCACACCAGTTACATACACATGCACTGCGCGACTATTTCACTCTATGTATTATTTATTATAATTCAGTGCAGTTATCTGTTTATTGTTTTGTCTATTTCTATACATTTGTTATTGCTGCTGTTCTCTCTGAGAGCTGACAAGTTAATTTCGTTTTATTGCTGCAATGACTATAAAATCTCTTTAGTCTTCACATCTGTAGATTGGTGTGCTTTTAATAGGCCAGTTGTTTTCATTTTTTGTACATAACTATGAAATAACAAAATTGACTAATATTCTGTGGTTTCTGAAAGACCAATAATATTAAATATAAAGCCACATGCATGGATTCCTTAATGTTTAATTTTGTCTGAATGTGAACAAACTGATTTTGTTTTAAAGTACAGTAATTAATTCTCAAAAAACGCAAATGTCTTTGATTTTATACTGACAGCAAGGGTCAGTTTTTGATAAATCCCCATTTTGGTTGTAGTTTAAGAATATTATGAAAAAGGCTTGACTTGCCCGTTGTCTTAATATGAAGGTCTGTCATGAGTTTTTCTTATGACTCATTTAATCTGTATTGTACATGCAGATTCAATGCTGTAATTTTGACACAAAAGAAGATGATGTGGCATGATCCAGCACTGCTCCAAAGACACCAGCAGCTGCACAGATATACACATGGTGCTGCACTGAGGACGGTCCATGTACCAGCTATGCAGGTACGGAGAGGGTTTTATTCCTTACGTTTTGTAAATATTTGAATTTAGGAATGCTTTTGCAGCTGTATTTTTTATATAAACTTATTTTATAATTTAAATATTTGAATGTTTAAGTATAATTTTGATGTTGAATATGATTTTGATTATATATAATGTTTAAATCCATATGTTTGTGTGTTTTTGTTCCTCTGGAGGCACCACAGTAAAATTTCGCTTAGGGCACCCTTTTGGCCAGCAGCGGCCTTGTCTGTCTGATTCAGCTACTGTTTACACAGAACATCAAGTTAGCTGACCAATCAGAGCCTCTTAAGGGGAGGAACTTGGAAATATGATTGTCATTTTCATGTTAGCTAAGCTGCTGTATATAATCAAAGTAAGATATATGTAAAAATAAAGTGATTTTCGACAAATGAAGCATGAGCACACATTGCTTTGCATCTTATAAAAACATCTGAGCCTTAAAAATATACCGTAGACCACATGTTTTAACAACACACTTTACATGCCAATTTGCACATAACAAATACACTTTTTACACACGCATACACTTATTTAACAACACACTTTACATGCCAATTTGCACATAACAGCTGCACATATAATGTTGTATATAGTAATACACCTGTACATACACTTGTCCATTTGTATATTTGCATTTAACACTTGATTCTATTTTTTGAATATATTTATGATCTGTTTTTTGTCCTGTCTCTGTAATTCTGTCGCACTGTAGAAGCTCTGTCACGAAAACAAATTCCTCGTATGTGTGAACATACCTGGCAATAAAGCTCTTTCTGATTCTGATTCTGATTCTTTAAAGAACTAATACATAAAAAAAATAATAATGTTTTTTACCCCAATAAATAAATAAGTGTGACTTGCCTGACCTTTGTATAAACATGCCACATACTATGGGAAGTGCTTCATATGCTTTTAAACACTGATTTATTAAGTGGTGCAATGCTGCTTTGTGGCAAATGTGCCTCTAGTGGTTCAGCATAATAAGATATATGCCCTAAGCTTCCTGTATACAAACTTTTCTTGTCATTTCTGTTTCCTTTCAGTTTGAGAGTATGAATGCAACAGGTCAGCCCTTGTGACTTTACATCACAGTCTAACTATGCTGTGCTTTTTCTGTCACAACACGGGTCATTATTCTCTCTCTGGATTCTCTTGCCATGGATGACGTTTACTGTGAATGAAGACAAAGTGCATGAATTCAGCTTCCTGTTGTAGCTGAAACTCAGCACTCTTGGCTGATAAGTGTTACACCAAGGCCCACTCAAATATAAAACACTTTCTATGTGAACAGTCAAGCTACAATTCTATTCCCAGGCATTTTCTGTCACCATGAAGGTATAATGACTATAGGGTTGGCCATACATCTTGTCGGGGTCAGAATAAGGGGCTGTGTTATTGATTTTTCATTGTCTGGCATGCTATTTCAGGCAGTTATGTGTTAATTGCCCATTTGATGCTATTTTAAAGGTTGCTAATTTTGTTTTGGAGGTCTCCCACTTTAAATTGATCCAGTGTCAAACATGTTCTCACAGAAACCTCTTTTCTCACAGTCTTTAATGTTTTTTATTAAGAATTCTGTTTCTCTAAACCGCTCTTTCCAAGAGTCTACTTTGCTGTGATTGCTCAGATCTGACCCAGTCTACACTCATCAAATAGACAGGGTTATTGGATTTTGGATTATTGTTATACATCTTTTATATTTTGTCTGACAGCCCAAATTAAGTTTTGTTTTAGCCAAGACCTTTATGTTTGGACATACACTACCTGACAAAAGTCTTGTCGCATTACCAAATTTTAAGAACAACAAATATTACTTGACGTCAAGAAGTGAAGAAGTGGCTTATATGAAAGGCAAATACCTCTAGATTATACTTCATTCATTCATTTTCTTGTCGGCTTAGTCCCTTTATTAATCTGGGGTCGCCACAGCGGAATCAACCGCCAACTTATCCAGCATATTTTTTACGCAGCGGATGCCCTTCCAGCCACAATCCATCTCTGGGAAACATTCATACACACACATTCACACTCATACACTACGGACAATTTAGCTTGCCCAATTCACCTGTACCACTTGTCTTTGGACTTGTGGGGGAAACCGGAGCACCCGGAGGAAACCCACGCAACCACGGGGAGGACATGCAAACTCCACAAAGAAATGCCATCTGACCCAGCCAGGGCTCGAACCAGCGACCTTCTTGCTGTGAGGCGAATGTGCTACTCACTACGCCACCGTGGCGCCCTTAGATTACACTTATTTTACCAAAATAAAGTATGATCATGCCTTGATTTTTAATTATTTAATTAAGACAATAAGGTCTGACTTTGCTTAAATTAAAGTCTTGCCACTTAACAGAAATAATGTACATTTTAGAATATAAATATATAATTGTGTCATATTGTGTATAACTCCCATGAGCTTGCAGGACTGCATCCATACATCTCTGTAGGGAGTCAAATCACTCATTAATAAAGTCATCTGGGATGTCAAAGAAAGCTTTTTGCAGGACTCCCAGAGTTCATCAAGATCCTTTGGATTCGTCTTCAATGCCTCCACCTTCATCTTACCCCAGACATGCTCAATAATCTTCATGTCTGGTGACTGGGCTGGCCATTCCTGGAGCACCTTGACCTTCTTTACTTTCACGAACTTTGATGGGGAGGCTGAAGTAACCGCTGAAAGAGTGCTATCCTGCTGAAAAATTTGCCCTCTTCTGTAGTTTTTAATGTAATGGGCAGCACAGATGTCTTGATACCTCAGGCTGTTGATGTTGCCATCCACTTTGCAGATCTCTTGCATGCCCCCATACTGAATGTAACCCCAAACCATGTTTTTTATTCACCAAACTTCACTGATTTCTGTGAGAATGTATGCAGGTACCAATAGGTCTTCTACAGTATTGTGATGATTGGGATGCAGTTTAACAGATGATTCATTGGAAAAATCTACCTTCTGCAACTTTTCCAAATGATGAACTAGTAGTCAAGTTATTATTTGTTGCTCTTACAACTGGCATTGACGACAAGACTTTTGTCATGTAGTGTATATTACATGTCTTTTAAACACAAAATTGCTTTGGAGGAAAACATATAATCATATCAGAAATTCAACTCTGGTTATTAACAGTAATTTTATTTTACTGTATCAGTTCAAAGATCGATCACAAATTTCAAGCAGTTTAAAATCTGATATGAAACAAAATCACTATATTACATAAAATTTAAAAATTTATAAAAAATAGACACACTTTCAATAAAAGTGTAACTGTCTCTTATATATCATTCAGAATGTATCATAGACTTGTATCATACAGAAGGCTTTCAGTTCCTTATCGAAACATCAGAACACCAACCTCTCATTTGTCATCGTGAGTGGGACCTCTGAATTCTTATAATTCTACACTTTTGACTCCGCCACTGATACTAAAGAATTCTTTGTCTTTTTTACAATGGGTTCCTACAGTACCCTTTTATGTATGTGTTTGTGTAACAAGGGTCACTTCTTTCCTGCTTATACTGTTAGCTTGCACCACATGACAGGACAACCTTAACACTTGCCGTCTGTTTTTGTTACTGACCTCACAATTTTTTTTTTTCCGAGCTAAATGAGTGTTGGGGTATCAATTTTGATATTGTAGCTTTTGACCTACAAAATAGTCTCAGGCGAGTGTCTCAATTTTGTATGTACAACTGGCATTGGCCTTAGTAAAACAGAGCGTTCTCATCGATTAGCGTTCTCATCGGTTTTTCATCTACAAATCAGAGCATGTGATGAATCTAAGAACTGACGCAAGTTTAAAGTAGCCACAAAGAACAATGACACATATCATGAGTGAATCCCTCTGTGGTGAGCGAGAAGTACTGTGAAAGTGGTACAGAACAGCTGCTTAGTTATGTGTGCAGCACTAGGTCCGGTTTCCCTTTGAGCAATGACAATACAGACTACTGTCACCTACAGATATGGAAAGATACATGCCCTCATGGAACATAGTCATTTTGGGGTGTTCAAATGCAGTTTTTTGGTCCAGACAGGACCAAACGCAGCTAAAGCAAGCCATCGTTTTTTTCAACTGTTTAACTTTCAACAGGTTTTTTAACTCCGACTTCAACTAAAACTCTGACATTGGCTTGGTGTGTACTGGGCTTTAATAAATGCTCTGCATTTTGCCCAACTATTTATACACAAAGCAGTTAGTAGTGATTAGGGAACACACACCCAGAGTGTAATGTAAGGGTCACTGACAAAAGAGTAGAGCAGGGGTGCTCAACCCTGTTCCTTGAGAGCCACCCTCCTGCAGATTTCAGTTGCAACCCATATCAAACACACCTGCCTGTAATTATCAAGTGCTGTTCAGGTCCTACTTAATTGGTTCAGGTGGGTTTGATCTGCAGGGTTGCAACTGAAATCTGCAGGAGGGTGGCTCTCCAGGAACAGGGTTGAGCGCCCCTGGAGTAGAGTATCCAGGAATTAAGTGACAGAACTGTAGTTCAGGTGAAGGTGCGCGTGATCATAACACAGAGGAGTTGGCAGCCACTGACTATGGCATACAGTGAGTAAGGGGTTTAGTCCCTCTCAAGTGCACCTCATTTTTGGTTATTCAGGGTGGAGGAAAGCATTGTTCATTCATTTCAACTATCTGAACTCTGCTGACAGGGGGAATCACTCCTGCAACCCTTGACTTCCTAGACTGTGCATATAGCTTAAAAACTGCCCAAAATTGAATTGGTGAATATTTTTGCTGAAATCTTTTCAGGGTTTGTAAGGACAGCCAAGGATGTGGATACAAAGATTTATGTGCTTTGTTAAAACAAATACAAAGATGGTAATCCAATAAAAACAAACTTTGGCACGGGAGAGCCTTTACATGTGCATAGACCATACTAGACAGTGAAATGAAGGAATTAATTGACTATAAACAAGGTGATGAGTAACTAAACAAGAAACAGGTGAACATAATCAATACTCTAATGAGTGACCATACAAAAGATTCTAGAATTGGAAACAAATGAAATAGGAACTAGCATTGGCAAGACAAGAAAGTATACACCAAAGCCATGTTCTGACGGCAGTTGTTTCTCATAGTGGCGTTTGTAAAAGACTAATCTCCCCAGGACCTCAGAACTACGTGTCTCACATGATCACTCACACTCTCAGTCAGATGCTTGTCTTCAAATGGGTCAGAGATGAGGATTCAGACAGCAATTAAATCACCACATGGCCTTGGTGTTTTGTCAAAAAACAAAAAAAAAACAAAAACAAAACAAACAGTATTTAATTCAGCCAAGGATTTTTAAAGAAAGAAAATCTTAAATGAAAATTGTACCAAGATGACAAAATTCCAAATGTAGTATGTCCATTTTACATTTATACAATGTTTTTTAGATGCCATGTCTAATTTTTACACCAAGCTCAATCAATGTCGGTTCCAAAGCAAATTAGAAGATTCCAGATTCCATGCTCTGAGCTGCGCTTTAGATAAATAAGCATTCCTTAGGCCCCGATTACACTAATATGTTTTAGTTTTAAAATGGCGTTTTAGAATCAATGTCCACACTGGCGTTTCACCCAGCGTTTATGAAAACATCTCTGTCCACACCTTACCTGCCAACATTTATTTTTGAAATTCCGGGACATTATCAACCTGAGTGGGGGGGTTTATTTACATAAAATACAAATGAAGACAAAGCAAAATGATTTTGTGATCATCATGATATCATTTTTTTATGTTTTATTGTGACTTTTAACATTGTAACATATTAAATTAAAAAAATCCAGTATTTTTACTCACCCACGGGTCATCCAACACAAAAAGTAGTGCGTTTTGTTCTTCAGTAGAATGGTGATGATTTTTCAGATAAAAAAAATTAAACATACAAATGAGCCCAAAGCCATATCCATGGTTCTTGGTGACACAATGAGGTCTTGTAAAGAGAAACGATAACAATAAGCTCTCTAAGGAATTCAACATTATTAATAATTTCAACATAATTTACTGTTTTAGTACTGTGATTTCACATGCTGAGTAATGTCGTTTTTCCCACCATGTCCGACATTAAAATCAATACGACACACCTTGCAGAAAGCGTGGGCTTTGTCAAGGTGGCTTCTAGACAAAAAATTCTTCCGTCCAGCTGCTGTTAAATTTACATGTATATTTTTTTCTTTGCCGAAGAAAAACCTGACTCTTTTCCTTCCATCTGGTGTACTACTACTGACGCAGCTGCTTGTTGCTACTGCCACCGTTCAAGTCCCGCATCTACCTCCTGCGTAGAAATCAACAGTGCAGTTGTAACGTATGTTGCCAGAATAAGGTAAAATATGTTACAAGATTTGAATATTGCGTCATTTGTGTGAGGTAATGAACTTCATTCGAGATCTGGCAACTTGACAAATATGAACAAAAGTGCTTTTTTTGAGTTTCCCAGGAGAAATAACAAACCAGGAGGGTGGCGGTAGATGGATGTGAAATATGAGAGACTCCCGGGAAAAACGGGAGTGTTGGCAGGTATGGTCCACACTACACTGATGAAAATACACCCTGGCATGCGCTGATAGCTGCTTCAGCTTTTCTTGCATCTGAGCTTCAGGCAGTCAGCGGGAGCTCTAAGCACACCTGCCTAGCTGAGAGTAGCCGAAGGTTGGCCAGTCCATCCTGAATCTGTAGTTGAATCATGATCTGTACCTCATCTTGTGTAGACCTATATCTAACAAGTCGGTAATACGAATCTATTAGCCTACTCGTTCTCAGGTAACGTGTTTTGGTTGAGCGCAAAGATAAGTTAATATATTCATTTATTTAACCACACCCACTGATTCTGCACACTGAGCTATTGCTTGCCTTTGTTTCCTATATTGTATAAACTTATTGTACTTTATACATTTATAATTATTATTGATTATTAAATTTATACCGGCGACACGGTGGCGCAGTAGGTAGTGCTGTCGCCTCACAGCAAGAAGGTCGCTGGTTTAAGCCTCGGCTGGGTCAGATGCTTTCTTCAGTGTTTTCTTGTCTGCTTAGTCCCTTTATTAATCCGGTGTCGCCACAGCGGAATCAACCGCCAACTTATCCAGCATATTTTTTACGCAGCGGATGCCCTTCCAGCCGCAACCCATCTCTGGGAAACATCCATACACACACATTCACACTCATACACTACGGACAATTTAGCCTACCCAATTCACCTGTACCGCATGTCTTTGGACTTGTGGGGGAAACCGGAGCACCCGGAGGAAACCCACGCAACCACGGGGAGAACATGCAAACTCTGCTGTGAGGCGAATGTGCTACTCACTACGCCACCATGGCGCCCACTAGCCCATGTACATGATGCCTTAACATTTTTGGTGTCTGTTAGCCTATGTTTAGGTTGTTGATATAAAAATTAAAAGAGACAGTTCAGTATGTCATGTTTTTATTTTATTGTTAAGATCAGGAGTCCTCCCGTCCTCTGGAGTTCATTATAAACTTGCAAAGTCTGAACTTTGAGTACTTGATATTGAGCAAAAGCCCCAATCAGATGATCAGAATCTGCAGACATGCCTCCATTTCCAGATGTCTCAGTTTTTCACAATCCACTCTGACATGGAGCAGCAGCGTTTTAAACCAAAATAGCCTCTTCAGCATTTCCAGAACGCTTTGTTTTTGGGGCTCGAAAACTCTGGGGCAGTGTGGATGGAAGGTGTAACTGTAGCAAAACTTCTAGAAGCCTTATATACTGTACAAAGACACATTCTATGTGAATGACCTTTAAGTCCATTCATTTATTTTCTTTTCAGCTTAGTCCCTTTATTAATCTGGGGTCGCCACAGCAGAATGAACCGCCAATTTATCCAGCATTTGTTTTACGCAGCGGAGGCCCTTCCTGATGCAAGCCATGAGAAAACATTCATACACACTCATTCACACACATACATTACGGACAATTTAGCTTACCCAATTCACCTATACCACATTTTTGGACTGTGGGAGAAACCAGAGCACCTAGAGGAAACCCACATGACCATGGGTGAACATGCAAACTCCGCAAAGAAATGCGAACTGGCCTAGCTGAGGACCGAACCAGCGACCTTCTTGCTGTGAGGTGATTGTTCTACCCACTGCGCGACCATGGCACCTCTTTAAGTCTAAAGAATATGATTAATTTCATGACATCTCATTTTACATAAAGCTCCTGATCAAACAGATTCACTACAAAGAATCAAGAGAAAGAAAATCCTATCATTCAAACTGATTGACTAGAAAGATTTTCCAAGAGCTCTGAGAGAAAGTGCAGTTTAGGATAGCACAAAAATCATCAGCGCTACACAAAACAATCAATTAGGAAAAATTCAGGACTCAAGATCAATCGATTAGCTACAATTAATCAGATTTTGTAAAGCTTCACGAGAGAAAAACATGTTTAGGGTAAATAAGCTCACTAGAGTGGTTTGTGTTTCCCAGCACTACACATGAAAGAAAGAATTGTTTAGATGAATTGTTTCGTTAAAATAAATGATCAGAGCATGTAAAAGAGTGAACTATTTGGGGCAAAACATTCACAGGAGTGATTGTGATTTTCCAGTGCTCTGAAAGCAAGAACTGTTTGGGCTATAATCAGCCTAGAACGATTCAGACTTTCGAATCATTTATCAGACAGAAAGAATCATTTAGGCTGAATCAATTCAGTAAACACTTTAAGATTGAAAAACACTACTGAGCTACTCTCACGCTACTGAGAAATGTAGTTAATTGTTCCCAAGACTGTTTTTAATTAAGCAACGCAGCCTGTTGCAAGCTTCACACTTCATTCTTGCTGTGTTTCGATGGGTTTCCATAGTAGAATCTAGTCGCCCTGTCTGAAACAAGCTCTTGATATTGTAACGGATAAAATATGATTTGACTCAAAGCCAGACATTTGCAAACGCAATTGCCAAATCGAGACGTATTTGCTCAAGGTCTTGCATAAGTGCAGGACTTTCTGGAGGCTTCTTGCAGTTTTACTGTCATAATGAGTTTCATTTCCCTTGCGGCCAGCCTTCAGATTTTGTTTTGAACATCTTAACAGCATTGAGTTAAGGACTGCTGTGAAAAACAACCTCAATGAGCTTCATTGAAGTCAACTAAATCTAGTTACGCCTGTAATGAACGTCAAAGCCTTCACAGGAGGAATGGAAATCCCCTTTTTGACTTCAGAATTGAAGAACTAATCGATCGTGTCTACATTCAGCTTCTATACATCTAGTAGGTGCTCAGTGGCTTCAAAATCTGCGTCTAATGTTTATAAAGGAATAGATGACTCAAGGTCCCAATACAGGGGTTTAAATTAGGGTGTGAGTTAGAAAGGGCGAACAGCTCTACATTGGAAGACACTTGAACGCAAGCCAAGAGGAACCTTAAGGGGGTCTGGGACACTGAAGCTGCACAACTCTGACCCGCTACGGCTCATTTGTCTTCCCGGTTTAATCATATTAATGACATCCTGCTCCAAATATGACAACCTGTAGCTTTTACAAGGGTCACGAGTGCAGTCTTTATATTTGAATGCCCGTATTAACAAAGAACTGCGAATCCCCTAGTGTGTCTTTCACATTCTTATCCTGCTGTGCGTTTGAGCTGTCGGATAAACGTGGTTTATTTGTGCATCATTGATGGAGTACTGATGTTGGCTTGGGATTCTGCTGTGCAAGACTTTGGATCATGAGTTAGTGTCTTGTGGGTTAATTTAAATGCGGACCCTCGGTACATTAAAGCCATACCTCCGCCCTGTTCCTCCAACAATACCATACCTCTCCCGAGTTCATCTAAGCATACACACACGCATACACACACACACCCTGTCGCGTCAGTCAATCATCACCACACCCAGACCTCCCAAATACAACAATGACCTCATGAACGCTTTATCTGGGTTTCCTCTTTCCTGCTCAGACTGAGCGAATGTGACCTCAGACCTGGAAGACGAGAAATCTGCATGCCATTTGCACATAAACACTGATGATTTTATTACTGGAAAGGAGTGTTATTAATGGTCTTGAGCTTGTTTCAACTGTATGTAGACAGAAAGCCAATGGAGTCCATTCCAGTGCAGAGTGAAACAATGCAGTGTTAGAAGGTTACAGCTCAACGCATAGCAACCGCCAGTCAGTCTTGTGTCTCATATTCATGTTCTTCAGACAACCACGTAAACACAGTGCATGTTTTAGCTAAACAATGTGTTGTAGTGTTTGAGGGGAAATGTAAAACTGTGAGTGAATCAATGAAATATTTTGTTCTTATCTATCCAAACTTTTCAATAACAGTCGAAAATATATGTGGTTGTGGAACTCTGAGCCTTTATGTTAACAAATCACATGCTGCCTTCATCTAACCAATGAATATTAGCTGTGTTTCCATCCGACGGTGTTAATTAAACATATGCACAAAACTTGAATATCGCATAAAATATTTGTGAATAAAGCTGTTTCCAAAGAGAACAAAGTCACCACTTCCTGATAAACTAGCACCATATAAATTGATCAAATTAAAATAAAAAATAAAATACTAAAAAAATAAATAAATAAAATTCACCAAGTTCAAATATACCACGTGACATCCACAAATCAATTCGCAGATCAAGCAAGTATGATTCAGATTCCGTGACCAAATTTGAAAGCTGTAAACATTGTACATTGAAAAAACTTTGAATATAAGTCTACAGGGCGCCACAGTGGCGTAGTGAGTAGCATGTTCGCCTCACAGCAAGAAGGTCGCTGGTTCAAGCCCCGGCTGGGTCAGTTGGCATTTTTGTGTGGAGTTTGCATGTTCTCCCTGTAGTCGCGTGGGTTTCCTCTGGGTGCTCCGGTTTCCCCCACAAGTCCAAAGACATGGTATAGGTGAATTGGGTAGGCTAAAATTGTCCGTAGTGTATGAGTGTGAATGTGTGTGTATGGATTTTTCCCAGAGATGGGTTGCGGCTTGAAGGGCATCCGCTGCGTAAAAAATATGCTGGATAAGTTGACGGTTGATTCCGCTGTGGCGACCCCAGATTAAAAAAGGGACAAAGCGACAAGAAAATGAATGAATGAATGAATATAAGTCTACATTTAATCTGTAGTGGGGACACGGTGGCGCAGTAGGTAGTGTTGTCGCCTCACAGAGAAGGTCGCTTGGCTGGGTCAGTTGGCATTTCTGTGTGGAGTTTGCATTATCTCCCTGTGGTGGTGTGGGTTTTCTCTGGGTGCTCCGGTTTCCCCCACAGTCTAAAGATATGCGGTACAGGTGAATTGAGTGAGCTAAATTGTCCGTAGTGTATGTGTGGGAATGAGTGTGTATGGATGTTTCCCAGTGATGGGTTGCAGCTGAAAGAGCATCCGCTTTGCAAAGCATATGCTGGATAAGTTGGCGGATCATTCCGCTGTGGCGACCCCGGATTAATAAAGGGACTAAGCCGAAAAGAAAATGAATGAATGAATGAATGAATCCAACATAATACATAAATTTAAATACATTTTTATGTAGTAATCAAATATCAACAGTATGCTAGAGTGTAAAACAATATCTATTAACTGAGATCATGATTCACAAGTGTTTTCCCATACATTTATATATTGAAATTGCAAATACAAAAAACTCCTAGCTTATTAACTTAACCCAGACAAAAAAGTCGCTTTCTCAAACTGTTCCTAAATCAAATATAGCAGAAGTAGAGATCAAGGACATAAAATGGCATTCACGAGCATAAATAAACAGAAAACAGCCGTGTTTCACAAAATGCAGGAGTTTTTTTAGGCTAAAAGTGAAATAAATCTAAATTCACTGTATTCTCTTACTTTGGAGTTATTTGCCACGATGTAAAGCATGTCATCAATCATATATTGCAACTTTTGAAAAACGTCAGACATCTGGAAATGGGGAGTTGTATGTCAGGTGACAGTGATTTACTGTATCTGTACAATTTATGGTTGCAAACTCTATTATAATGCATATCACTCACATAAACACCATGCAGCAAGACATTTTCGTTGTGCATTAGAAAGCAAGCACAGCCAGTGGTTTTAGAGTACGTTTATTTGTACTGTTTTACAGAAAAAGTGTGACATTTGACATATAAATGCAACATACAAAACTCTGTAACTCATCCAGGAGTATCCACTTATGCTGAGTGACTATAGTATTAAATATCTGGGGCTTGTAAATCTGAGGTTTATAAAAGGATTATTGTACCGAATCTTATTCCTGAAATTATTTACAAAAAGATTACATTTTTGTACAAAAATGAATAGCTAAAATAATGAAATGTACATAACATTAAAAAAAAACATTCTCCCAAAACTGATTCCTACTTTTGAACGATATTAATAGACTTTTTTGCAATTCTTGAATGTAAGAATAAAAAAATCTTTATAAAGCTGTGTGGAACCATTGAGGTTATACTTTGCTTTTTTTGAAGATCTTTAATTGTACCCTTGTTGACATCATAGATGCTTTGGGAACTTTGAACATAAAAATAAAGCATGCAAGACCTTCGGTTTTTTTTTTTTAAGGGCAAAAAATATATATTTCCAACTCTCAAGAAAATATTTTTATCTACTTATTTAAAATGAGCTAAAACAGTATAATTAAAAAGTTGTATTTTTTTGGGTGGGTGGTGGGGGGGGGGGGGGGGGGATACAGCTTAATGGTTTTATGTTCAATCCAGTTAAATTTGTAAAAACAAAGTTAATCGAAATGTGTTGGGACAACGTGAAGAAATTGTCTGGATCCCAGCATTTTCTTCACAGTGAATCCTTGACTTAGGCCCGGTTTACACTAGTGCGTTTTAGTTTTAAAATGGCGTTTTAGCATTAAAACGATCCGCGTCCACACTAGCGTTTCACCCAGCGTTCGTCCACACTACGCCATCAGAAACGTACATCACGTGGCCATTCGCGCACTCTGGGCATGCGCGTTCAAAGTATAAACAGGAAGCATGTGTCTCGCTCAGCATTCTAAATAGGGCTTACGCCGCTTGAAACGTGAGCGATTAGCAAACAATAGCTTGCCTCTTGATAATATATGCAACTGCTGTAGTAAAAAAAAGGCAGAGTTTAACTGCACAATGGCGCCTAAAACGGACAATAGTGCAAACAACGCTCCCATTTCTGTGTCCATTTTATAGTTTAAAGTGAAGACTGGTCTGCCGTCTTCCGGTGGCATTATAGTCATGTGATAGGGGCTTGACGAATAAGGGAAGGATACGCAATTACCCCAAAGCCCCAATCAAGTAGTGAATCTCTGCGGGCGGAGCAGCAGCATTTTAGAAGGAAAACGGCCTCTCATTTTCGGGGCTTGAAAACTCCAGCGTAGTGTGGACTGATGGCGTAACCGTAGCAAAACTTATGCGCTTTAAAACGAAAACGCATTAGTGTAAATGGGGCCTTAGTTTAGCACCTCATATAAATCAAAAGAACAGCGAACAAGAACAAATGGTGCACTTTACGCTCCAGACGCAATAAAACAAAGTAGATGCAAACCAAGTTACATGTTCACTGGCCAACAAAGTGAATATTGTAGGTCAGCTGATGGCCATTATCCCACGCATACAGCACTTTATCTTTGGGATTGTAGTCCACTTGGGTCACAAACGCGTACTCATTTGTGAACGGTAAACGCGGTGTGGCCTCGGTGTTCGTGTGCGTATCGTAGGCGTACAAAACCTCGCCTTCTTTCTGATTGTAGACATCAATGGCGTACAGGACGCCGCACACGATGAAGCAGTTTCCATAAGAGTTACGCTTCAGTCCAGTTCTCCATGTTGTCTCCTTCTTTATAGAAAGGTCGCTAGGGTCCAGCTTGCTGATGACGATGACTTCCTGTTGCGAGTAGTCGTAATCCAGCGCTGGGTAAATCACCCAGAGTCCGCTCTCGTCTACAGCAAAATCGATGTCTGAGTGACCTCGCCATTTCCAAGGTGTCGTATCCTCATAGACTGCATCGTGAAGCTGGGTCCAAGCCGCCACGTAGCGCATGCGCAGGTCGTATTTGATGATGTTTTTGGTGAAGGCTCTGTTGTAGTAGAAGGCCCCGTTGTAGACCACATGGCCGGTTCCGATCCAGTTGTAGGGAAGTTTGTAAAGGTTACTCCAGCGGCCTGTTATTAATGAGATATTCATTAGAGCTTGATTACGATTACAACAGTTTGCTGTGCTTTATTATGCCTAGTTTCCACTGAGCGGAACAGTTCAGTACAGCACTGCAAAAAAATGCTTTTTTTTGTCTTGATATTAGTTCAAATATTTAAAAATTTGGTAACGCTTTCTTTTACGACCCGCAAAGTACTGTGTAAGTACAGTGAAATAACGGTGTACTTTTCTGTACGTATAGTATAAGTATAATGAACGTACTTGTAGGTATAAGGGAACAAACTGTAATGCTTGGGTAATAAGGGGGTAACAACCAGATATGCAACACGC
>CAIGQQ010037819.1:1249139-1260944 GCA_903798035.1 Danio albolineatus | reverse complement strand
TATCTATCTATCTATCTATCTATCTATCTATCTATCTATCTATCTATACACACAAGTCTATTAAAATCAAATTGATTAAAATCGTGTTGACATCAGTGTCCATGTCTGACAGACATTGCATTTTGGTTACTTTCCAACACAACCTAAAAACTACTAAATATTAATGTCTAATGATGTTACAGCTTGATGTTGTGTTGGTTACCATTATGACGTCCATCAGACTTTAGATTTTGGTTGCCATACCTGCCGAATAAATGTCAGTATTTGACGTCAATATGGCGTGTTGGCTCAACGTTGGATTTTGGTCACTTTCCAATACAACCTAAAATCAACAAAATGGCTACGTCATTTCACATCATTATTACACAGTAAAATAACATTGTCCTTAGACCCTGGCTAGACATTGAATTTTGGTCACCTGACGTCATGACCTAAATCTAAACTACACTCAAAATCATGTTTTTTTTTTCGCTTGTACAACCTACTTATTTAAAATGAGCTGAAGCAACACAATTCTTGATATTTCATTGGTACAACTTAGTTTTTTATGTTCAAACTACATCAATTTGTTAAAAGTGTTAGGTTAACTTAATCGATTCGTGTTGGGACAACATGAATGAACTGTGTGGAACCCTGCATTTTTTACAGTGTACACTGTAAAACCCAAAAGGTTAAGGTAACTCAAACCATTTGAAGAAATTGATTGCAACAAACCATTTCGGCACATAATAGCATTCAAAAACTAATCATAATGAGTACTGTGAACTTAATTCATTTGAGTAAATGAAGCAATTTCAGCACAGTAAAACCCAATAAATGAAGAGAACCCAAACCAAATGAGTACTGGAAAACCTAATAAGTTAAGGCAACTCAAACCGTTTGAGGAAAACGACTGCAACAAACCATTTTAGTTAAAAAAAAACTAATCTATATGAGTACTGTGAACTTACTCCATTCAAGTTCAAATAATGATGTGCTTAATTAACTCATTACCTTCAACACTGAGTTCAAAACTCTTTTCAAATGAGTAGAATTACTTACTGCAAATTTTGAATTGACTACACTCATTTAATTTGATTAAGTTCTATCTATCTATCTATCTATCTATCTATCTATCTATCTATCTATCTAATTTTCTGTCTGTCTGTCCGTCCATCCGTCGGTCGGTCCATGCATTGTAGTAAAACAGTATAGGAAATAGTTCTACTATTTAAGAAAACTGTTTTCTGTAAACGTATTTTAAAACATAAATTATTTCTCTTAAGAGAATTTTCAATATCTGATATTTATTATCTTTTTAAGATACTGATTAGATTATTACAGTACATGCAGAGCACCATGAGTCACAGCAAAAAGGTCGCTGGTTCAAGGCCCGGCTGGGTCAGTTGGCATATCTGTGTGGATGGAGTTTGCATGTTCTCCCCGTGGTTGCGTGGGTTTCCTCTGGGTGCTCCGGTTTCCCCTACAAGTCCAAAGACGTGGTATAGATGAATTGGGTGGGCTGAATTATCCGTAGTGTATGAGTGTGTATGGATGTTTCTCAGAGATGGGTCATAGCTGGAAGGGCATGCACTGCATAAAACGTATGCTGGATAAGTTGGCGGTTCATTCTGCTGTGACGACCCCAGATTAATAAAGGGATAAAGCCGACAAGAAAATGAATGAATGAATGAATGAATGAATGAATGAATGAATGAATGAATTAAAAATAATGCAAATGTGCATGATGCTTTGAGCAAAAAATATTAATACATTTTTGACAGCAAATAAAAAGTAAAAAACAACAGGGTATATATATATATATATATATATATATATATATATATCTATATATACACACACACACACACACACACACACACACACACACACACACATTCAATAAGTTCTATATTTCCAAAAAATATTTTCTTAAATACTGTGGATAATTTAACTTAAAAGGTAACCTTATATAATTTTTAAAGCTATGCTTGGAAATAAAGAACATTTGCAGTAAAGTGATCTTTAAATTATTACAATTTGTGGAAGAAAAAAAATCTTTAAATAATATTTTAACTAAAAAAATTACTTTGGAAAACAAAAAGGCCTTTTGGTTCTTTCTGGCAGCTTTTTAATAGTCTGCATTTATTACTTAAAACCGTAAGGCAGTAACCTTTTTAAAGACAACTTTCTGTCGACATAATAATGTTATGAATTCAGAACATGGTAAAAGAGTACCAAGGCAAACATACCAAGACAATCTTACAATTTATATTAGTGGGGTCTCTGGGTGTCATTCCTGCAGTCAGAAAAGACTAACAACAACAAAATAAATCACCATTTCTATCCTAACAAAACAAATCATCATGCAATATTAACTGAAATAACTGTGGTTACCACAGCCACTGCAAAACAATGGATGTGAAGACACTCAGACTCTCCATTAGTTCATTCCAGCAGACACACACAGACACCATTAGGACAGACGTGTCAATTAGCCTCAAACTAGCTTAGTGAGCACTTGTGGATTTTGGGGACACACAGTAACATTCCAGCTGAACCTGTTTATGTGTGACAACTGCCTCTGAAGCTCAAACACTTCAAGCTATCAGCAGCCAAGAGATGAGAGACGTTCTGGCTGAGGAACAACAACAGATGCTTCACCACTGACAGAATATGTCTGAGATAGAAATGTTTGATTATAACACAAGTTTTTCTTCTCTTTTATGGTTTTAGAATAGTAATTATTATATGCTAGCTAAAAAAATGACTTAATTTTGAAGTAAAACTGCTAAGGTGGCATGGTGGCTCAGTGGTTAGCACTGTCACATCACAGCAAGAATATTGCTGCTCCTTCTTTCCACACCCTCAAATTCATCTCCTGGTAACTCCAACACAGACTCTTCCCTAACCACCTTCTCTCACCCTTTTTGTTTAGGCGTGAGGGGAGGGCAGGGTCACTTGTGTTCATCCCCTGTATGTAATCAATTCAATCATCCCAATGCATTTATAGTCCCTGTAATAATAATAATAATTAATAATAATTCCTTACATTTATATAGAGCTTTTCTGGGCACTCAAAGTGCTTTACACAATGGGGGGATCTCTTCATGCACCACCAGTGTGCAGCATCCACCTAGATGGCGCGACGGCAGCCATATTGCGCCAGACCGCACACCACACACCAGCTGATTGGTGGAGAGGAGACAGAGTGATGAAGCCAATTTTGATATGGGGATGGTTAGAATGCCATTATGGACAGAGGCCAGTGGGCAGATCTGGCCAGGATGCCGGGGTTAAACCCCTACTCTTTTTCAAAGAACATCCAGGGATTTTTAATTACCACAGAGAGTCAGGACCTCGGTTTAACGTCTCATCCAAAAGAAGGTGCTCACTGAGCAGTATAGAGTCCCCTTCACTATACTGGGGCATAAGGACCTACACAGACCGCAGGTTGAGCGCCCCTGTTGGCCTCACTAGCATCACTTCCGGCAGCAACCTAGCTTTCCCATGTGGTCTCCCATCCAGGTACTGAGCAGGCACAGCCCTGCTTAGCTTCAGTGGGTGACCATGTAAGAGTTGCAGAGAGCAAGCTGCCAGCGACTGTATGCCATCCAGTCTTCGTCCGGTATTCTCTAAGTTGTGCTTTGATGTCACCCCATGTCGTTCCTGTGTCTCCTGTGTTATCGATGTCCTTCCAAGTGAGTGATAAACTCCTGCGATCCTTTGCCTTCTTCAGAGAGTCAAGGCATGACATTGACTTCCATTGTATTTTATTTTATACCCTTAAAGGCAATGGCTGTACAGCTTACTAAAAATGTTTAAAAATTGTTTAAAGGAAGGCATAAGTAAAGTGTTTAGGTAAGTTTCAATAACTTCTGTAAAAAACAGATTGTCTAAATATGTGTGAAATAAAATCCCATCACTGTTCAGGGTAACAGTTATATTTAGGCAAAATGAAACAACATGCTTTTTTTCTGACCAGTACTTATTCAAATCTATAAACGTATAAGTAATCATAAGCAGCTGTTTGCAAATAATCTTTGCTATTTCCTTTTCTAGCTCACTTTCTGAGCATGAATTCGGACAAAAGGAAACGTTTTATACACAACGGGACCATAATGACTCATTTTCCAAAATGATTACATGTTTGTGAATTAAAAGATCACTATTATTCATAATCAACAATGCTGTGTAGCATTGCAGGACACATGATTTGTTTTGATATGAATTGTATAACTTGTTTTGTTTATCCTGCATGAGAGTGTGATCATCACTAGATTTTTTTAGTGCACTATGGGAATTATGTACCGAATGATTCAGTGAACTGGAATGATTTTGAAAGTAGGATTGACCTAGATATGATGACTCCCTGGATAGTGCACTGACTAACTAGGGAGCTGACTGTGACACACCCATAGTTTATAAATCTAGCCATTTACGGTTGCCAGGTTCAGTGTTCATTCGTTCATTCATTTTCCTTCGTCTTAGTCCGTTGTTTATCAGGGATCGCCACATCAGAGTGAACCGCTAACTATTTCAGCATATGTTTTTTTGCAGTGGATGCTCTTCCAGCCGCTACCCAGTACTGGGACATATCCGTACACACTCACATTTAATTCACCTATAGCGCATGTCTTTGGACTGTGGGGGAACCACAACACCCAGAGGAAACCCAAGTGAACAAGGGGAGAACATGCAAACTCCACAAAGAAATGCCAACAGACCCAGCCTGGGCTTAAACCAGTGACCTGCTGTGAGGCTAAAGTGCAAACCATTTATTTACATTTATATTTAGTCATCTAGCAGACAGTTTTATCCAAAGCGACTTACAAAAAGAGCCTCTCAGATATCCACAATAATTACTGACACAGACCTGTTGTGAGCTCTGAGGTTAATGACAGATTATATGTAATGCTTTGGCATATTCCTGTCATTATTTCAAAACAGCACTATAATAGCCTAACTTATTGTAGACTCAAACTTTATGCTCTCTGAATCGACGTGTACAAAACTGCATACAGTTTAAAAATGTGCTTGACACAATGCTACAAAATAACAACGTATACCTTTACATAACATACTTACATTGTTACAAATGTACAGATAGGTTTCACTTTGATTGATTTGATTTGTTAGACTGTTTGACCACAATGAGCCAGGACAGGCTTCTCAAACTTTTAATTAATATTTTAAATATAGAGAGAAAGAGAAAAGGTTTACACGATTTACAATACCACTGATTTAATGTACATACCAATCTATAAATCTCAATATTCCCCATAGTCAAAGCTATTTACACTGGAACAAAAAACAAATGATATATCTGAAATATTTTAATTATATAAACCCAAATGTAATTATGATTCATAATAATTATCCACTACAGAGGTATACAGCAGATTCCACAACAACTGTCTGTGATATAGATGCTCTCAGTTGTGTAAGTGCACATTAAACAGCTGCCGACATGCAGAAACTCACATCTCTGATACAGTCCAAACATATTTTTAAATCGGTGATATGCTCATAATTATTCTGCATATGTGGGAGTACTACATCCTCACCAAAAGAAATAAAAAATACATTTAGTGACACGACAACAACAGTATTAGCCAAACTATTGTGAGTCTTCCTTTATGACACTGCATACACTACCTGACAAAAGTCTTGTCGTGGATCCCAGTTTTAATAGCAATAAATAATAACTTGACCTCTAGTTGATCAAGGTAGATTTTCTGCTAAATAATCTGTTGAACTGCATCCTAATCATGGCAAACACTGCAGAAGACCTTTTAGAAGTTGCATAGACCCAAGATTCTCACAGAAATCAGTTAAGTTTGGTAAAAGGTAAATTATGGTTTGGGGTTACATTCAGTAAGGAAGCGTGTGAGAGATCTGCAGAATGGATGGCAACATCAACAGGCTGAGGTATCAAGACAGTTGTGCTGCCTATTACATTACAAACCACAGGAGAGGGGAAATTCTTGAACAGGACACTGCTCCTTTACCATACTTCAACCTCCACATCAAAGTTCCTGAAAGCAAAGAAGGTCAACGTGCTTACGGATTGGCCAGCCCAGTCACTGAACATGAACATTATTGAGCATGTCTGGAGTAAGATGAAGGAGGAGGCACTGAAGATGAATCAAAAGAAACTTGATGAACTCTGGGAGTCCTGCAAGAACGCTTTCTTTAATTATTTAAGTCATTGCAGAGATGTATGGATGCAGTCCTCCAAGCTCATGAGAGTCATACACAATATTAATTCTTTTTTCCACTGCAGCAAGGCATGATCATATATTCTTTTGGTCAAATAAGCAGAATCTAAAGGCCTTTCATATAATTCACTTCTGATTCCAAATGATCAACTAGATGTCAAGTTATTATTTGTTGTCGCTAAAACTTGGATAGGCGACAAAACTTTTGTCAGGTAGTGTACATACACACACACACAGACACACACACACACACTGGATTAAATTAACACTTTTACATCTCTCAGTTGTTTTTAATTAGATTATTATTGATTCAATGCCATTCACAATACTTTATAGGACTGTAGTTCTTTTTCTTTTTAAAGATGTAAACTCCACATCTTGTACCAATCCGAATAAAACATTCAACAGCCCTCAAATTAAAGATTGTGTAATGCCTTTGAACATAGCTCTCACAATTTAAAATCACAACTATCCATTTTATGACCTCCAAAAAAACATCTGTTGAAAAAACTGCAATGATTTGTTGACTTAACAGAGGGTGCAGAAAGCACTTGAAAACGAATGCCGAGAAACCCAAATGTTTCATGCAAAGCTGCTGCAAATAGCCCAGGTTCACGCTGGCGAATAAACATTAACCAAACATCATCTGCTGCGGCTGACCATGAGTTATAATAGTGCTGGACGGTCAGTAGCTGCCAGCAGAAAGGCCACCAAAGGTCCAGATTTCACTCACCACACCAACCAATGTATTTCCTGTTCATTCACTAAACACACCGAGGTCAAGGATCAGCTCTTATGTAAAGCACTATATAAAAGGACATTGGCATTGTTACCGCATTTTGAGGCTCGGTGTCTGTTCTGGATAAAAATATGACAGGCCTTCAGCTATGATGGCCATCATTACCGTGACGGCTCGGTAAAAGATGTGACGCATTAAATGGGACGCAGATGTTCCCGGTTGGTCCTAGTTTAAACCTTGTGGCAGAAGTGTTACGACAGTTTCATAAACAGGAACCACTTGAGCCTTTGATTGGCACTGTGTGAGGTAATGTCCCAAGAAACTACAGCCAATAGAGGCTGATATTAACAAAACACAGCGGCCGACTTTGTTCTCTTTTTGCATCAACCCTATAATTCTTCATCCCTCCATCTTTCTCTCTCTCCGTTCTGCCTATGATCGTTCATGGCTAACTGTGGGATTGTTTATGCATCCCTTCTGTAGTAAATTTACCTGCCAATTCAGCGCCAATCCTCATTCCTGGCATCCTGTGCTAATAATAGTGCAAAAAGTGCACATGCCTTGTTGTTACTCCGAAGAACTATTTATATTCGTTACCTTTACTTAACCTTTAGAGCATGGTTTATTGCACTTTTTGATGTATATAAATAAATTAATTTATAAATATATATTTATATATTCATGTATATAAATATATTCATACACTTACCTGCCACTTTATCAGGTACACCTTAGGAAGACCCCTTTTTGCCTTAAGAGCTGCCTTAATGCTTTGTTGCATAGATTCCACCCTGGGAATATTCCTCTGAGATTTTGGTTGACAAAATAGCATCATGTAGTTGCACATCCATGATGCGAAACTCCCGTTCCACCACATCCCAAAGGTGCTCTACTGGATTGAGTTCTGGTGACTGTGGAGGCCATTTGAGTACAGTGAACTCATTGCCATGTTCAAGAAACCAGTTTGAGATTATTCACGCTTTATGACATGGCGTGTTTATCCTGCTTGAAGTAGTCATCAGAAGATGGCTATACTGTGGTCATAAAGAGATGGACATGGTCAGCAACAATACTCAGGTAGGCTGTGGCATTGACATGACGCTCAACTGACACTAATGGGCTCAAAGTTTGCCAAGAAAATATAGCCCACAATATTACACCAAAACCACCAGCCTAAACCGTTGATTCTAGGTAGGATGGATCCATGCTTTCATGTTCAGCCCCTACTATCTGAAAGTCGCAGCAGAAATCGAGACTCATCAGACCAGGCAATGTTTTTCCTATCTTCTATTGTTCAACTTTGGTGAGCCTGTGTGAACTGTAGCCTCAGTTTCCTGTTCTTAGCTGACAGGAGTGGCACCCGGTGTGGTCCTCAATTGCTGTAGCCCATCCGCCTCAAGGTTCGAGATGTGGTGAGGTCAGAGATGCTCTTCTGCATCCCTTGGTTGTATTTAAGTTACCGTTACCTTTCTATCAGCTGGAACCAGTCAGGCCATTCCCCTCTGACCTCTGGCATCAATAAGGCATTTGTACCCACAAAACTGCTGCTCACTGGATTTTTTTCTCTTTTTCAAACCATTCTCTGTAATGGTTGTGGGTGAAAATCCCAGAAGATCAGCAGTTTCTGAAACACTCAGACCAGCCTGTCTGGTACACACAAACTTGCCATTGTCACGATCAGAAGAAGGAGATTGAGTCAAACGTATAAAAAGCAGTATTTATTTACTGGCTTGAAGGTTGACACAAGCTGAAGGCATTAACTGGACGAAGGTGAAGGGTTAGGGATCCAAACAGGAGAGAGATAGTTCAGCGTTCATGAAAGTCACTTTCCTGATTGGAGTTAGGATGATAGCAATCGCTGGGAGCACAGGAGGGTGTCCAAGACGAGGTGAAGAGCAGGTTAGGGAGATTGTGTCCATAAGTGATACTCGACGAGGAGCTAGTGACGGAAGGGAGCTTATAAAGGTGCAGGTTAATAGGCTGGGGATTGTGCACGGCTGGAGGATGGTCTAGGTGATTGAGAGTGATGAGGAGATGATGAGGGGTGACGAGCTGGGGATGTGACAGCCATCTTCAAAGTCACTTAAATCACCTTTCTTCCACATTCTGATGCCCTTATTTATTGCATACTATTATTATTCTTTTTATATATTTTAAATAGCTTTTCTATATTTTAGTTTTAATTCAATTTCAGGCTAAATTAATTTCTTGTTTTGTTTGTTTTTAATAATTCTACAAGCTACAATTTAAAATTGCTGAACTCTACACCATTCCTTCATGTAATCCCAACACAAATCCATTAAGCTACAAATTTGAGTCAATTGAACTTAAAACAATTAAGTTGTGACCAAAAAACTCAGTAGTAGATTTCAGCAAGCGGCAAATATCTTTTTTATATATTTATATTTTCTTACAATTTTAGTAGTTTTAGTTCTGTATCTCATGTCTGTATCTCATCCCTGTATCTGTAGTTCTGTATCTCATTTATTTAGATCTTTTCATCTAAAAGTCAGCCGAAATGTATTTTTACATTTTAGATTTTTTGTACCTACATCTGCTATCTGCTCGCAAGCATTCAAAAGTGTCATGAAATTATACTTTATACTTTCTGTCTTTTTTTACACCGCAATTTTCACCCTGCACAGTATTTTCAGCTAATTATCCCAAATAGTAACAGGTTTTTGTTTTCACAGCCCTGCCTCTGCTGTTTTAACCTCTTCACCTTTTCACACGTTCAACCAACAACAAAGCCGGTTTAAAAAATCACAACATAACAGAATTAGTTAGGGTTACCAAGCTGGTGGCTATCATTTACAATGAGTCAAGAGCTGTCACACACATACACACACAAACACACACACACCCAGCCGTAAGAGACTTGTGCATGTTTCTGTAGGATCGTCCAGGCTCCTCTTAAGTGCTACAGCTGTGTAAGCAGACATATATTGTTTTTGACCCCAGCAGAACTCGACTCCAATTACCATACTCGGCACCGAGCCCAAAACACACTCCCACACCCAACCAGGGTGAGTTTTGAAACAAATGTCATGTTTTTTCTAAGGAAACGACGGCCGTGATGTCTGTCCAAAAACTTTATTGAGGGACATCTGTCTCTGGTTGTATTAGCAGAATCACATGCAATAACAACACAGCTGAGCTTTTGAAATCCTAAATGATTAGCGTGTAAAACAGATGCAAAACCAAGAATATGTTGTGGGGTTAGTTTATCTAAAAATGAATTCAAACAATAATTTATTCATCCAAAGTCATTCTAAACCCGTAGAACTTGAATTCATCTTCTGCATGCAAATAAAGATATTTGTTGATATTTGGATGTTTTAATTAGATTACGATTAATAAATGATTGAATAAAAAAATTTGCATAGTTCAAGAAAAAGTTTTGTACAGTCAAAATGCTCACTTTGAATGAAGATATTAAAATAGTTGAAGGAAACACACTATCTACAATTTTTCTTATTAAAAAAAGTGAAAATAAATAACTTGCACTTTTGGAAACAAAATAAAATATTTTTAGTGTTTTTCATATTAAAAATAAGCAGTATCTCTTGAATAATTTATTTAAAATTTTATAATAATTTAAATAATATATTTTTATAGCATTATTATAAAACTTTAAATAAATATTTTGATGGAAATAAGAATTTTAATGTAATGGAAAATATGCCGTCTCAAAGCATCTTTGGCACAGCATCCAATTATAGTCAGTGTAGTGCAAAGTAAAGCTTTACTAGAGATCAGATGTGGCTTCAAAGTGGATGCAGAAGTATAAATCAGCCTTATGTCTTGCACGTAGCCGTGCATTTATACTTCTGCATGCTGTTTGTGTTGCTCTGCAATAACACTTCTGATATGCTGGCTGGCAGTAATGTTCTGTGTCTGGTTTCTTTGCGAGTGTTTTGTTTTGTACAAGTAACTCAAATTTGCTCATTCAGAGGCAGGAACCGGCGGACTTGCAACAACGTTTCCAACTGGAGCTCCTCCACGGGACAGGGACTGAGTCTGGACAGACTAGGAAACTCTCGCTTCAATGGGCTCGTTGCTCTCTGTGCTGCCCACGATCATTACAACATGTAGTTACATTTTTTGTGAGGTGCGCATAAGTGTTGGCCTGGACCATACGCCTGATGCACAAGTATATAAACAACGGGTAGGGAAATTAATTGAAATAATTGACCTGGAAAAATTTGATAAAATAAAGAAAGTCATAAAGGTTTATAAGCACTTTAGCATGGATTTCCATTTTTAAGTGAACGATCCATTTTAACGATTCAATATGCGTTTTATAGTGCATGTAAAATATTAAACGAAGCTCCATAATATTGTGGTAAATTCTCACAGTGTTAGTCCAAAAACACCGGAGTGGATTTAGAGTAAGGTCAGAGGTCTAAAATGGCAATTAAATTATATTACTATGCCATCTCAAGGATTAAAGATTGGAATGCTCTGGCAGTGCCAGGAGTAATTTAGGCCAGGGCATATGTGCCAAAATATGCAGCCTACCGCACTGGGAAGGGAGATTGTGTGAGAAAGCTCATTTGTTAAGTGTTGTTTGACTTATTCTGAGTGATCTGTCTGTGAGGCTGGCTGTGAAAACTTCCCTTCTCCCCATTTGGGCTTTTCTGTCCAATTGCACCACTTACATACAAAGATCTGGAACTCCGAGAACACAGACATGGGTGATGCAAGTGAACATTCCAATGCTGGTGAACTGAATACGTGCTCTCTGATTGTACAGTTTAATCTAAGGACCGGAAACGAGCTTATATAGTGCATCTTTGCAAATAGAATAATTGATCATTAATATAATATAATATAATATAATATAATATAATATAATATAATATA
>CAIGQQ010037819.1:1201609-1249129 GCA_903798035.1 Danio albolineatus | reverse complement strand
AATATAATATAATATAATATAATATAATATAATATAATATAATATAACAATTTTTGGGTCTTTTCATATGTCAATAAATAATTCTTGTTCTAAAAATGATATTGTTTTGGGTATTATTTCACAAGTAAAATAAAGAATCAAAAGATCAATTTAATAACTGATACAATACAATATATATATATATATATATATATATATATATATAAACAAATAAATCACAATTTAAATGGAGAAATAAATAGACATATTTAAATGTATCTTTAAATTGTGCTGTAAATAACATCTACTAATAAAACATAAAAGGTACAAAAGTGTTGGACAACTCCTTCTTTATTACAATATCTGTAAAAATATTTATGACTGGAAAGGCAAAGTGGTTTATATGAATAATTTCCATATTAAAACAAGAATCATCATTTAATTGCATATGTTTAAAGATACGTATAAACATACATTTTTAGTTCTATAATACAATAATACAAAACAACTGGTAAAACATAACACTATAGGTATTGTAAACTAAACATTTAGGGCATTTTAATAAATGTTTGGTAAGCATTTTTGACACTGTTAAGTTATAAAGTGTCTTGTCACTGTGGTGGTTCCTTTCACAAAGTTTACAATATTGTCTCTGCAGGTTTTTTAAAAACAAAGGTACATTTTGGTTTCCCATGGTACAAATCGTGACCTTAAAAGGTACAAATGTGTACAAAATAGGTACTGCCCCAGTGACAAGGGTTTGTACCATTTTTTTCTGAGAGTGCAGTCATTATTTTTCCTCAGCACAAACAAACAATAATAATAGATCACACTAAGCAATACACATATATACAATATATACATAAGCAACACGCTTTATTCAATTATTTATTTATTTAAATTATTTTTAGATCCAACTTTTATAGTGCGAAAATGATTTCGATTTCCCCCCTATCCTTTATTAAGACAGATTAACATTATACATTTGACCTCGTGGAATTTCACGTTTCATTAACACTGATTACCGAACACGTCATTTCACAATCCCCTGATGAACTTCGTTTCAAAATCTCACGAATCCTACAAACACTAATAACACCCATCCATCCAGAGCTGTTACAAAACCAAGAAACTGTTGTCTTTGCGTAAATTGGCAGGAGGTTTGATGTCCAGTCTTTAAATGTGCCAAAAATATCATGTGCAACAAACGAATGCCATAAGACAAATGAAAGTAATCACAAGATAAATGCACTTGTCAAAAAAAAAAAAAAAAAGGCAAAGAAATAATTTATCTAATAATCAGATTATGGCAAAACCGTAATTGGCAACAAGCTGTGCGTAAATGCAAGTAAACAAAACACGATCTATATACGAAAAAAATCTTCTTACCTTATTTATTGCTCTTGCATCTCTGGCCAGAAGAAGCAGATATGTTAAAATGCTTGCGTAGATCCACATTTTTCATCAACCAATCTATCACAAGTCCTGCACTGTTTCCACCTGATGGCGTCTCTGAAGGCACCTGTAAGCTCAGTCTGGTATTATGAGTCTAGATCCTCCAGAACACAGGTTTAGGGCTCCATGATTACAGGTCACGCAGAGTTGTGTGTGTATGTGTGCGTGTGTTGTGACGCGCAGCAGCTTCAGCTTCAGCTCCGCTCAGATGTGAGATGATGAACGCCCACCATCACCATCACCATCATCCTCTCTCACACCCTGTGCCAATGCAAGGCGGAGGAACACTGGCTCAACTTCTGTACCACTGAGACATTTATGTGTTGTGCTGATGTGCAGCTTGCCTTTCCAAGGACATTTATAAGTGAGCGACGACCACTGTAATTATATTTCTATAATAAAGAATAGCTATTATGAGAAGTACATTTGGTGGTAATGCTGTAAACATGAATGTAAGGCAGATGCTGCTTTTTTATGTAGCCTCCTGTGGTATTGTCAGTCATAATTATGTAGCATATCGATATTATTAATGCTTGAAGAACTTGTGGGTATGCGCTTCATGTTTTCAGGAGACAGTTTAATGGGACCTTGAGCCAAAAAACTTAGCTTAGGTTTTAGCTGTTGTCTAGCGCCCTCTGTCGGTTAAGGATTGCAAAATCGTCCACTGAACGTTTGAATAAAATGTAGAGTGTGCTAGAATTTTCTTTCTTTCTTTCTTTCTTTCTTTCTTTCTTTCTTTCTTTCTTTCTTTCTTTCTTTCTTTCTTTCTTTCTTTCTTTCTTTTCGTTTTGCAGGCAATCTTTATAATATGAAACACTTTCATATTTATTTTTTATTTATAAATAAATGGAGAAATAAATCAAATATATAAACGTTTTATTAAGGTAAACAAACAAATTAAAATGAGCTTACAATAATCATTGTTTTATTAAAATAATATGACGGTTATAATAATTGTAAATTATTAGTATTAAATGTATAAAAATATTCAATTAACTTGATTAAAATAAATTATTAAAATAAAAAAAGACATATATAATACATACATAAAATATATTGTTATGTTATATATGATAATTATATATCGGGGACGCGGTGGCGCAGTGGGTAGCAAGAAGGTCGCTGGTTCGAGCCTCGGCTGGGTCAGTTGGCATTTCTGTGTGGAGTTGCATGTTCTCCCCATGTTTGCGTGGGTTTCCTCCGGGTGCTCCCCCACAGTCCAAAGACAGCAAAAATTTTCTTTGGTGTGTGTATGTGTGTGAATGAGTGTGTGTATAAATATTTCCCAGTGATGGGTTGCAGCTGGAAGGGCATCCGCTGCATAAAACATGCTGGACAAGTTGGCGGTTCATTCCGCTGTGGCAACCCCAGATTAAAAAGGGACTAAGCCGAAAAGAAAATGAATGAACAAATAATTATATATCTATTTTTTTATTTTCTCAAATAATATCATAAACATTTTAATTTAAATTACATTTTTAATTTAATAAAATAGAAACATCTATGAAAGTATAATTTAAAGCCCACGAGTAAGTAGGCTATATTACATATACATATGCTGAAAATAATTAGTATTTTCCAAATAATATTTTTGTTGCATTTATTATATTAATTTTGTTTTTTTCATTTAGCATTGTTTGTCTAAAAAAATCGTAAACATTTATTTATTTATTTTTTTTGTGTTCAAAACAAATAAATACAAATTCGACCTAAAAGAGCATTATTGCATAGGCTACACATAGCCTACTGAAAATAATAATAATGTAACTTAAAATAAACTAAATATTTTCTAAATAATATTTTCGTCACATTTAAGATATTAATTTTGTTTTTCGTTTAGCTTTTTTTAATCTAAAACACTAACAATTCCTGGAAATCGTAAACATTTTTAATTAATATTATTTTTAATTTATCGTTTATAACAAATAAATACAAAATAGACCCCTAAAGAGTAGCTATTATTTGCACACACATGCTGAAAATAACAATAATGTAACTTAAAAGAAATTAAATATTTTTTTCCAAATAATATTTTAGTCCTGTTTATGATATTTTCTTTCCTTTTTTTGTTGCATTTTTTTTTTGTTTCTAAAAGAACACTCCAGGAAAGATAATAACCCGCCTCCTTTAGCCTTCATTGGCCGAATGAAACCCGGAAGTAGACTGTTGTTTATAAAGATATTTAACCACGTGCTGAAAAAAATGGTCAGATTCAAGTCAAGGTAATGAAGAAAATGTCTAAGTTTCCCGGTTTTTAGATGCTTAATTGAACTAAATTTTTAGATGCTTAACTGTCTGGACATTTTGTTATTGTTTTTTTTCTTCTACCGTACAGGTATTTGCTGTGCGAACTGTGTGTCTCTGAACCCAGCAGTCTTCAGCTTTTCGAGGATAAAGTCGTGTATCAGGCACTCAGAGGGGCCGTGAACCGAGCCCACGGGGACTACGGAGCGGCGATCTTTAATATAGGCGTATTGGGTAAACAATTAAGATTTCAAATATATAATAAATAGTAATCACACCTTCTGGGACATACTCAAGTATGTTGATACTTAATTTGTTTAGCTTAGTTTATTTAATATGTTCCTAAATGTTGTGCAGTGAAATATCTGAACGCCCACACCGGAGTGGTGCTGATCCGATGCAGAAAAGCGCATTATCGGCTAGTGTGGTCTTCTCTTCCCTTCATCACTTTCCTGGAGAACAGAGGACAAAAAGTGCGGTGCTTCTTCAACTGCCTTCATGTCGGAGGCAAGTATTAATCGGAAGCTAGAATTAATATTTAAATAAAGATTATTGCTAGTCGCAAGTGTCAAAATTGTGATATGTATTTACCAAATCTTTCTTTCTTCTACTCCTCCTTTTTCTTTTCTTATCTGCGGTTCTAGATTAAACAGATATAAAATTAAAGTATTGAAAGGTGTATCTTCAAAATTGTGAGGAATAAAGTCAGTTTGTATGGCATTGTTCTTTCTTTTATACCACTTGTAGATTAAAAATGTGTGCAATGGAAATCCAGTATTTATATATGGTAAATTGAAAAAGTTTTGACAGTTTTAGTGACTTTTTTGGCCAGAATTTTGTTGAATTTATTCACAATTGTGAGTAATTAGAAGAGAAGAGTGTTGCGAGATATAAACTCAAGAGTATGCAGGGAAAACAACATAACTGTGAGATAAAAGTTGCAGTGACTTTTTCTGTCTGACTTCACTTCTGACTATTCTTGTTTCGGGTTGACATCCACAATTCTAATTCCATTTCTGGTGATGAGTGAGATAGAAACTGTCATTTCTGAGACAAAACATAACAGAATGTTTACACAACAATTAAAATGGAAAACCATAATCTTTTTGACAACTTTTTGCACTACAATATTATTCAGAGAAACCGGATAATGCAGACTGTTGTGCAGTTTTTATTTTATTTTATTACAGTTCTTAAAGAGAAAATGAGAAATAAAATTGGTAATACATCATTGGTATTTAAAATTTTTGTCATCTAATTATCTAAACATCAAAAGTCATCTGAGAGAAACACTAAATTAAACAATTTTACAATAAGGTTAAGTAAACTCCATGTTTCATTTTTTTGTGTTGGGATCCAAAAACTTAAAAACTTAAAAAAAAAACTAAGATACTAAATTAAGAGATTAAAAAACTGTCATGATAATGAGAAAACAACTTGTATCAATATTACAAGGAGCTTAAGTGGAGATCATGCAAAAGGGTTTATTATGTTAATATCTTAACACAACAACAATGCCATTTTAAACATAAAATTATAAACATCTTTTCCATTTGTAGTACAGTATTTTTACAGTGAGTACAGTGCATCATCAGAGGTATGAGAATTAAAAGAAATAAAATGTAAACTTTGAGATTGCTTATGAACTTAAAATGTCTGGATGCCATTGATATTTTTTTTTTTGTCGCAATTGTGAGGTGTCATCTTGCCAGTTCCTCATTTGATAATTACTCCTACGATTACTCATTTAACCGGGATTCACCTAAAACGAAAGTCACAGTTTACTCACCCTCTAAACCAAAAAAACCCCAAAGATGTTTAAAACTGGTTTCTTGTCGATTAAAAGTCATGTAGAGAAGATGTTCGAAAGAACGTTTCATTCTCGTGTCCTTTCAGGCTGCAATGCATTAGTGCATAGTGAACATTTTTCTGTCTGAACTTAACGTGGTTGACAGCAAAAATCACACAATTTTACATCTGTTCATCCCTCATCTTTTCCACAGGAACCATTAGGACGAGTCAGAAGTTTCTTATCAAGTACAACAGACAACAGCTCCAAAGAATGCTGCTAGATTGCAAGACAGACGGTAAGTTCTTTGGTTACATTTTTATAACATATTAAAGCTTAAAGAGTCCATAAATTAATAGCAGTATTTTTACTTTATTGTTTTCTTGCGATCTAAACATTAGCAGTTATCTTAGAGCAGCAATAAATGTTTTTTGTACTTAGCTTGCTGTTTCCTTCTAGATTATTTACATTAAAATAATAGATATTATAAAGTCAAATGGATGCTAATGTAAACATTTTCTAAATCTTTAATGATCAGCACCTATCCTACATGACAAATAAAACTTACAGGGGTGTCTTTTGCAAATAAGATATCTTTCATTCATTCATTTTCTTGTCGGCTTAGCCCCTTAACAAATAAGATATCAATTAGTATTAATAATGCTTGTACCTCTAAAAATAGAACTAATTAAAAAAAACAGTTCTTGTCTGGTTCAGTGTTATTCATTTAGTATTTTATTTAGTAACAATTTACTTAAAGGGGTGTCTATAAGACTTCATAAGAATGTAAATGAGATTTTATGCATGCTTATGATAACTGTCACAAAGTTTCATTTTCTCAGTTATGTCATTTTAAATGCGAGGATGGCATTGTTTGTTATGACAGCTTAACAGACAAATGCATCACAACCTGTTTTAACTTAGGTTGAGATCACAAGAACCATAGGTCGAGATCCTGAAAATTGGATAAATGTTACTATCTTAACATACAATTATTCACATAAAAGCACAACATAACATAACATAAAATGATAAACCGAATTTCACTATATACAAAAAACAATAAAGATACAACGAATGGCCTCTAATTACAGGTTTTTATTATTTTAAGCACCCGAATCAGTTTGTTGTATGTTTATTAATTATTAAAGAGTGGTTGCTGTTGGCAGGCCAACAATACAGCATTATTCATTCATTCATTGATTTATTCATTCATTCAATCATTCATTCAAATATTTATTTATTCAGTTATTTATTTATTTATTTTAGGTGCAGTGTTTTTTTTATAATTCAAGATTGATTTAAATGTTTGAAATTCTATGAGGGTTACTTTATCAGATATGGCATTTATGTGACATGTTTGAGAACCACTGGTATAAAATGTTCATTCATCTTACATGCTATCACTCTTACTTTTTCTCCACAACACAGCTGAAAAACAAGATGTCAGGCGAGCCATCTTGAGCTGTTCTCTGAGTCTAGTCAAAGGAGAGGAAACTGATGGAAGTGATGATGGTGATGAAGAAGACACCTAAAATTTCCAATATAAAACAAAAAGCAAACATGCGTTAAGTGTAGTTCATGAAGGCAAAATGCAATCATGCAGTGATCCATACTAATATTGTTTGTACTTGATGCCGTCGAATAGTGAATTGTGATGTGGTGCCTGAATCTTTTGTGATGCTAATTGTTTTGGTGCATTTTTTATTTTATACATCAATTATGAATGTAGTTTAAGTTGACGTTTCTGTTTTTTTTGTATGAATGCCATGTGTAATGACGTATCTTTTTTCGCCCCAGAAAACTAATACAACTTCTGCTGCTTCTTGCTGTTATTCACTCAAGATTTGTAAGCATTTGTTTCAAATAAAGTAAATATTAATAACCTAACTCAAACAATACTCATCAATTAATACTTTGACAGCAAATCAGCCTGTCTAAATCTGTGCAAGTATACTATAAAAGGGATTGTTCACTAAAAAAAAGAGCGAAATTATCATTCACTCACACTTTACCTTTTTCAAACATTTATGACTTGCTTACAAACATATATGATTTTTTTTCCTTTGTGTTTAACATAGTAAATAAATAGTACATTTTCATTTTTGGGTGAACAATCCCTTTAAAGTTTGTAAAACAGCCACAGATAAATAGCACTCACACATTGGGTGTTTATTCAAAAAACTATATAGGATTTCTTTATTCTTTAAGATGGGAATCCCTCACACAAAGATGATCATATTAGGGGATCATTATTTTGAAAAAGTGTATATATATATTGAGAAATGTATTGGGTAACAACAAGCATGCGAGAAACCATGTTGTGTAGTCAACTGCTCCAATCAGAATCGGAGAATCCGCGCATGCGCACTTTCTGACCTCTCCGAGGCTTATAACCCTCATCCGGGTGTTTACGGTTCCCGATTGGCGACCCGTCGCCATATGTCTGAATTTCTTTAGCTTGAAGTAAAATTTGGGTTAAAACCCATTTTTAACCGTTTTCCTCTTTTGGAAAACGGCTAACGCCTTGTGGGGCGCAACACTTCCCACGCCGAGGAGAAACTGCGCTTTTCAAGGGGCGAGGCCCCGCTTTTTGGGCACTTGTTTTTTGTGTTAGCACACAGGCTTTTTTAAACTGAGACATTTGGATTGTGTCTCTCTGTTTTTCTCACGGTTTGTTTGTGGTCAAGATGTCGCCGTAATGGGGTCTCCGCGTTTGTTAGAAATGAATAAGGGCCTTCGTCGCCTGACCCGCAGCCGCAACAACCCGTTTACCCCGTTTAATGCTAGAGAGCTCGGAGGCTCTCAACCCGGAGTTCGGCCTCAACATGGAGAAAAACCCAAACGCCAACAACAACAGCAGCAGTACGAAGATCCCGCCCCGTTCCAGCTCTACAGGCCTCAACCAGACAGACTCTAAAGCCAAAACAGGTACAGAATCAGGGCCTTGTACACAAAAACACACGACTGTCATGATCAAGCCGGGTTTTTACGCTTGTTTGGGGTTTTACAGCGACATGTTTTTGTTTGTCTGTCGAGATGACGTAGTCGCGGATCGCGATTGTCCCGTAGCGTTGTTTAATAAATGTGCATAAATTACTTTAAAGAAAGGAAGCTGATGAAGTGTCCATAATAAGGACTATTATTATAATAATCGACGTATGGTTACAAACATAAACATAAAATGAGAGAATAAATAATGGTTACACATGTTAAACGTGGTGAGGTTCTTATGTAAGTTGTGTTTTTACTTTTTAATAGATCTGCTTAATTGCAAGGTAATTTCTTTTTTTTTGGCAAAAGTAATGTGAGGGTTAACTTTAGGTATCTTATTTACATGTATCTATGTAACATTAGAGTTTGTCAGTACATAGAGGTATTGTTTACTCATCTTGCGTTGACTATGCTGCCGGTGTTAATGGAAAACACAACAATGTGCTTATTAGATAAATGTTATTCTTCATTCAATAATGAATACTACTTTTACAGACTTTATGGACAGTCCCAAAATAGTATTTCACAAAAAAGAACAGGAGATGTCAATGTTTTTTAATAAATATAACTGGTTGTTTTAGTCAGTCGGTTCAATAAATAAACAATGGAGGATGTCCAAAGTAATCACTACATATATTTTGCCACAAATGTAACTAATCATTATAAGGCATGAATTAGCTCGCTATATTATTTTTTAAAATATGTTTTAAACAAAATTTAAACTGTTTTTGTCTATTTTTATTAATTGTGAATTTATTTTATACTTTTTAAAACCTGTTTACTTATATTATTTACAAAAAAATAGACAAATGTAGTGGAATTCTAGTTGGTTATATTTACATAATTGAATGATATATTTTACATAATAAAATAATTTGCGCAATCTGGCTGAAAGGCGTAAAAGGTTGAATAAATGTAAATTGTTGACTCAGTAAATAATTAATACAAAGACCACCCAAAAGATGCAAAAATCCTATTATTGTTGACATTAGTAAGACTCCATATTTCATTTTAAATTTGTAATATTATTATTATTATTATTAAACAAGATTTTATTTTTTGCTATTTTTAACCCTTGGTGGGAATTTATTTTGTGATTGTTTTTAAAATACCATTTAGTAATACTAATTATGCCAGTTAAATCAGTTCTGTATTTTCCTAACTTGATCAGTCATGTTTACTAAGTTTGTATAATTTATGTCAGCGCTTTGTCCACTTGCCATAAACTGACATTCTGATAACACTACATGGGCGGTGTCTGTGTGTCACGCTCTCAAATAGATACATGGATTCCTCCTCAACTAAGGTAATGTTTTCTTAAAAACCAACCGATTCTCCTGGAGAAATGAATATTCAGGTTTATTTCGTCTGCTGCTTCTCTTAGCAGCAGATCAGATGAATGGGGGATCATGGTTAGGGTCTATTTTTGTCAGTTGTACGCCATGTGACCAAAAGCAAATCTGTGCCAAAAGCTACTGCCCTCTAGCTTTTGGATGCTCCCTGGAAAAGCCTCCAGCCAGGGGTGTATGAAGTACTTGAAAGCCATAAATGGGTGAAAGTACAGGCACCTTACTAGAAAATGACTTTGGTAAAAGCTAAATTCACTGTGTAGAAGTTTTAAAGTAGCTGATTTTTTAAGTATGAAAAGTATTATTTTTTGTTTACTCTTTATAATGTGTTTAAGTAATAAAAGCAAAAGTAAATGCGGTAAATAAAAGCTTTAATTAATAGTCTACATAACAAAAAAGTAAATGATAAAACATGCTACGTACACTGAGCAGCATGTTTCACAGATTTTGTTTTCTTTAAAAGGCAACATTTTCATATAAATTTTAAATAATAATAATAGTAATGATTATAAAAGGAAGTACGGCTGTGCTATATGGACAAAATTATATTGCACTATTTTTTTTTGCTTTTACTTTTTAAAATGTATTTATTTTTTATTTATTTTTAACGAATATTGCGATTGCGATTTTGGCAACTGTTTTTGCTTTTTCAAACAAGCTACATGGATGCATTCTAAATGTATTCAGTGCACAAGAAGTGCATAACAAAACATTTCACAGTGAAATAACATAGTATTAAGTTTTTAATAAAACTGTAGTAAAATTATCTTTAAAACAGACAACATAAAATAAATTAAGATTAACTAACCTCACCTCTCGTTAAAAACATACTGTACACAGTAGTACTAACTGCTTGATAACCAAAAGTGAAATAAGTTGTCCAAAAAACAGACAACGTGAAAAAATAAAGATAAACTAACCTCAATTCCAGTCATAACAATAAATACAAACTAACGTAAATCAAAATCACCTATTCAGTTCTCCTGCTCAACTTCGTTGTGCGCGGAGTGAGCTCTGATTGGTCATGCGCACAAGAAAGTGAACAAAAATCAAAATAAATTAATAGATAAAATTGCAGCCTTCGCGATTTAGAAATTGCATGTGCTTAAATCGCATTTTTTTTTCTTTTGCAATTGCGACTGACTTTTAGTCTTGGTTCCTTTAGTGTCATTTTGTAGTAAGTAATGAATGTACTTCAGAAAAATGTAAAGGTACGGAATTTAAAGTGGCCAGAAAAAGACACTCAAGTAAAAGTATTGATGCTCTTAAAAATACTTAAGTACTGTAAAGTGTTATTACTTTGTTCCATTAAAACAATACCTCCAGCATATCAGAGTCAAATCACTGTAGCTAACAATGGCTTAAACAATACTGTGTTTTAGTTTTGATAATGTTTTGACGTGTGCTTGTGAAGCATACGGAATGGCCGTCTCTGCTGCCGAATGATAAGCTGTATGTGTTTACAACCTCCCACCCTTATCATATGGCACTTTCTGAAACACTTCAGCACAACATGTGACTGGATTGATAAGCTGAGGCCTGTGTGAATGTGGTCCAAAAGTTTACAAGTGGTCTAAGTTACATTTTAAGTTGTTAGTAGAATGACAACATCCAGTTGTCAATGCTACAAACAATAAAAACTATCCCAAACTAAAAAATCCCAAAATTGGTGCAGACGCTGACCTTTTCAAGTTGGAATAGTATATTGATTTTTGGTTTTAACCCGTTTTTTTTTTTTTTTTTTTTTTTAGATGGTAAAAATAATGGGGGCTCAAAGCGCTACAGCCGTAAGCGGGAGCCCACTTTTGCCAAGGCTGAGAGCTTTCCAGGCCCACGCCGCTCACAGCCACAAAAAAATAAGAATTTTGACAAGAGACCCCCTCAGAGAGGTGGCGCAGGGGCACGACAGTATGGACTTGCTGGTGGTGGGAGAAGAGAAGAGGTGAGTTATGATTCATATGCGCTTGTTTGTAGAGCTGTTGTTAGTTACGCTTCCGTATTGCATGTTAATGTGAAAATTGCAGTAATCATGTTGGTTAATGAACGGCAACGAAGTAGGCTATAATGCAAGATTAACAAACAGACATGTAGTCGGACCCTATGATTTTCTATTATATCAGAATAATTTTATTTAAATCAACTACATTATTATTATATTTCTTTTGTTTTTAATTTTTGCTAAACTCTTAAATTGTTTTTTATTTTTATTTTAATGGTTAAAATAAAATGTCAGTTTATTGAGTTTAACACACTTTAACTAATTACTTCAAATTCTTACTTTTTAAATTCAGTTAATTACTATTATTACCTCAAGAAAGACATCCTACATTGCAATAGATATCTTTCTCTCTCTCAATTTCTTTATTAAACCCTTTTTAATATGCTCTATTCTTTTTATATTAGGTAGCAGAAAACCGCCGGGCAGAGTTTAGCCCGGCTCAGTTTGCTGGACCCAAGAAGATAAGTCTGAACCACCTGCTCAACTTTACGTTTGAGCCAAGAGGAGGCCATTTTGGCTCCGGAGGAGATGGCCATTCCTGCTGGGGTCGCCGCAACAAGTGGGGGCACAAACACAAGCCTTTCAACAAGGAGCTTTTCCTACAGGCTAAGTGAGTAGAGCAGGGCATGTTGTGCTCGTGTATATGATAATTCGGTATTGCATCTTTTTTTTTTTTTTTGACATTTTAATACTTTAATTGTGAATACATTTTGAAATGATGTGAACTAATTAAAATACAGATTTTTTTCTGAGTAGCTTAATAAAAATGATCTGAAAACTTAAACTATTTTTTTAAAGTGTTATATTTGTCTAACATTTATTTTATTGAATGGTTTAGTTAACAATAATAATGCTGGTGAAGCTTTTTGATGCTAAACCCTTTAGTCCAGTTTCACTTTAATATTTAACTTATTACACATAAAAGGCAATTTTGAGATATTGTTGAGACCAGGCTTGAACAGACTGTTTATACCAGATGCCGAATTGGTCACTCTAGGTTGACTCATTTGTATTTATGGAATAATGATAAACCACCAGCATGTAATTACCATCAAGCTGCTCTCACCATGAAACGTATTTTATTAGAATGTGAACGTTTTAGTACCATAAGACAAGATTTTTTTTATAATGAAAACACGTTGGATGATTTTAAAACTGTAACACCTTGATGCAAACAACCAAATGAACTTGTTTTTAGTGTGCTTGCCTAATTTTGCCATGCATCAGTGTCTATTCATGTACCCTGAATAAAAATGATTAGTTGATAATGACATCTTCCTTATCTCCACTAGCTGCCAGTTTGTGGTAAGTGATGATCAGGACTATCAAGCCCACTTCACTGATCCAGACACTTTGGTGGACTGGGACTGCGTGCAGCAAGTGGTCAGTTCCAGACTTCATACTTTTTATACTATCGGTCTCTTGTCAAATGTTTTAACCTTTCTTTGCATTTTCCCTCATTCCACACAGCGCATCTACAGTCATGAGGTGCCCTCTTGTCCGATCTGCCTGTATCCCCCAGTGGCGGCCCACATGACGCGCTGCGGCCACATCTACTGCTGGCCATGCATGCTGCACTACCTTTCTCTGAGCGAGAAGAGTTGGTCCAAGTGCCCCATTTGCTATGAGGCCGTGCACAGCGCTGATCTCAAGAGGTTTGCGCAAAAATGACTTCTGTATAATGTTTGGTTTTAATTAATCTGATTGTAAGACTAGGAATGTGCATATCATTGCTGCAATATTGATATATTAATATTCGGAAGTTAAATTGGTATCGATAACTTCTAAAAAGCATTGATATTTTAGTTGTATAAAAATTATTCGTAACTAAATGTTTTAGCACTAACTACGGGATGATCATTAACCTGTCAGACAGTGTAGCTTGCCCAAAGTGGCTGCATGAGATCTGATTATGAACACTGCTCTTTCATGATTGGTTAGACTCACATAGTGTTTGCTATCAAAAAATAAAAAACAAACGAAAAAAAAAAAAAATTACACTAACTTCAATGATATTTAAATATTATAAACTTGTATTATTATTATTTATTATTCTATAGCAGTTACATAGGGCTAACAAAATAGCATTCTTTTTAAACATCACATTCACATTAAAAATAAGTAGTATTGGTGTTGAAACTAAATATTGGTATTGAATCGCTTTAAAAAATGTGGTACTTGTCATCAACTAATTTACAGACTAATTTGATAATAGTTTGAACCGAAGTTTTATAACTAACTAGTACAAACCCTCAGATACAGAAAATATGTATGCATATACAATAACCTACACTTAAAATACTTTTAACTATTTAATCACTCTGTCATCAAATTACTCAAATCATTTTACTCTGTTAAAAAGAAGAAAAAAAAGCAAAAGCTTAACCAGAGCCAATGGAAAATCATTCAAAAACCTGACAGAAATTTCCATCCTCATATAGCATTAGCCAACATTAAAAAAGCCAAAAGTATTAGGAAAAGTTACAAAGAAATAGCATTATTACAGCCTTTAAAAATATAATTAATGTGGGAAATATCATATAAAAACAATATAATGCCCTTTTGCAGAGTCTTTTGTTCAGGGAAATGAACTTGTTAACTTGGTCTAGACCCACACATCCCTTATTGGAATGTCATAAAAGGCAAATAAACAAAGGAAATACATTTTATTTTATTAAAATTAACATGTAGCACATATTTTTGAAGACACTTTTTGCTTTAATCTTGACTTTTTTTATTTTTATTTTCAGCGTGGTTGCGATGGAGACCCGTCAGTATGTGTCTGGAAACTCCATCACGATGTGTCTGATGCGAAGAGAGAAAGGATCTCTGGTGGCTCTTCCCAGCTCTCAGTGGGTTAAAGTGGAGGAGCCCATTCAGTTTGGAGGTCAGATGTTCTGCTGTTTGCCTGTGACGTTTAGGATGTTCAGTTGAGCATGTCTTAAATTTCACAGTTTGATCTGATGAAGAGCCGGTTTCCTTGATACGTCACTCACTTTATTATTGCCTTTTTACATCAATACATTTATATTTTTGGAGCTTTGATGTTGCCACCTTATGTATATTTTTGTACTTGTTTGGCTGAGCAAGCATTTTAGTGCTTTTGTGCAGTTTTTCTAACTTGCCATTCTTTTCCTTGTTTTTTTGCAGATGTGCATTTGCGTTCATACTCCAAGCTGCTGCTGGCATCTCGGCAGCAGGTTTTGGGTTTGCTGGCTGAAGAGAGGATGGCTCTCCAAACCCAGCTCAGCCAGGAGAAAGACGACCCACAGGCCTGTTTCATACAGAGCGCTTTACTGCAGCTGCAGGTACACATGCTTTCATGCTGACAGATTAATGTTGGGTTGGGCAAGCTGTTTGTCACTTTGAGGCGCAGCGATAAAACTAGTTTAACAAGTAATACTTCTGTTTTGTAAAAAAAAAAAAAAAAAAAAAGCACGTTTGTTACACCAAAAAAAGTTTAAATCTTGACTTTTAAAGCTGTTAAAAAAAACTTTTTGGTTATGGTTACTTATTGGTTTTGATTGTATCTTGTATTTTGGGTAATTTGTTATATACAAACTAGTTGGGCTGACCATATCAAACTTTATTTTATGAATGTTAAACATCAGTCATTAACTGTTATAGAAGTTAAGTGACCATTTTAAAATAGCTAAATTAATTAGCTTGGAAAGCTAAATTATGTAGGTTTGCTTTTAAGTGTCTGCTAAATGCACAAATGTGTATTAAACTACTATATTATTATTATTATTATTATTATTATTATTATTATTATTATTGTCTTATGTTTAAGTGATCGTTCACACAAAATGAGTTAATGAGTTCTTCTGTTAAACACAAAAGATGTTTTGAAAACTGAAAACCTGTATGGAAAGCAAATACAATGGAGGTCAATGGTTACAGGTTTCCAGCTTTCATCAAAATATCATCTTTTGTGTTCAACAGAAGAAATGAACTCCAATCAGGTTTGAGCAAGTGAAGGGAGAGTAAATTAAGGATTTTTTGGGTAAACCATCCTTTTAAGAAATCAGTTAAAAAAAAAAAAGAAATAGGCAGTTATTTGCAAAAACTGCTCACAGCTAATTAATCCTCCTGTTTTATCTGGGATTAACCAGGAGCGAGAGGAGACTCTTTTGAAACGGCGTCGTCGTAAGAATGCTGGTTCTGTTGATGGGATGGACATGAGGAAACTATCTCTGTCTGAACAATCCCCTCCAGAGGTGACTGTAGTCAAGAACCTCACAAACTCAAAGGTTAGTGGAGACTGTTTTGCTTTCAGCATGCTCTAAACTTCAGTTGATGATAACCATAATTCAATCAGTGGTCATTCTTTAGATAATAATAATAATTATTATTATTATTACTACTATTATTTCAATGCATTCCTAAGAATATAAATGCATGTATTTAGACCACTTACTTAAAACTTCATAAATCCTTTATAGATCTGAAGAGTCTTTCAAATCAGCGAAACAAATGTTTTTTTGAATGATGTCACCTACCCTGCTTTAATGTAGTGTTTACTATCTCAGCCCATTCTGCAGTATGCTTCAGCATTTGACGATGAGGTACAGGATGCTCAAGAAGAGCTGCTTGAAGAAACGACCAATCCCAGTGTTCCTGAGGTGGCTGAAGAGATGCCTGAAGGAGATGTAGAGGACCTTCCTGTAGAAGAGACCCCTCAATCCAGTCAGACCGCTCACCATGGCCCACATTACTACTTCTATCAGGGTGAGTGTTGCTCTGTTTGTAATGATGAAATATTTTGTCCACTTCAGATCTAAAGAAACGATAGAGGAGGAATATAAATCTGCTTTTTTGTCTGCAGCTGAGGATGGTCAGCAGATGTTTCTTCACCCAGTGAATGTGCGCTGTCTCCAGAGGCAGTACGGGAGCTTGGAGAACAGCCCTCAGACCATCACTGCTAATGTTGTGGAGATTGATGGACAGACGGTCACTGAGGTACTCATTCTTACAGATTGTGATAAACATGCTAGACTGGTGTTAAACTGTGTGTAAAAAAACTAGGGCAAAGTTATAACACTTTCAGAAGATCAGATTTTAAATTGTATTTGTCCTAAATAAGTAATTAATGTACGCCTAATATTTAGGATATTCGTCGTCGGCACCGTTACCTGTCTCACCTGCCCCTCACGTGTGAGTTCAGCCTCTGTGAGCTTGATCTTCAGCCACCCATCCTCTCGAAAGAAACCTTGGACAGCTTTGCAGGTACCTCAGTGTTAAAGTGTCTCCTGTATTATGCACCATGATATAAAATTACATTTTTTACTGTACAAGTTTGAGAAAAGTAAACTGCCATCATGTGATTTTTTTTATTTTTGTGGTCCTACAAAAAGAAAAACTTTTTTTTTTTTTTTACGTTCTTGCCTTTTTGCCAGATGATTTGGAGAAACGGAAACGCTTGAGGCAGAAGAAAGTGAGGGAAGAGAAGAGAAGGGAGAAGAGGATTGAGATGGAGGAAAATAGGAAACAGGGCAAATGTGAGATTTGGTTCTCCATTGGTTATTACATTTTAATGAAAACAAAGCCCTTTTCACCATAGAACATTGATCCTCAACTGATGTTGGATTATTGGATGCGTGTCTGTTTTTCAGACCCAGAGGTGCACATTGGGCTGGAAAACCTCCATCATTTTCCAGCTTTTGGGTCTCCTCCTCAGAATGGCCCACATCTTCCAGAGGTTCTGCTGGGACCCCCTTCTCCTCTGAGCAGCAGCCCGTCCTCAGGTGACACTCTCTCTTTCTTTCCTGGGCCTTCAGTGCCTTGTGTTCTGTGCTAAAGTCCTGTCTTCTTTTCAGATGGAGTAATGTTCCCTAATCTCAGTGAGCACAGTCCATCTCTGAGTGTAGTCAGTGTGGAAGAAGACTCCCACTGCATGTCATTTGCTCAGGTTTGACTTATTTTTAAATACCTTATTTTCTAGTTTATAAATACAAAAGGCCAGTTTCAGAACCACTGCAGTTTCTTCATCAAACAAGCAGATTTAATTTGTTTGTAAATTGTTAATCTTCGATTAATTAATTAATTATTATTTTTTTTTAATGTTACTTGGTAGGAAAGAAATGTACTCCTGCTCCCTAACCATGTATAAATGCTCTGTACAACTTCTGTGCTCTTTTTGTTAAACTCATTACACAATTTTTAATGCACTGGCATACTAATATTTTAAAATTATTTTTATTCTTTTTTTGCTGAAAGTTAAAGGTATAGTTTGAAACACAATTTTACTCAGCCTTTACTTGTCAAACTGTTGTGAGTTTCTTTTTTTTCTTGACCACAAAGAAGATAATATAAAAAAATGTTTTAAGCGTTTAAACATTAATTCCCATAGTATCTGTTTTTCTTACAAGGGATGTCAATAGCTTTTTTTCATCCGCCTATTTTCCAAAATATATCCAAAATGCACATGAAAAAAAGTTGATTGAAACGGCAAGATAAAATGTGCATGAAAAAAACGTATGTGCATAATTGAGTAGGATAAACTTTTTTTTCGATAAGAATAATGCACAAACTATGATTGAAACACTTTTACTGAACAAGTTCCAGTATGCCCATTTAAAAAAAAAAAAAAAAAAACATCATGTGATGATGATAATGTCTGTGAAAGGACAAACCAGCAGGCTGAGCACATTATAAAACATCTGAAGTATTGTTTTGGTCATTCTAAAATGCCTTTTTTTCCAGTATTTCAGTATTAGAGTTTTTTATATTAATTACCTCTTGAATCAAGAGCATCTCTGCCCTGCATCTCATGCCTTCAAACTCCACCACGTGTTCATTGCGTGTCGGCATTTGTCTTCTGAGGTGCAAGTAATTTATTAAATGAAGAAATGATTCACGCAGTTTCTCCTACCGCAGCAAATTCAGTTTTTTTTGTTTGATATTTGGGGCCAGTTAATCATGAAGTGACGGTTTGTTCTCTTTGACTCTTCGTCTGGAAACGCTGCTTTATTCGCACATTTTTTTCATGTGTATTTCCAGTTTTGCACATAAATTTAATTTGCATTTTTGGATGAAAAAATTAGCTATTGGTTGCAGGTTTTCAGCTTTTGTGTTCAACAGAAAGAGTAAACTAGTAAAGGTCTGGAAGTGACATTTTTAGGTCAACTATCCCTTTGGCAATTTTGTTTTGGGTGAAACTGCTCAACTCTGCCTTTTTTAAATTTTTATTTAATTTTTTTTATTCAGCTGACCAATCAGTGATGGTGGGGTGGGAAAAATACACCAATCAATCTTCCTACTGTACTTTTTATAATGACTGAACAACAAAGTTATTATTACTGGTTCCTATATTTTTATATTTAGTAGTATTCTTCAAAATTATTTATTAGTACCATGTTACTTGCAATGATTCTGAATGTTTTGAATGAGAAGCTGTAATGGAAGAATGAATGTAGCGGACACCATGATGTTACCATACTGATTATTCTGTCTGCTGTAGATGCTGAAAGGTGGCAAAGCTCGTGTGGATGCAGGGCCTAAAACCACCCCAAAGAAAGGTGAATTGCTTGACTTTGCATTTGTCTTTTGTTGATTCACTGTTTATGTACTGTTATATTTAGTGGCCATGTGTGTGTGTTTTCCCCCACAGCAGATATGTTTCTGGCTCCTCCTGCAGCAGACAGTGATGGAGAGAGTGATAACTCTGATCGGGTCCCTGTACCCAGTTTCCAGAACTCCTTCAGTCAGGCTCTGGGACAAGCTCTATCAAAGCTGGACCATGGAAATCAAACCCCAGCACCAGCTTTATCCATCCCTGGTGAGAAATAGACTTCAATACATTAACATTCAAATGTCTGGGTTGAATTTTTTGAAAAGTTTTGAAAAGAAGCCAATTATGCATAATGGGTACTTTTAAAAAAAATTCAAATACCTTTACTAGTAAAGCTATATTTAAGCATCCATCATGGACTTCATGGTTACATGATCTTTCTGAAGTCATTTTAATTTATGGATTTGGTGTTTTTTTTTTTTTTTTTTTTTAATTTCTACAAATTTTTTCTACAAATTAGAGATGTAATGATGCATCATTTACATGATATTGCATTTTTAAAAATGTGATTGCATTGGTAACAACTTTAGAATAATGGTTCATTAGTTAAACGCTATGAATATTTTTAACATGCCAGTATATCAATAGCACACATCATACATATGCCTGTTCTTACGCGAACTGGAGAGGTATCAGAATGAATTGTTTCTTCTGTGCAATTTGGTATCGGTTCAGTAATAGATCCTAACCTGTTATTGTGTATTGACATCATTTGACTCATATGCCCCCTCGACCAGCTGCCGTGACGTTTCCTCCTCTCGGATGTAATGACAATTCTTGTGGATCCAGACACGAGCATGTCTGTAGAGTGGGTTTTCTCCTCTGCGACGATCAGCTGATTGCCACGTCTGTTTATCAGTGCCGCTAATCGGCAAACAGCACCAGCACGTTAGAGCCAATCGCTCGCTCGACAACTCTCAAAGAGCAAGCTGAATAACTTACATTTGTTTATTTGATATAAATGCTCATGTTGTTCTGTGCATGTTCTTGAGTTTTGTTTGATGCAGGGTGTTTACTTTAAACAGGTAAAATTAAAGTTCATATATCTGACTGCTTGTCTTAAAGGACAAAATTGTATGTAAATTGTAAGCATATATTGAAAGCATCATCGATATCGAATTAAACCGAATCAATGGCATGATAATCGTAACTGAACCGAAACATATGACCAGTGTAGGTTGACAACTCTAGTGACCACTGTCCTGTGCAATAAAATTTGAAAAAACTACTCATACGTGTGTTACATATGGGGGAAAAATATACAATGGGCAAAAGAGCTCAAATGTTCTGCAAGTTAAGAAAATGCAAGCGTATAGAAAAATCTGAGAAACGCCTTAATCAATTTAAGAAGACGCGCACATGCAAAATAAAGAAACATGCTGCAAATAGTGCAGACCACAATGGAAGGTGTTTGGGAACCCCTAAAATTGATGAACCCAGGTGGCTTTTTTTTTGTTTAGAGTAAGTGGTTCGTAATTGATATTCATGACATCAAAGTTAGCTTACTTCATAAATGTATGTTTTTAATGAAAGCAGCTCTGGTGCACACATTGAACGAACAACAACCGCAGCTATTTCAAGCACAACTTTAAAGATATGCTTTTTAAATAATGTTACACATATCTGTAATCTGAGGAGCACAAATGTTGAATGATTGAATGAAATACGTCCTAGAATTCGCATCTAAAATTCTTATAAATGCGTATTCAGTAAAGACAGGTGCAAAAATAGTTTCGTCCATGCCTTTTCAGCGCTGTTCTTCTCTCGATGTGTTTGGTAAATACAGACGTTACTGTTTTAATGTCAAAATAGTCAGTTTGGCTCAATTCATTGAGGAATAAGTAAAAGGTTTTACCAATATGACCTTTTCTCTCTCTCGTCTTGTTTTTTGTAGATGAGAAAGGCGGCAAGAAGAAAAAGAAAAAGCAGAAGCTTCTGTTCAGCACCTCTATGGTTCACACCAAGTAAACACTGAAGTTCACCCTGTCACTCCTCCTGCCTTATTCCTCCCTTACGCTTAGCTTTCATCATCTCCCTTCCCTCTCCTCCTTCATTTCCCTGTTCAATAAGATTCTTCTCCACAGGAAGTTCAATAGTGTTCAGCTTCAGACTCTCTCAAGATCAGTTTCATTTAACATTACACTGTAGTTCAGTCCCGATTCTTCATTGCCCGCAAGTTAAACATCATGGTTGTTGGGTACCGATTGCACTGATAGATTTTGGGGGTCTTGAGGTCTCAGTCAGCCAGCTGCAGACACGTTCCGTCCCTATTTATCAGACACTTTTTACTTCAACCATGATGCTTTCAATCTGAATTCAAATAAAACAAGAATGAATTAAAACAACACTGAAAAATGCAAAAGAGGAAGAACGTGACGAGGGTTATATGCATTTGAGTTCTTCCTGTGATGCACAAACGCTCAACTATGCTGATTTGAACACATTTCTGCTTGTTTGTACACACGCACACCGAAACTTCTCCTTTTTCTTCCTTATATTCTGATTATTGTGAACTTCAGTCAGTCTGCGTTCAGCTGTTATCATCTGTCCAGCCTGAGAACTGCCTTTCACAATCAGATTTGTTCATAATTCACAAAAACACAAACAATAAGTCATATTTCTGCTGGAATAGCATAGTGGGTCTTAAGCACTTGACTATTAGAACCTTCATTCATTCATCTGTTAGACAGATTAAGAGCTGCTCATGTTCGATAGTGTTCAGAGAAGAGCTTCTGTGTTGAGTGAGGATGAAATGTAAAGACACAGAGAGGCTTTATAAAATGTTCAAGAGGGTTTAATTTTTTTTCTTTCTCTATATTTCATTATTTTCCCTCATGTGGTAAAGTTCTTGCATTTAGAGTAAGTTGGAATGAATAAAGGATTATTATGCACTGGCAATATGCTCGTCTTATTTAAAGCGCCATTATTTAAAATATTAAATATATTTTGTGAAAATATACATAGGAATAGTTTTGTTTTTGTGTAGGATGGAATGAAGTAATTATATGAAGGTAAATCAGTCAACGTTAATCTAATCTAAATGTGAGAACTTGTGATTAATAATATCTGCATGTGCAGGTTGAAGTTTACACTCACAGCTTTGATGTGAACAGCTGAATCTCTCGATTTGTGCGCGGACAATAATCAAAAGATCTGTGTTTTGAATTGGAAGTTGCAGATTAATAATTACGTATTTGTAAAAGGTCATTTACATATTCAAAATGACACCCAAAAGTGAGCACTTTATTGCAGTGTTGCTGTGCAGCCACAAGTCAACACTCGCAACCTTTCGGATTTGATTGGTCGGTGTCTGACCAACTTATGTTCATAACAAATTAAAAGAATATTTTAGATGAAATCCAGCATCACCATCCTTCATATACAGCGGTGGTCCTGAGATATACAAAGTCAAGAAAAGGAACCAGAAACATTGTCAAAATATTCTATGATCATACAAAGCTCCAAGGACAACAACCTCTTCCAGGGTGTTTTCTATGGGCAATACCAGCTCACAATCACAAGGGAACGTATTTATTTTATGTGTTGTCAGAAAAGTGTCTGATTCATGTCTTCCTTCGCAGGGTGGCAGGGCACACCCTTAGGGATAGGGTGAGGAGCTTTGTCACCCAGGAGGAGCTCAGAGTAGAGCCGCTGCTCCTGCACATCGAGAGAAGTCAGCTGAGGTGGCTCAGGCATCTGTTTCGGATGACTCCTGGACACGTCGCACCGGGAAGAGGCCTCAGGGAACACCCAGGACACACTTGAGGGACTATGCCTCTCGGCTGGCCTGGGAACACCTTGGGATCTCCCCAGAGGAGCTGGAGGAAGTGTCTGGGGAGAGGAAAGTCTGGGGTTCTCTCCTAAGACTACTGCCCCCGCCACCCAGCCCCAGAAAAGCAGTAGAAAATGAATAAATGTAAAAGTTACAAACAAATATTTTCAGATTTTTAAAAAGATATTACTAATTAGAGTTTGGCACAGTGGATAGCGGTGTCGCCCCACAGCAAGAAGGTCGCTGGTTCAAGCCTGGGCTGGGTCAGATTGCACGGTGTGGAGAACGTGGGTTTCCTCCATGTTCTCTGGTTTTCCCCACAAGTCCAAAGACCCTGCTGTATAGGTGAATTGGGTGAGCTAAAATTGTCCATAGTGAATGTGTGTATGGATGTTTCCCAGTGATGGGTTGAAGCGGGCATTCACTGCGTAAAACATATGCTGGATAAGTTGGTGGTTGATTCGGCTGTGGTGATCCCTGATTAATAAAGGGACTAAACTGAAAAGAAAACGAATGATTAGAGTAAAAAAAAAAGTGAATCAAGCATACCTGAGCAGCCACTGACTCTCTAGTTATCACTAGTGCGCATCTGAATGTGAAAACCTCAACTGCAGAGATGGATGAATTTGTATTAAGCGAATCTAAAAAATGTTGAGGAAACTGGACAGTTTGCCAGTCATCAGAACAATCTACATAGTATTAGAGCAAGACCCTGTCAGACCTAAGTAGAAAATGTCAGCAATATCAGGACAACCTCAAAAGTATGGATTGGCTTGCTCTGTCAACAGTACACCCATCCCATTTAAAGGCAAGCCAAAATAATTTGAATGTTTAGTTAATATAGTTAAACAAAAACTGCGAACAGTTCAAGAAGTTATTTTTATTGTTTGTATGCTTTGGTTGTGAGCTCTTGACGATTTAACATTGCGGGTCCCTGACTTAAGTTTGAGAAACACTGGCGTATTGGACAAATCACAACAGATCTGACCAAAGCAGTACATGCACAAAGAACTATTACTTCGCAGTATTTTAAGACTTTTGAGAACAAAAACCATATTTACTAGCCCAACAAATAATGCCAAATTCCATTTTGAAAGCACAATTAAAGTGTACATTTCCTTTTAGTCATCATTGAAACTATGGCATCCTATGAACAATGTTCATGAAAAGTCATGAGTTGGACACAGAAAATATAACGCTTCTGCCAGTGAATTGCCAAAAAGCTTTTATTCTCAGATTTTGATTACAAATACTGGTACAAAACAGACGGTTACACTGTTCCAATTATTCTCCTTACAGTTTTGCAAATTACAGATGCCATTTAATTTCAATCACAGTCTCACCTCCAGATTCATGTCTGAGAAACTGTAAGGCTACAGGGCAAGAATGGAAATAAAACGCTTTCCTCACATCTTGATGAATGCATCGAGAATCAGCAGTGTACTAAAGAAAACCGCGAGGAGATGAGTTTAGTGAAAAGAGAACGGAAGATTTTAGAATGCAGGTATTTAGAGAGATGAGGGGGAAAAGGGACGGTGTTTAAATTGGAAGCATAAGTGTCCTTATTTGGCCATATTTATGACTACACTGCAATAAACATTGACAACTTAAAAGTGTAAGACATTTAATGGCCCATATTGAGTCAATGTAACTTTTTAACCCAAGTAGTTGACTCAATAATTTGAGTCGACTCAGTCTGGGCTTCAAATTGCCTTACAATTCTAAGGTTTTCTTTTTTTTTTTAACTGTCTAGTCGGCATCAAATGTGCAGATATCAAAGTCATCATTGACAAATGGCTAAAGATGGAAGTCACAAATGAAGGACATAAACTTTAGACAGACGTTTACAGCTTCAGGTATTTTGTGGCCATGGCAAGAATTGGAGCCCCAGTCGGGACACCAGGGAAGGGTCCGCTGGATCCAGCGATGTCGATGTGGGAGTAAGGCAGTGGTTTGGCTGAGTCCATTCCATGCTGGGCAATAAAAATATAGATGGTTTATAGACTATTAATAAACCCCAATCTAATAATGCATTCAATCATTAGGCTGAGTATTGTGACCAATTCAATTAGATTTACGTAGTTGGTTTTATTCAGTTCATTTTCAAATAGATTCAACCTTGAATAGTTATCAATATTTCATATTAAATGTTCCATTCAAACACTAGAGTTTATTTAAATACAGCTCACTGAAATGGTTCTACTCAGCTCCGAGTAACAAACACGAACAACAAATCCTAAATATACACACAGGTAGAAGCACACAATGCACACTACTGTAAAAATGATGGATGGATATTGTTAACTATCATGAGAACTAAATTATGAAAATGCTTTAATTCGGTGATTAATTGAACCATTTACTTGACTGATTCATTCAAAACTGAAGTTTCATATAGAAACAAAGACAAGACAAACGTACTGTTTTGAGCCAAAAATCAAAAATACTACTTATTCATTGAATGGTGTAAAATGAGCATTTTATCTGCGATCACGTTTGTTTGTTTTTTTTCTAGAAAACAATCTTGTCTGTGTGATTTTGATCAACTTTATTATTTTTTTAAATAAATTTGATTGAAAACACCATGACAAAAAAACTTTATTGCATGAAGTTACAATGAAGTTTATATATAATGAAGTTTTCAAAGCTTTGAAGCTATTGAATCAATAGACGAATTACCAGTTTGTAAACATTCAGGATGCACACACAGCGAGGTTTCAGAAAAAAAAAAAAAAAAAAAAAGGTCGCTAGCATTTACAGCGAGGGAATGATATCCGATGCGATACAGAGTTTGTTGTTGTCTTAGAAATATATGTTATATAGATATAGACATATTATTTTCATAATGCTTTCAGCGTATTATAACAGCTTGTCACCCAGTGACAAGCACAGTTATTCGGCAAAATTAACGTTAAAAGTGAGCGGGGTTCATCTGACAGGTCAATTTGTGATAGCAGCACCCTCCCAATTTTTTAGAGAGAAGAGTGTTTCTACAGTTGGTTTGTCAAACCCACTCACCAGTGTGAAGCACACGTCATAAATTCAGGGTTTTTTAGTTTTATAGCCATTGAACCATTGAATTTTTGAAACAGTAATGACGGAACAAAGCCTCACTTACTGACAAAACAAAATAAATAAAAAAATCTGCCATCACCACTGCCAACACGTGTTCTTGATGATTTTTGTAAAGTGACTAACAGTGTCAGCACACAGGAATATTAATAAAAATAATAATGATATTACGACCAACAGTAGACCTCCCACGCTCCTTCAAAATAATGACATTTCCCACATTTGAATCTATGATTGTGTTTGTGTGGTTTTACCTGATCCAGTCCAGAAGCCATGATGAGGAAGGCTGCGGGCGTCTGGTGTCCTCGCGGTGTGGCGGACGACGGCAGGTTATTGGCCTGCAGGATGTCCTCATACTCAGACTTCCCTTTGTGGAACTCATAATCCTCCCGCCGAATGGTGGAAACCTCAAACAGATCTCCTAGCACCTCTCCGGCTGACGAACAAACACGTGTATGACGCATGAAGCACCATTTATGAAAACAAAAACAAACGCTTATTATGGTAGCTCGTCTCACCTTTCTGCCACTCTAGATCGTTTCCTGCACGTCGAGCGGCACCGTTGTCCATTATGATCTACAGTCGCATGTGAAACAAGTCAGTAGCAGATTTAAATCCAATTACTTTAAGCCTTTAGTAATAGAGTGGAGGAACTATGATGTCAGTTAACAGGCAAAAACACAAAAGCGATTTAACATTTCATCATCTCTAATGCCAAGTTCAGACTGCATGATTTTAGCCCTGATTTTGACTCGCTGACAAATGCCTGGCAAATCGGTGCTCATGCATGCGGTGACAATCACACAATATGAACTATCAAAGACGCGATCTGAGAGAGTCGCTGACGAGTCACCGATGCCCGGGAGATATTTGGCGTGCTGAATATCTGGAGCTGTCGGCGATTCAAATCATGCTGTGTGAAATGTGTTTTGACTGAAAATAACATCGCTGATCGCCTACAGCCAATGAGACATTTTCAGTTTATTCGGACACAAGAATATGAGGGAAAATTAGTGTAAATTTGGCATGAGCTCCCGTGTCTGTTTGATGTGTCATGTGAGCAATACCACAATCTAACCTGGTCAAAAAATTTAAAAGTTGGGGAGAAATTGCTAATTCCCTTCAAAGCCAGGTGAGCAAATATGGACATTTCTACCTCGTTAAAGGCTTTTTTCTCGTTATGTAGTTAAAAACAAAAGATATACTACGTGTTTTTGGGTGTGAGACGTATTTTGGACAAAGTTGTCTGTGATTCTTCCTATTTTTAAGTCATGCAGTGTGAAACTCCCTGTCACCGATCCATCTAGCAGTGTAAACAAAGCAGCGACAAAACGCTAGCCCAGATAGTCATGCAGTGTAAAAACATCTGTGACACGACTACTTTGAAAATCATGCAGTCTGAACTGAGCATAAGTAAATGTTTTTTTCTAAATGGGATTTCAGTTAAAATAAATAAATAAGTGAGGTTTATTTATAAACTAAATTTCGAGAGGATCACGTGCTTATGATTGAACACAGCTGGTACCTCATCAGCTCAGCATAATGCACCAATCAGACGAATCATGACTCACTATAAATTACCAAAGCTTTCCACTCCAGTCATCTTCGTCTTGAAGAATCCCCCCTTCCACCCCAACTCCTCCCCTTCTCTGATAGGGCGGCACGGTGGCTCAGTGGTTAGCACTGTTGCCTCACAGCAAGAACGCCACTGGTTCAGCCTCTCTCTGAGCTAGTCGGCGTTTCTGTGCGGAGTTTGCATGTTCTCCCCGTGTTCGCGTAGGTTTTCCCCGGGTTCCTCCCACCGTCCAAAAACATACAAAGTAAATCAACTACTCTTAAATGGCCTCTTAAGGCATTCTAGTCAGATATATCTCAGCATGTTCACAAGCAGGGGGAGTTCTCGAGACTCACCTGAGCTCAAACTCTCCTCTCACCCTTTAAATGGGAGGTAGCCCCGGGCTCAAGGATATTCTGAGCTCAGGGCTCTCTCCCGGGACAGCATGCCAAATACGCTTCATTATCAATAATCAGCTAAGTGTGAACTCTTGAAATAAAATTGCTTAAAGAAGGTATGTGGTAAACTCAAACTCAAGATATAAAACACACTAGTTACACCCCCTCATGATTTGTTTTAGCTGTACAACTAAATGGGATCAAGGCAAGTTTATTTATCCGATTCAGAGCCCTCACTTCCGCGACACGGGCCCGGTTCAGATAGCATAGTGTGAGTACGGCCTGATTTATACAGAACTGTTCAACTAAACTACAGTGTTTAAAGCAAGTACAAGTTTCACAGTGGAGAAGTGATTGAAATACAGTAACAAGTTCCTTTATGACTGATTACACTCAACACAGCGAGCGATGCCAAATGTTTCCCCTGTACTAGTACATTTATTGTATTACTCACAGAGTATTTTGGCCCCATGGCTCTGATGGCGTGTCCTGTCAGAGTGGCAATAGTGAAGAGATGAGGAGACACTTCCTGCAGCGCCTACAAAGGGAAACAAAATATTAAATCATAAGATTGACTAACTAATTAACACACAGGAGAAAGCCCTTTAAATACATATTTGAAGAGTGTACGTGCTGGAATATGTGCGTGTGTACCTGCTCCTTCATCTCACACAGTAAGTCCACCATGACCATTCTTCCTTCGGCATCAGTGTTTCCAACTCGGATTCTTCGGCCGGCACGAGACACCACCAGTTCGTCCGCCACATAGCAATCTGACCCAAGAGTTGAACAAGAAGTTTAGCAACAGTGACTACAGCTGGTCAGCATATTCACACACACTTGCTTACCGGATCCAACACTGTTCCGCACCATGGCCATCGCACCCACAACCTTCAGGTGCTTGGGCTTTAGTTTGGCTAGGATCTAAAATAATAATAAAAAATACATATATTTGTATCATAATATCTGGATTTAAAGTCATGTTCTGTATAGTTTGATAATGTTTTGGTATGCAATTTACTGATGCCATTTCTTTCATATTTTAAAGGGCACCATTGATAAAAATTTTGTAAGCTGTTTGGACAGAACTGTCTGTATGTATAGTGCGTCCACAGACATATTGGAGTGACAGAAACCCAAACGGTCTGTTTTTAGACGTTAAAAAGGATCCAAATCCCAGTGATTTTGAGGCCAACCGCAACGTGACGGAGGAGCGCAAATTTCCCTGCCCACCGCATTGATTGACAGACACCATGTTTCTATAATAACATATACACACGTCCATAGAACATATTTATGTTTGCAAATAAACTGGGATTAAAACAATTGTTCTAACTCTCTGTGATTTTATAAGTTTACAACAGATCATGTTTGTAATAAAGAGAGTAAAATTGATATGCATTTCTTAACCGCTATAAATCACCACTGCCGCATGTTGTCAGTAAACGTGCACGTGTGGGTGCGAGACATATCATTTCAGAAAGGCTTGAATAAACTCCACCACAAATACATGAAATAAACTCTTTTTTGACAAATGAGCTGTATTTCAGCTTCATCTGAGTCTGTTTCTATGCTGTTTATCTGACGCAACGCATGATGAGAAGCAGACACGCAAGTAGGAACGGTGGGCGAGGAGAAGCAGCTCATTTGGATTTAAAGCCACAGGCTACCAAAAAATAAAAAATAAAAAAAATAGGCAGATTTTGGAGGCTATAATAAATAAGTTGATGGGTATTTTGATCTGAAACTCTACAGACACATTCTGGAGACACCAAAGGCTTATCTTACATCTTGTAAAGGAGTAAATTAGCTGCCCTTTTGTCAAAATAACCAATAATTATGTTCGATTTTCAACGACCTAATACTAATGTTCTAATGCTAAAGTTAAAAGACTTGGTGGAATAACCCTGATTTTTAACCTCAACAAATAATAATATTAATAATGATTATTTTTATTTTGAACAATTGCCATTCTCTTAAAAAAACATGTAACTAAATAAATAGTAGTAGTAGTAATAATAATAATAATAATAATAAATCGTTTTTTTTGAAAATATAAAAAATATCAGTTTAAAATTGGAAGTGTTATTAGAGCTTTACAGCATATAACAAATATTAAAATTATATTCGAATGCATACAAAATCCAGCATATTAAGAGAAACTACATTTTCAAGTGGCAAATGCAAAAAAAAAAAAAATCCACAGCTATTATACTCTAATATTCAGGCCATTAACAGGAGCAGTTGGGTGTTGAATTGGTACCTGGAAGAATCCGGCAACAGCCGCAGATCCACATTTATCTCTGTGCATCCCAGCCATGATTCCTCCAGCTTTGATGTCAGCTCCACCAGTGTCATATGTGATGCCCTGAAATACAACACATGTGTGCTGAAAACTGCTCTATCCTGAGTGTTCAAATTACAACTGGGTGATATAGCCAAATAAATCATTATCTGTGTGTTTGTGTGTGAGAGAGAGAGTGAGTTAGGTGTGAGTATGTATATTTATATATGCATGTGTGAGTAAGGAATGGAATAGTTCACAAAATTCAATGTGTGTGTGTGTGTGTGTATTAGGGGTTGAACAGTTCAGTTAGAAACAACAGTAGTGTTATGGTTTGATACATTTATGTTATTTCCCTAATTACAGAAAAAAAACTTTATTTATTAAAACTAAGATCAATAAGCATGATTTATTCATCACCTTAAACAATAATGGAGCTATACTTGACTGCATCAATATAAACAGTACAGATTTCACACCATACCCTATTGCTCAAATACAACAGGCTCTATGCACAGCTAGTGCTTTTCAGCCAACGATAAACTTTTGGCGAAAGGTTAATGTGACTATCTGCAACTTCATAAGGTTTTACAGCATTGATGTTGGAATGTAATTGAAATACATTCAGTTAAATAGACTTCAGCATTCATTTACTTGTTCAAGTGTAAAACGAGATGAAAGACTGTAAACGTTAACGCAGTCAGTAGCAGCAGGCTACTGCAGAAACTCCATTGAAAATACTGAGTCAAAATAAATTAACATATTTAAATCATGGTGTGGAAAAAAATGGAATTTAATGTGCAAGACAGTTCAGCGGAAGCGCTTGGGCTGGCTGACTGAAAATGAAAGCCCCTCTGCATATAGCCCTTTGACATGAACCTCACCTTCCCGACCAGCATGAGGGTCTGTTCAATGGGTCCTTCTCCACAGTACTGGAGCTTGATCACTCGAGCCTGATGACGAGGCACAGCTGTACAAACAGGAACATTTTAGAATAAGTTTGACACTTCATATTATATCACCGAGGTTTAGATTCACAGTCTTGAGCTCTGGAGAAAACTATTTCTTGATCCAATAACCACATACTCTTAGTTTACTTTTATTAACGAGGTCAAAATAATATTTGAATTATTCATTTTACGTTACATTGCTGTTGAAAAATGTTGGGTCCATTTTTTTTGACAATTTATGACGTCAACTCCCTCTTCAACTGACTGGCTAGAGAAGCAGCTGTCGATCTTAACTAGTGGACTAATGAAGATGCTGAAGCCCACCATGATTCAAATCAAACTCGAATAGCAACTTTTGCAAATATATGCACAGAATCAGAATGGGTTTTATTGCCAAGTGTGCTTCACACACACAAGGAATTTGTTTTGGCTACAGAGGCTTCCAGTGTACATAAAGTGACAACACAAAATATATACTGTATGAGAAAATACGACAAACATTAAACAGATGCAATTACACAAAGAGCTCTGGATGAGGAATTGTATTTACAGATTTGTTCTAAATATATAAGTTATAAGGTGCTGCGTACAAATATGTGGAGATGACAGCACAGGGGGAAACACAGCAAGCACAAAAACATTTAAATGAGAGGAAAAACTGATTTTGACTGATGTAGAATTTGGAAAACTTCAAATTTTTCATTTTAAATGTCTTTTCAGTTGTTACTTATTCTGCATTTAGTTTTATTGCATTATAATTTCACACGTTATACTTTTTATGCTTATTTTTTAATTCGACACTAAAAACAATACGACATCAATATTTTACTTAAATCTACACTTCATTTACTTGTAATGTGCTTTTGATGTATAAAAACATCTCTTCTTTGTGCTTTAAATTGAATTTCAGCTTTGAGGGGGAAAAAACCAAGAGATCGCCAATCACTACATTTATTTCTAATAAAATATTTTTCAAAAAATCCTGAAATTTCTCTATTCTTATATAAATCTGAATGTCTGGTGCTTTGTGTGGATCTCTGCTTTAAGGGGTCTAGACTTGGCTCAGACTGATCTAAAACAAGCTCAAATTTTTTTCTGTGATTTGACATGAAACCGTCCACTTACCATTAGCACAGCGGTTGACAGCAGCCAGACATGGGTACTCCTTCTCCAGAGTATTCAAGTTACTCACTACAGTCACCTAAGAAAAATAAAACACATGGGTATTATTTATTTCATTATCAATTTATTTAGTGCAATATCAGCAGCATGGACTATATTCATGGCAACACTTGTGCTAATTATTCAATATATAACTTACAATCATAACCTTTTCTTTATAATTATGTATTGTACAAAACAACAACAACAACATACAAACAACACTATTAAAAAGTATTATATTAAAATATATGCTCATCCAAACTGATTATTGATTAACATCGTCTTATTCCTCCTGAAGACAACTTTTTAAACACTTGCTGAATAAAAATGGTCTTTAATATCATTTATTTTTTATTAAAATGTTTTATTGTCAAACTATTCTTACACGTTACAAATAGGTTCTCTTGGGTTAAGTCTTGGGTGGCCAATTCCACATCTTTTATGTACAACCTGGTGATGTCTTATTTTAAGATGGTAATTACTTCTTTCATTCACAAAAGGACTGACTTCATAGTATCGGTCACACTTTACAATAAGGTTCACTAGTTAATGTTGAATAATGCATTTACTAACATGAACAAACAATGAACAATAGATTTACTACAGTATTTGTTCATGTTAGTTAACGTTAATGAAAATACAGTTGTTCATTGTTAGTTCATGCTAACTTATGGTGCATTAACTAATGTTAACAAGCATGGACTTGGATGTTAATAATGCATTAGTGAATGTTCAGTTATGATTAATAAATGCTGTACAAGTGTTGTTAATGATTACTTCATGTTAGTAAACGCATTTAAGAGCCCCTATAATGGGTTTTTGAAAATGAGCTTGCATGCAGTGTGTAACACAGCTCTAAGTGAAATGAAATGTCCAGCTAAGGCTTAAATCTGAAAGTGCACAGTGTTTAAAACTATTGATTCATCTATAAAAGAGTCGACTCATAGTTCCTCAAACGAATTGCCGTGCTTACGAGTCTTTAGCCGTTTTGGCATGACGTGAACACGAAACATAAGCCCCGCCCGTTTGTGCACACAGCCCAGGGAGATTCGAAACCCCCAACCCCGCCCAAAAACAACAGCTGCAAGCAAAGGTTGCCAGATTGGGCGGTTTTGAGTTTGATAGTGCAGGTAAAAACCTTTTGGATAGGGTTTGGACTGGAATCAGTCAGCTACATCTGGCAACACAGAGAAGAGCACTGTGCTCGGCTGGATATTATTGGAAGTGTGCAGATGAACCAGTGATGAGACTGTGAAGAGTCAGTGGTTGAGGTTTATTTCTGCAGAAATGCCTCGGCATTATAGCCCAGCCTTGTGCTGTGTTCCCTCTGAGGAGTGCTTCTGAAATCTACATGCTTACAACGGGGGATTCGTCGGCCGAAATGACTATTGATGTATGCAGGGGCGGACTAGCCATATGGAGCACTGGGACATTTCCCGGTGGCCTGACGGTGAATCTGGCCTGCTATCCAACAAGTGTTGAGTAAGTGCGATTAAAAAGGGTGCCTCATTGTTTTCTCTAGCTTGTAAATGGTGCATTTAATTGTGTTTTGTAACTTTTAACCGGTTGTAGTGTATCTGGTTAACCTGTATTCTCATATCGCGTCTAAAAGCATGTTGTAAACGCAACGCGTGCCGCTTTGTTTATGGATTAAAATGCGTTTGTGAACTCGAGTTCCTCTGCTGTTTGTCGTTGCTATGGCTACATCAGCTCTCCTACACACATGTGGCCGTCCTGTTTCATAATGGTTCAGCTTTTGCCGCTGTGTGCACTAATACTGCATGTGTGTGGCTGTTTTTACTTCTGGTTAAGAATAGAGCAATGTGCTGGGGGTTAGTTTCAGGGGTGAGGTGTCTGAAATACGGGCGACTCCCAGGAAAATGAGTGTTGGCAGATATGCTTACGCACACACTATGACTACTTCAATATTGATAAGCCGTGGTGGGCATTCTCTCGCACTGAACGCTGTCGACCAATCGCAACAGACTGGGTCATCGGTCCAATCAGCGCAGTTTAGCATCGCGCTAAGGAGGGGTTTTGGAACAAATGAATCGCTGAACGATTCATATAGGAGTCGCTGGGATAATGAGGTAAAAATAAATGTAAATTACAAGACAATGAATGCTTGTATATCAGCCTATAGTTGGGAGACCCCAAAACCAAAATATGACCCTTTTTAATGTATAATAGGGGCTCTTTAACTTATGAACTTTAATGTAAAGTGTTACCATATGATTTGTTGCTTATACATTAATCCTATTGCATTTGCCATTTGCCACTTGCCACTGATGTGATGGATGTGAACAAATCGTCTCAAATTGAAGAGCTGAGCTTTAAACATTCAGGTAAAGACTCACCGTCACAGGACTGTCCTTGAAGACTGACTGAACGTACTCGGCTACACGCGGAGCTGCCATCCGCTCTGGGTCAGAGCCACCGATATCACGATACACAAACCTGCACAACACACAAATCATCATCTTTACTGCTAATGTACACAGTGGCTCCACACACACATACCGTGTGCCCACCTCTACACTGCTATGGAAAAATAAATTAATAAACTGTTTTGTTTGTTTCCAAAAACTACATTCAAGCGGTATAATTTTTATATACAGTGCTTTATGTACTTTATATACATTAATATTGTACATGTGGGCAATGAAGAACATTGTTCTACTTGTTCACAAAATGGAAAGTAGTAGCGACTATAATAAAACAATTTAAAACAAAAAACACTGAGATATATGTATTTATATATATATATATTTTTTTTACAGACTGTCTTGTCTTCTTGCCCCAAACCCTCACAAAAACATTCTGCAGTTGAACATTTTTCAGAATATTCCTTCTGTATTAATATCGGTAAGCACATTTGATGCCCACTATGTGATAGATATCAGACACACACAAACACACAATACCTGCCACTCTCCAGAGCATTGGCGAGCTTAATGATGTCATCTCCTTGCTCTTTGCTCTTCATCCAGACGCCCAGAGTGGCCACTTTATGAGGGGAAGACTTGTGTTCTCTCACTTCCAAAGGCTGAGGACACACACATAACATTTGGAGAATATAATAATACATAAAAATGACTCTCAAAATACTAGAGGCCACTGGCTTGCGTTTTATGCTCCACCAAGGACCACAGTTTCAGCTGAAAAGCTTCTTTTATGTTAAACAGAAGAAACCGTTTTATTATTTCAGCAGCTAATTAAATTAAAATGTTTAGACAGAAGTTTATTCTGAATCACTTTTTTTTTAAAGGAAAATAATTACAGTGTACAAATGGTAACTGGAAAATTTTACTAAATTGAATATTGCATTGGAATTTAAAGAAAAAGATGTTTTATATTTTTATGAGAATACAGGTGACTTCAAAATTTGGTATATTGTTAATTTGCTTATATATGGAACATTTTTTATTCACCAATGTAAATGGGCAGTGAAAAAAACTAATTTTACTCACTTTAAAATAGAAATAGGTCATTACCTATGCATAATAAAAGAAACAAAAAAATACCAAAGCAAAAAGAACTGTTGACTATTTTAAAGCCTTAAATTTCGTCTTTGAATAATTGTAATTTCTTTTACTTTTGTTTTTAGATTGTATTTGTTTTGATGTCAATAAGATGTTGTTATTGCCCCTGTATGTTCTGTGTTTTTAAAATTGCAATAAAAAAACAAAAATTACAAAATGAAAAAAAAAAGCCTAAAATATAATTTAAAAAAATCTATAAAATTATGAAGAACAAAAAAAAACACATATAATAATAATAAAAACATTACTTGTTTTTTTATTTTATGGAACAAAACAGTGAGTTGACTTTAATGCATAAAACAGAAAAAATAATAAATAAATAAATAATAAACAGGTTGGTTTTTTACAGAATTGGGCTTTTTCATGCACAAGTGCAGGCATCTGGTTTCAAAAAAGGTAGTTTTACTGCACGAAAACTTTAAAGTTTTTCAAAAGTTTTTAAATTTCTTTATCTAACACAGGCCTTGGAAAATTAAGAGTTTTAATACAGCGTTAATTAAAATAAACACATTTATTAATTAAAATAGCCAGCCTGTAGCCCTCTAGTAATATTCAGACCTTGGTTATCTACTTTAATTAGGGCTGAACTGAAGCAAAACTGACTGAACTTGCTTGCCCCTGCCATATTAATATTCTTATTTTATTTCAGTCTTCATTTACCAAAAAGATTTAGAAACAACAACAACAACAACATTTAAACAGTCTCAGTTAATAATTGAAACACTAGTATAATTTGAAGGACAAACCCATGTATATTTTACAGGAAACTAAATGTTTAACATGTGACCACAATGCTTAAAAACCAAGGCTTCTCACCACATAGAGAACATGCAGGGCTCCGAGCACAGCTGCAAGTGTGCTTTTGGCGTAGCTGCTGTGTGGAGGACAAACTAGCAGAGGGCGCTGGAGGCCAGCTTTCAGAGCCCTGTTACACACAAAATAAAAAAAACCAACAGTTTTAGGAAATAACATTTATCCACCTTTTTCTGACAGGAATTTGTTGAGTGAGATGCTAATGGTCTAATCTAATTCAATTACTTATGCTAAGCTAAAAGTGCTCCTGCTAGATCCGGAGATCAGCTGAAAGAATTAAAAAATGGTAAATAAGATGCTAATGCTAAAAATAGACATTGCAGGCCATAGGAAAAAGATAGAATAGAAGTCCTTTTCAAAAAGAGACAAGTCTCCAAGAACAACATGAAGACCAAGAAAAGCACAGAAAGCAACAAAAACATGAAGTTGAAGACACGTGGTGTTTTTCTTTTTCCACAGGCACCTCTTAATGCCATTAGCGGCAGCATCTCTGAAGCGCCGCACGTCATCATAGTCTCGATTGACTGGACCAGTGCAGGAGCAAACCAGCCTGTTTCCAGGAAGACCAGGAACTCTGAGCACCACCACCTCATCCTTGATGCAGCAGTCCACCTGAATCACAAAAAAATAAAATAAAGACAGAATAAAAGAGGAATGTATGAATCAATGCTGCTTATTGTGCATGTACCTGATCAGCTATACCTGTGACGGCTTAATTACCCTCACTTATATAGTCGGGCTGGGCGATTAAGCGAAAAATAATCGAAATCGACATTCAGAAACTATGATTGATCTTGGTCAATTATTTTAATCACTTTCCCTACTGCATGTTGACCCTCTGTTAAGACTGATTCATACTTCTGCATCAAACGCATTGGTTGGGTCCGGAGGAGCCTTCATGCAGTTGCATACCTCTGCACTTCTCAAAAAATAGAACTACACATTGCACGTTTGCACTACGTTCACGATGATTGGAAGCTGCACCAGAAAAGCCTTGAGACGGCATATTTTCTATTACAATAAAAATATTATTGACATTAAAATATTTGTTTACAGAAGATGCAAGAAATACAAAGTTTAAAATATTAGTTTAAAATAGAGTTATTTTATTTAGAAGAGATACTGCTTACTTTCTACTTTTAATATGAAAAACACAATAGTAATAATTAATTTTGTTTCCAGAAGTTCAAGTTATTTATTTCACTTTTTTATAAGAAACAGTGACTGTTTGTTTTAGGCAATGTGTGTTTTAATCTCAGCTGTTCAACATTGAAGCAAACAATCATAGATAGTAGACAGTGTGTGTTTCCAATTATTTTACAATCAAGTTACGCACCCTTCATTCAGAAATCTCTCACTTGTAATATGTGAACACATTAAATATACAAAACTTGTCAGTGAACTATGAGGGCAAAAAATAAATAAATAAAAAAAATCAATCAATCAATAAAATAATCTTTCATTAATCGTATTAGTACGGAAGTCCTAAGAGGCCAAGCATTAAAATATATTTTCTCTCTTGTTATGTCGTGATCACGACTTAATTATCTCGTGATCTGGACATAACAACTAATTATCTCGTGATCTCGACATAACAAAAAGTTATGTCGTGATCACGACTTAAAAAAAAAAATATTTATTATTATTATTATTATTATTATTAATAATAATATTATTATTATTAATAATAATAATAATATCTGGCCAATGTCTGGCCAGGGAAAGAATAGCCTAGCTGCAGACGCGCATTCTTGCAACATGTCAAAGGTGTTCAGAACAGCCATAATATTATGAGCGCAAATGCTCGTGCGCATGATTAATGTACATTCATGATTATATTCATGTATGACAATATATATCATTATTTGCAACAATATTCCCTCAACTGTTACCATTTTAAAGCAACTCTATATGGCGCAATTTTAAAGCAATTGTAAATAACATGCGGAAAGGATTAAAGCAAAAGCAGGATCTTCATCATTCTTCATAATTTAACTCATACATGCAGCAACTTATTTTGCGTCATATAGAGTTGCTTTAAAATGGTAACAGTTGAGGGAATATTGTTGTAAATAATGGGATATAATCATATACATGAATATAATCATGAATGTACATTAATCACGGGCGTTTGCGCTCATAATATTATGGCTGTTCTGAACACCTTTAACATGTTGCAAGAATTGCAAGAATGCGCGTCTGCAGCTAGGCTATTCTCTCCCTGGCCAGACATTGGCCAGATCATATTATTATTAATAATAATAATAATAATAATAATAATAATAATAATAAATATATAAATAAAAAAATAAAATATTTCGTTATCACGAGAAAACAACCTTTTGTTATGTCGAGATCATGAGAAAATTAGTTGTTATGTCGAGATCATAAGATAATTTAGGCGTGATCACGACATAAGAGAGAAAATATATTTTAATGCCTGGCCTCTTAGGACTTCCATATATTAGAGTGAAAATGTTCAATTAATCGAGATTTTGTTTTAGGCCAAATCGCCCAGCCCTATTATATAGTACATATGAAAACAACTCACTAATGACATTTGACGGGCCCTCACTAACCAAAAGTGCTTATAAATAATCCAGAACATGTTTTTATAAGTATCTAATGCTTGTAGTACCATTAAAGTGAACATGAACTGGAAGTTGCTGAGACTTTTATTTCAGTATGTTGATGCACTTAAACGGAATATTGAGTAGGGGGCGGGGCGTTCTCTTTGCGCATCATTCCCTCATGGCAAACTACCGGTAAGAGGGACGTGGTTAAGAATATTGTGGCTGAAGCAGTCACACTGACATCAGCAAAAGGACAGACTTTGATTGAAGATTACCAAAACAAACATTTTTTTAGTGTATTAACTTGCAATTAATTGTTAACCTAAAGAATAACAATGGGCACTCGCAAAATAAAATGTAATTGTAAATTTTTATTTAACCGGACATTAAAAAAATAATAACAATTTGAAGTCTATATAATGTCCTCTCTAAGATAGGAAAACAAACCTGTGCGTGTATGTGTGTAACTTACTGCACTGTAGTCTTGTAATGGGGCTTTCAGACACTCCAGCTCATTTGGGAGCTGCTCATAGTTTTGAGTGATCAAGATGATGCCATCGAAACTGTGAAAGTGAGAAAAGATGAAAATCACTGTTAACAATATAACAATACACAAATTTTATCTCCAAGTACTGTAGAATGTAAATATTTGCACTGCAGTGTATTTTAAATGCTGTAATATTGCACAGTTGCATTCTCAAATCGGATAATATTTAATGTTAATAAAAATATATAAAAACGCACTGATATATGGTAACTTACAGCTACAGTTCACCCAAAAATGAAAATGTGCTCAATGTGCTGGTTTGTTAAGCAGTATAAAGAAATTCACTCAGGTCTGAAACAAGTGAAATGCGAGTAAATCATGACAGATTGTAATCTTTTGAACTGTCCTATAAGTTAAAACGAAATAATCGTGTTCATGTTATGGCTGAAACTAATACTGAAATTAGCTTTTTGTTATTTAAATAATAATTCGAAGCATATTATCTAAACTAAAGTGAAAAAAACGATAAGAGAAATATTGCTTTGCTAAAACTGAAATAAATGTAAAGCAAATTTAAACAAAAAAATCTATATCTATATCTATATCTATATATATATATATATATATATATATATATATATATATATAACAAAAAACAATAATAAATAATTTGACCAAAAAGATTAAAGTGATACTGCCTTAGCAACTGACTGAAACAACTAAAAACAGTGTTACCTTTGGTAAAAGTGAAATGACTGTGAATTTAGAATTACACACTTAGAAACAGTTAAACAATTAAACAGTTAACCAATAAATATTTTGTAGATAAACTTTTTTTGTAAACATGTTTGTATTTAGTGGAAATACACTACCTGGCAAAAGTCTTGTTGCCTATCCAAGACTTAACAACAAATAATAACTTGACTTCTAGTTGATTGTTTGGTATCAGAAGTGGCTTATATGAAAGGCAAATGCCTCTAGATTACATTTATTTTACCAAAATAAAATATGACCATGCCTTGATTTTTAATTATTTAATTAGAACAGTAAGGTCTGACTTTGCTTAGAGTAAAGTGTTGTCACTAAACAGAAATAATGTACAGTATAGAATATAAATTCATGGAAAAATAATATTGTGAATGACTCCCATGAGCTTGGACGACTGCGTCCAAACATCCCTGCAATGACTCAAATAACTTATTAATAAAGTCATCTGGGATGGCAAAGAAAGCGTTCTTGCAGGACTCCTAGTGTTCATTAAGATTCTTTGGATTCATCTTCAATGCTTCCTCCTTCATCTTACTCCAGACATGCTCAATAATGTTTATGTCAGGTGACTGCGCTGGCCAATCCTGGAGCACCTTGACTTTCCTTGCGTTCAGGAACTATTATGTGGAGGTTGAAGTATGAGTAGTGCTATCCTGCTGAAGGATTTGCCCTCTCCTGTGGTTTGTAATGTAATGGGCAGCACAAATATCTTGACAGCTCAAGCTGTTGATGTTGCCATCCACTCTGCAGATCTCTTGCATACCCTCATACTGAATGTAACCCCAAACCATGATTTTTTCCTTCACCAGACTTGACTGATTTCTGTGAGAATCTTGGGTCTATGCGGGGTCCAGTAGGTTTTCTGCAGTATTTGTGATGATTAGGATGCAGTTCAACAGATGATTCATCAAAAAATAAATAAATAAATTAAATCTACCTTCTGCCACTTTTCCAAATTATCAACTAGAAGTCAAGTTATTCTTTTTTTCTCTTACAACTGGGATTGATGACAACACTTTGGTCAGGTAGTGTGTGGATGCATCACGTGTACTACAGCTTTGGTACAGTCTGTAGAAACAAGATTCCACTTTCTGAGAACCACAAACAATAAATTTCAGTATGCTGTATAATAAATAAAGCTCAAGCTGCATGTATAGAGTAAGAGAGTAATTTATATACGTACAGTTGAAGTCAAAATAATTAGCCTTCCAGTAAATTTCTTTTTCAAATCTTTCCCAAATGATGTTTATCAGAGCAAGGAATTTTTCACAGTATTTCTTATTATATTTTTTCTTCTGGAGAAAGTCTTATTTGTTTTATTTTGGCTACAATAAAAGCAGTTTTTAATTTTTAATAAAACATTTTAAGGTCAATATTATTAGACCCTTAGGAAATATTTATTTACTACAGAACAAAGAACTGTTATACCATGATTTGCATAACTACCCTAACTTGCCAAGTTAACCTAGTTAAGCCTTTAAATCACTTTAGGCTGAAAACTAGTAACTTGAAACATATCTAGTATATTATTATATACTGTCATCATGGCAAAGACAAAAGAAATCAGTTATTAGAAGTTAGTTATTAAAACTATTATGTTTAGAAATATGTTGAAAAAAAATCTCTTTGTTAAACAAACAGATATGTATACGTGCGTCTGTTTTACAATGTGCCTTTCATTCTTTGAACTTTTTATGCAAATGTATAGGTTTTAAAGATGTTGCAGTAATTTCCATAATCAAAATAACACAGATATCAAAGAAAACAAACAAACATTCAGTTTATAAAGGGCTAAATGAAGAGACTAATCCATGTACTCTCGTACCCATGAGTGATAAGAAGGCAGTCTAAAGTCTAAAGTCTGTGTGTAGATGATAGTAAATCAGCTGGTTTAGTTAACATGGATGACTGATTCATATAAAGTTTCTGAAAGGTGATGTAACACTAGTAGTTTAGTATGCTATTGCGTGAATTATAGACAATGACAAATGTTTTAAGAGGGACCAACTCACTTCTGGTCTTTGCAGTCAGTGGTAAACTGGATCGGCTGGATGCTAAATGAAAAGGAACAGAGAGAGAGAAGATTAAAAAGCTCTTCACCCATAAAAAAAATATTAATAAAATAAGTAATTAGTAATAAAAAAACTGCAGCTTCTTTCACCATGTTTAATTAAACCTGATTGTCGTTTGCATGTGTGGGTTTTAAAAGACTGAGAGAGAAAAATTCCAAAACTTTGTATCTATTTCGAAACATCTCGAGTCTTGAGATGCAGATTCAACAAAAACAGTTCCTCACTGCTGACAAAGCAAATCAAAATACTTCTCATATTATTAAAAACATGAGGAACTGTTATTTAACTGTTGCTGAGGAACTGTGGTGAAAGTTCAATGGGTTTATAGTGAGTATGTGGACAACTTCAAATATACATTTATGATTTATAATAAAATTCCAACAATAATAAAAAGAATATAGTTGTTTAATGCTACTTGATAAAACACTAGAGAGATATGGTGTGTTTTAAAAATCTCAAATTAATAGATCTAGAACAGAATTTTAAAATGTATCATTCATTTCATTCACATTTCTGAAACTCATATATATCAAATAATCCTTAATAAATCATGGCAATATGCTGACTTGCTGATTTGGTTATGATCAATTATCAATGGTGATAATCAATGAATAATGGTCCTCATTATTATTAATGCATCATATGTATATACATATATATATATTTTTACTTTTCAGGATTCCCTGTTGAGTGGACGGAGTTGAAATGAACGGCATTTAATTTAAATAAACTCTTCCTAAACATTAGATGTGTCTTTACTGTGACTTTCGATCACTTCATTTTGTCCTTGATGGATATCTGAAGGAAATGTAATCTTTTCTCAGTCTCTAGATTAACTGTGTTTGATTGAAAAATCCACCAAATATTGATTTCCACTGACCTGCTATTGATTTCAATAATCTCATGTTAAAACATTAGTATGGTGTTGTATAAAAATACACATAAACATGTCTGACATGTCACCTTTTACTTATTTTATGTAAAAACATGGTCTACGGCAACATTTCATTTCAAATTTCAAAGTAGTTTAAAGAACAAAACAAAAGGTACTCAAACACGTTAGCATAAATGGTAAATCGAGACTTATTATTAAATAGCTGTATATAAAGAAGTGCAGATTGTTTGTAAATTCATGCTACGAAACGTGTGATAAAAAAATTCACGAAACTAAAACATTACTAAATGACCTAATTTAAATGATTTTAATGTTTGCATTTAAAAGACCTAACGTTATATAATACAATCTTACCACACTCAATACACCCCAAAAAGTAACAGTATCGACGGAAATTGCATTTAAACAATTCTGAATAATCCTCTTACCGTACAGACATTCTTCCGTCTCCTCTCGCCCTGCACAAGTGCAGCCGTGATGTCAGCTGACAGATTTCAAAGACGAATCACATGATCCCTGGAGTCACGTGATTCACGAAAATGTAGTTTGTTTAGTACTCTAATGATATAAAATGTGAAGAAATTGATAAAATACTCGATTAATAATTCATTTAAAACCTCCATTATTACGCAATATTGTGCATTTCAAAATGACTATAAATAAATAAATCTTTAAATGACACTCTTCTCAACAAACAGTCATTAAACTACAAAACACAAACCGGAAGTCACCAGGGATAGAAGTCCGAATCGTTTATGCGAATCGATTCTTATGAACAGCAGATTCATGGTTCTTCATGGTTTGGTTCTTCCACTTCACGCACCACATTCCATGTTCTGTTTTCATATCATTTTAATAAATAGTTAATATGTATAAACAAAGTAAGTGGTTTGTGTATTTCATTGCATTCAAGTTTAGTTTGTCACAGTAATTTATGATGCTAAATTTAATTTGCGTCGCTTAAACAATAGCTTTATCACCTTTAAACTGATTTGTTTTACAAACAAATAGTCGTCAACACGTTTATTTGTGAGATTTCTGGTAAAGAAATTTGATAATCCTTCTCGGGTTCTTTTTTTGGAAACAGGATTGAACCGATGATTTGAAAGTTCCGACTCAAAAGAACAACTCTTTTGCGAGTCAATTTCAGTCACGTGACAGCGTTGTTGGACAGTGGACTGATAGTGAGCTACAGTATCAAAGTACAAATATTGTGAAATTTAAGTAGAATTACATTGAGATGTGTGAGCGAGTAACACATCAGTCCTCAGACAGATCAGTTTTGTAAGCGTTATTTTTTTTTAAACGTGCACGATCAACGCTCGTCTGTTTTGTGAACCAAGATCAGGTAGGACTTTCATACAGCCCTGCAGAAATCTGAAAGTAGGGGATGGTTATTTGTTATCAACACTGTCTTGCTTGTTATCTTATTTCTAGCCATAAACCGAGCTGTTTTATGCAATCAGTAATTTGCACCAAGTGTTCTTGCATAATCAAAAACCGCTTTGGTGTCTTTATCGTAAATTATAATGCCTTTAACCTGTCACTCCAGTTTTGTTGTTGTTTAGGACGTGTCACATTCAACACGGAAGGAGCCTTAAAATATACTAAACTTGTGGTTAATAAAAACCGAAAACTACAGCTGTGTTTAATGGTTGAAAATGAAATGATAGTTATATTTTCACTTAAAATGTTTAAAATTCAAAGTTTAATATGTGTTTTAAACCGTATAAGACTAGTCTGTCGCTGTTTTTATGCAAAACATAGCCTTTGTTGAGTAATATTGATGACTGACTATTGAAACACTGGTCCACCAACTGGATAAAATATTTTCAAATGTAAATGTTATGAGGAATTGATAATAGAATGTGCTTAACACACTTATCCCCATTCAATTTAACTTTGTCATCATTATATCAAATTCATGGCGCTTATTGTCATCTCACACATCTAAAAAGTGTCCACAATGAAGCGTTCAATCATTCATATACAATTAAATGGATTAAAGGATTATTTTAATAGTGAAAACGCTTGTTTTATCAAAAGCAACAGTTAATTATGTCAACACTGTCAGACATTTATTAGAATGTAATAAACCAGTCAATATGTGGGTCAGCTGTTACTCTAAAGGACCTCCTTATCACAGTCCAATATTGCATAGTACATTATTGATTACATTTTGTGGGGCCTACGTTTTATAGTTTTACAATATTTGAAATATGTCTGATAAAATGTCCTTCATCACAACCATGATATGTCAACACTGTCGTTCAATTTCTGAGGAAATGATTTGAATGATAAATGAACTTAGTAGACGATTTTTACTTTCCAGAAGCGGATTGAATTAGCATTTAGCATCAACAGATGAACAAAATGGCTGCTACATAACTCCTTTACGTTTTGTGAAAGAAAAAATAAATTTAATAGTTAAAATACTACAAAAAAAGATAGTATTAAAGCACAGCTCAGTGGCTTAGTACATGTAAGAAACAAAAGCATAGTTTCATTTGTGTCAACTGTTTTCTCAGTCTGGTATTATATGTATGACATTAGAGCAAATATTTGTATAGATGATTAGGTAGGTCTGTAGATAATACGATTGATTTTGTTGAAGTTGCTTTATGGCATTTAAAAACATCCAAAAATGTGATTTAATTTGTATTTTTATTTAAAATTTAGAATTTTATTAGGTTTAATTATTAGCTTTTAAATAATTTAGTTAAAGGGACTTAATAAAGGTTAAAAAAACAACTCTGAAACAGTATTTAAGTCATAAAGAATGGCATTAAATGTACTGCACAAACCCTGGAAATACAAATAATAGTACATTCCCTATAAATTAGCATTTAAATAACACACTGAAACATTGCATTCTTTTCAGTACATCTTAAAAAAAGTTTTTTTTAAATTTACCTTAGGTAGACCTGCAGAAACCCTGGGACCTTTAAAATGACTGAAATACATATTAAAACTACTTGCTAAACCTTTCACTATTCAACTGACTTCTGATTTTTCTGATATCCCTGTATAATCCACAATCCATTATCTAATAGAATCTTTATTATAGATCAAGTGCTTCTTAAATCAACCCTCCTCTCAACACCATCAAATCATATATCTCTGAGATTCCACTCCTAAATACCTCTTTCCTAAGTAATATACGTTCTTGAAACTCCTCAAGCCACTTGGAATTTCTCTATCTCCTTGAAAAGTGCATTACTTATCCTGTAATCCTGCATGTGTGCCCACTTCTGCCTTTCACTGCTGTATGTCCTTTCTTCCGTCTGTCTCTGTTTTCTTCTGCCTTCATTAGATGAGATTTCTGGCTGTCCCTCAGCTCACTTTGAGGAGACTCAATGCCGTGTTCTCCGCAGGCTCCGTCAGACGCTTCGCCAGGATGAGACTAGTCCAGTTCTGCCATAAAGACGGGTTTGTGCGGGTCGGGGTGGAGCAGGCTGAAAGTCAGGGGATCGTTGATCTGAAAGCTTTCGACCCCTCCATGCCCTCCACTATGAGGGAGTTTCTGGAAATGGGGCCAAAGGGAATGGACTGTGCTAAGAGGTATAAACCACAGCTTGGCAAAGACAGCACATATGGTGTCGAAGGGGTCTTAAGTCTTACATTTCAAAAACAAAATTTTAGGCGTTTTTTGTTTTCAAATATATTTTCATTGAACATTTTTAGTGAGAAATTTACATGGAGTAATACGATAATATTCATCTTTCATATCATTTAAATCCTGACCCCCACTTGAAAAGCTACAATAAAACAAATAAATGAAATTGTAATTAAA
>CAIGQQ010037819.1:1165169-1201209 GCA_903798035.1 Danio albolineatus | reverse complement strand
GTACAGGTGAATTGGGTAAGCTAAATTGTCCGTAGTGTATGTGTGTGAATGACAATGTATGGATGTGTTTCCCAGAGATGGGTTGTGGCTAGAAGGGCATCCGCTGTGTGAAACAAATGCTGGATAAGTTGGCCGTTCATTCCGCTGTGGCGACCCCGGATTAATAAAGGGACTAAACCGAAAAGAAAATGAATGAATGAATGAATGGAAGCTTCTGTAGCCAAAGCAAATTCCTTGTGTGTGAAGCACACTTGGCAATAAAACTGATTCTGATTCTAATTAAAATAAAAAGGAAATAGTAAAAGTTCTGGTATGTAATTTGGCATGTAAGCTTGGTGTTATAATTATGGTTATTTAATAATTTCAAAGTCATTGAAATGCAAACTGTTGGTCATTCTCTGTAAAAAATATGTAATAAAAGAATAGTCTTTCAGAATTTTATTTATAAGTAGCAATTTGTGTTCTCCCGCTGCACTATATACACTGGAAAAAAATCATTCAAAGATGATTCCTTGAGATTTGAATAAACTTGAATTTAAATAAACAAATTAAGTTGTACATTATTAAATGTAATTTGTTTAAATTCAACTCGTTTGCAATAATTTCGCACAAATGATTTTTTAGTGTAGCTGAGGTTATGCGATTTGTTCATTATATCGACATTTAAGAGCCTCAAACAATGTTAAGTGCATTAGATTTTTATTCATTCATTCATTTTCTTTTCAGCTAAGTCCATTTATTAATCCGTGGTCGCCACAGCGGCATGAACCGCCAACTTATCCAGTATTTTGTTTTACACAGCAGATGCCCTTCCAGCCGCAACCCATCTCTGGGAAACATCCATACATTCTCGTTCACACGCATACACTACGGACAATTTAGTCTACCCAATTCACCTGTACCGCATATCTTTGGACTGTGGGGGAAACCGGAGCACCCGGAGGAAACCCACGCGAACACAGGGAGAACATGCAAACTCCACACAGAAATGCCAACTGACCCAGCCGAGGCTCAAACCAGCGACCTTCTTGCTGTGAGGCGACAGCACTACCTACTGCGCCACCACGTCGCCCCGCATTATATTTTAGAAAACTTGATTAAATATATATTAAATGATCTGTTTCTCTGTGTTCCAGGGCTTTGTCTAGTGGACAGAATGTTGTGCCACGGTCAGACATCAGACTGCTCTCTCCAGTGACCAATCCAGAGAAAGTGGTCTGTGTCGGTATGAACTACAAAGACCACTGTCTAGAGCAAAACGCCCCCATTCCTAAAGAGCCCATCATATTTAGCAAGTTCCCCTGCTCCATCACAGGCCCTAATGATGACATCATTCTGCCAGAGGAGAGTCAGGTGAGCTCTGCGGCTTAAAGGGATAGTTCACCCCAAAATTAAAATGTATTCAATATTTACTCACCCTCAAGTAGTTGCAAACCTTTTTTTTTTCTGCTGAACACAAAAGAAGATATGTTTAGAAACCTGTGTCTGTTGACGCTCATAGTAGGAAGAATAAATATGTTGGTCAATGGTTACAGGGTTCCAATATTTTTCAAAACGTCTTTTGTGTTTAACAGAAAAAAAAACCTCAGGGCGTACTCACACTATGTGCCCAGGCCCATTTCCCGGATCTTTTGAGAAGTGTGAGTGCTCTGAATTGGGCTCACTTGGGCTTTGGCACGGTACGCGCTAAATTGCGAAAGTATTATTTTTGTGTCATCTGTGTTATATTTCATCTGCAACAATACTGAACTTATATTAAGACATGTTTGGACATTAACATCTGAATGCAGAATTATGCAAACACCTGAGGAGATTTCTGTGCATGAAATACTCATGAATGGCATATTATATTGCTGCTTCTCCAATAGAGTGGAGGAACTTTGACGTCAATTTGTATGCAAAATCCCGGAAGCGAGTTAGCATTTTAGCCGTTCCGGTTCCCTCGTCCAAAAGTCAATGGGTTTTTTCAATGGGATTTCAGATAAATCGCTTAAATAAGGTTCTCAAGATACTTTCACGTTTTATTCTACGACATAAAACACATCAGTTACACCACACTCTTGATTTTTTAAATCTGTTATGCTTCTTTTAAAAGACGGTTGCTATAAAGTTGCTAAACGGGACTACAGGCGGTATCGGAGACATTATACGTCATAGAGTTGATCGGGTCTGGAATGCAGCCAGCCTGCATTGGGCATTTGGATTTGTCTGTTATTTAAGTATTTTCATGAATAGTATTTTATAGTTTGTTGTATTTTTCTAATTGTGAATTCATATTGTGCGTACATAATGCCTAGCAGAGACTGTCATGGCAGATTAATTTGCTGATCATATATTAAAATCAAACGATATTATGGAGATTACTGCTTACCAGTGCAGTCAGTGTCTTTCTTGCTCTCAGTTATGCAAACGTGTGAATAAATGTGTAAAAATAAATACATGTTAACTGTCATTTTAATGTGATCAAAGGATTTTTCGTTGTTTTTTTTTTTTTCTTCATCTCAACACATAAATGACGCTTTTCGCTGTACCTCGTGACAAAAATGAATATTGAATGTGGTTCTGTGTCTATGATGGAACTTGCAGGCATTTGATAGACCTGTTCCTCACGCCTCATTTCAGTTGCTTGTTACTAAGGTAAGCAGGCTGTATGCACGCGAGCTATACACTTATTTAAATCTATCTTACGATGATACTATGTAGGCACATTTCTACAGTTTTAAACTTTTTACAACAACCGTAAAGTAAAACAAAATGTATTTCACACATTAAAAACTATCCAAAAGGCACGCATGTCTGTGTTTTTGTGTATTTATTTGTTTAAAAATATAGCGTGGATTATATAATAAACTGAGAGATTACACCTTTCTCATGGACCTTATTTCAAAAAAAAAAAAAAAGCTTGAAAATTTGTCCGTAGCAGGGTGGTGCTGACGTCACAGGCGAGCGCCCCGAAGGCTCTGTAGTCCTTTTATAGCCTAATGTTAGCTTTTTCATTCTTGCGTTCGCATTTAAGATTCGAAAGTGCTAAAAGTTGTATTTTCCTGTGAGGATTATCCGGCTGGACAAAACGTGGAAGTGTAATGAACAGTGTTTGAACACAGAGCTTATTATTCGCAATCTTCGAAAAGCCTATGGGAAAATCCTATGGGGGTTTTATTGAGGGAACCAGTTTCATGCTAGCAGCCGATTGGCCTACAAGCTGACATCATAGTTCCTCCACTCTATAAGGTGGGAAATTAAATATGACAGAAATGTGGATGATGTGTGGATGATTGACTAGGCTTATAACTAAGCAACATAACGATCTGTTAACGAGGAAGTAGTATCTCCCAAAGCTTCCATACTCTTCTGTTGCACACTCAAAAGTATATATCTTTCCTTCACAAAAAAGTACATACTTTTAGGGCGTTTTAGGTGCAAATTGGGATGCAGCAGTGGTCATAGATTACAGGAAGGTTTCTCCTGCTCCCAGCATAACAACTATTAAAGGTTTGGACATTGAAATTGTTGACACAGCTACATATCTAGGGGTCATTATGGACAGTATGTTGACATTCCATCACTAATGCCGAGTTCAGACTGCATGATTTTAGCCCCGATATTGATTCGCCGTCAGGTTTTGAGAAATCGTCGACAAATGCCTGAAATGACAGGCAAATCGGTGCTCGTGCTTGCGAGTGACAATCACACAATATAAACTATTAAAGACGTGATCTGAGAGAATGACCGATGAGTCGCCGATGCCCGGGAGATATTTGGCGTGCTGAATATCTGGAGCTGTCTGCGATTCAAATCATGCCGTGTGAAATGAGTTTTGACTGAAAATAACATCAGTGATCGCCTACAGCCAATGAGAGAGCAGCATTCACTAGTGTGTGTACCTGCAGGCCAGCGGGAGGTTGAGGGAGAAGTTAAAAGCGCTCATTTTCAGTTTATTTAAACCCAAAAAATGGAGGGAAAATGAGTGTAAATTTAACATGAGCTCCCGTGTCTGTTTGATGTGTCATGTGAGCAATATCACAACCTAACCCGGTAAAAAAATAAGAAAGTTGAGGAGAAATTGGCGATTCTTCCTATTTTGAAGTCATGCAGTGTGAAACTCCCTGTCGCCGATCCATCTTGCAGTGTAAACGAAGCAGCGACAGAACGCTAGCCCAGATAGTCATGCAGTGTGAACACATCTGTGACACGACTACTTTGAAAATCATGCAGTCTGAACTCGGCATAACACCCAGGCTTTCTATAAAAAAGTTGAACAACAACTGTTTTCTGACGAATTTTAGATCGTTTCGGGTTCGTACCTCTATGATGACGCTGTTTTATAGACAATTTATTGAATCTGTTTTATCTTTCTGCATTGTAGCTTGGTACGGTAATCTGAGTCTGTCAAATAAGAACAGGTTGAGTAGCCTTGTGAAGGTGGCAGGCAAGATCATCGGTTTTAACCAACCTGGTCAATGGTAATTTACCGTAATTATGCTTTAAAGAGAGCTCAGGGTATCTTATGTAGCCCCCAGATAACCCATTGTATTCTGTTTCAGCCACTGCCTTCAGGATGTAGTTTTAGAGTCCCTATTTGCAGGACAAATTCTTTAAAATGGTGGCCATTAGGTCATTAAATGAGTCCAGCCGGGAGGGAGATGCATCTAAAAAATGATGTACTGTATGTTGTGTGGTATTATTTTAGTAATGTGTACTAAAACTTCGCCTGTGTTATGGTACCTTGCTGCAATTTTAGTTTCCCTAAACGGGATAATAAAGCTGAGTCTGAGGTGTAAACATAGCAGTCGTAAACTTAAACGTGTCTCTATTGTATACCTGTGATCTGACGGACCAAAACACATCTTCATAGCAAGTGTAAACGGGTCAAAACAAACTGGTGTCACTTTAATTCGACAACACAGGAGATTAACTGATTCTCATATAAACCAGGCATGGCACGATAACCATGTTTAAGGTTTGGGAAAAGTCAAGGTTTTAGAACCGGCAAAATTTTCTGCTATACCGTTCATAAGGTATGTGTGAGATTTTTGTTTGTTTGTTTGTTTTAAACAACAGTATCTCCAGCAGAAAAGATATCCAAAGACAGGCGTTTTAAATTTAATTTCTAAATTTAAAGAAATCTGAAACTAATGAAGACAGCAGAAGTCAATGATGCATTTGAATTATTTAGCCTGACATCTTTACTGCTCTAAAATACTTTAAATCAGTGGTTTCAAACTCGCGGCCCGGGGGCCAAATGCGGCCCGCGGGATGATAGTTTGTGGCCCATGCCTCAATTTGAAAGTTTAATGTCAGTGCAGCCCATTAGTTTATTATGTATGGCACTTTACAGTGTTGTGTGTGGAGCTGAATGAACCTACCAATCATGGTGGGGTACATGGCTCTCGGAGGTGGGACATCGGTTTGACAGAGGCAGAGAAAAACATTTTCAATCAGTGAAAGTTACAGCAGCGAGTGTTTTCATCCATGCCTTGTGACTGCCTCGTTTCTATTGGCCACACGCAGACATTCGTGCCAGCGCGCTTCATTTACAACACTTCATTTACACAGTTTTTTTAAGTTGCTGCCCAGCGGGACATTATACGCAGATAAATGTATATAAATCAGTGCTTAAATCGAGCCGGATCCTGTTCCGTACCTTTTCGGTTTTTATTTTAATCGATTCAGCATTAGCTTGATTTTTTCCATCTTATTTTGTGTTTAAGAAATTCTAAAATTTACAAATTATAAAAAATTACATATATTTTTAACACAACATAAGATAATATAATTAATTTCTTGTGGAAAACCTGATGCAGCCCAGCCTCACCCAAACTCGAGCGGCCCCCAGATAAATGAAGTTTGAGACCCCTGCTTTAAATGTTTCTCAAAATAAAACATACTGTGTTCAAAGGGGAAAAATGTTTTGTTTTTTTACCCAGACATTTAAAAAGATTCTATTTTAAAGCAGTAAACGCAATACCATGAAACCGTGATATTTTATCCAAGGTTATCATACTGTCAGAATCAAATACCGGCCCATGCCTAATATGAACTTATGAAATTCCTCACATATTTTATATTTGCAAGTCATATCCAACAAAAAAAATATAGATTTGTTTTTTTGCTAATTGTTTCACATTGTGGTGGCTCATCATTTACAGGAAGTGGACTGGGAGGTGGAACTTGCCTTCGTGATTGGACGGAAAGGGAAGCATATAAAGGTAGGAAATGAGTGATTTGTCTTGTACAGTATTTCCATCTGCTGACAAATATATCTTAAAACGTAAATGTTCCGTTAAGTGATTGAATAGCTCAGGATAACTAGATTAAATATCACACGTTATTTTTATATTACATACAGATCTTTATTTGTGTACTTCTATTGTGCACAAAAGGGTAACAATGAAACAAGATTATCGGAAAATGTTTAACAGATCACATTTTCATTTTCAATTGTTTTTCCATATCCAGATAAACAGTCTAAGTCTGTTGAAATGTACAATCCTTTTTTGTCTCTTATTTTTAATAAAATTGTAAAATCCATTTTGTTACCCATCATACTTTATTTAAAAGTAACTAGGGGGGATCTGAGATTTTAGCTGTTAAAATAATACATGTGTTCATGACAATGTTTTACAAACGTTTTGAGAATAATGTACTGCATTCAACGGCACGGTGGCTCAGTGTTTAGCACTGTCGGTTAGCAAGTTGATCGCTGGCCCAGCCTCATTTCTGTGTGGAGTTTGCATGTTCTCCTCGTGTTCACGTGGGTTGCCCATAGTCCAAAGACATGCAGGATAGGTGAATTGGATGAACTAAATTGACCGTAGTGTATGTGTGTGTGTGTGTGTGTGTGTGTGTGTGTGCGAGAGTGTCTTATTGCTTCCCAGTACTGGCTTGTGGCTGGAAGGGCAGCCGCTGTGTGAAAAATATTCCGAAATAGTTAGCGGTTCATTCCACTGTGCCACAGTTCAAGTGTAGTACTTTTTAACTGGCATATTGAAGGGACGCTTGTGTTAAGCAGGGTTTTAGTGCTGTCTAATTAGGTAAATATTAATTCATTCATTCATTTTCTTGTCGGCTTAGTCCCTTTATTAATCAGGGGTTGCCACAGCAGAATGAACTGCCAACTTATCCAGCATATGTTTTACGCAGCGGATGCCCTTCCAGCTGCAACTAATCCCTGGGAAAATTAGGTAAATATTTAACAGAAAAAAAAAACGTTAAACTTTTTTAAAAGAAGAAACTTTTTTTTTTCCAGATTTTAGCATTTTAAGGGATGGTTCACCCCCAAAAATCCCCATTATGTCACTCTCCATCCAATGCTATTTTCCTTTCTCCTTTTTGCTTGATCATTAAATACATGTTGCAAGTTAGTGAAAATAAAAACAAAACATAAATTAAAAAAAAATAATAATAATAATAATTATTAATTAATTATTCATTTAATAATTTTTTTTCATTTATTGACGATGACATGAATAAATGGCTCAACCTGTCTGTTTGTCTCAGGAAGAAGAGGCCCTATCCTACATTGCAGGTTTCACTGTAGCGAATGATGTGAGTGCTCGAGATTGGCAGATGAAGCGCAACGGAAAGCAGTGGCTGCTGGGAAAAACATTTGACACGTTTTGTCCGCTCGGCCCAGCGCTGGTTACTACTGATTCACTGAAAGGTACTTAAATCAAATACAGAGAGGTAAATGAAAATGTAAAAATAGTATGACAGATATAATAACTGACCTATCGGTAGGCCCACACGGAATCTGCGCGTGCAGAATTCGGCTGATTTTTAGCCCATCGTTGAGTCTGTTTGTTTACCTATGTCGAGTGTGTAAATGTATATTTATTTAAATTAATTTAATATTTAATAAATTAATTTCAGTAATAATATTGACTAATATTAAATTATTCATGTGATTTATTTATAATACAGTTTGTAAGGTAATATTTTCTTTTAGTAGAGATTTTATACGAGAGACTTGCTTTGTTTAACAAATAAAGTTGATCTAATTGGATTCGCATTGTAAACATTAAATAAAAGTTAAAAATGCATTACTTTTTATTTCATATATTAAGATTTTAGTTATGATACTCACAAAATCATTCCGCATAAATCTGCAGATTTTTAACAAAATACTCTGCAGAAATAGTCCGCAGATTCCGTCTGGCCCTACCTATCGGTAAGCCCCTAGCCCCGAATGCAGATGAGCCAACGGCTGTTTAGCATCAGTTGCACAGGGACCAATAATCAGTTTAGGTTGCAGCATCATTGAGAAACAATATTTTTAACTGTAATGGGTTACTTATGTTTAGGCCCACACAGAATCTGCGTGCGCAGAAATCCACAGATCTTTAGCCCATCATTGATTCTGTTTATTTACCTCTGTAAAGTGTGTAAATGTACATTTATTCAGTTTTAAAATTAATTTCAGTAATAGTTATTGACTAATATGAAAATATTATTTATTGACAATACAGTTTATAATGTAATATCTTTAGTCTGTTAGTAGATATATTATCTGAGAGACTTGCTTTGTTTACCAAATAAGTGAATTTAGATGGATTTGCAATGTAAACATTAAATAAAAGTTAAAAAGGTAAGTTAAGTTACAGTTAAGAGATGGACCAACGACACAGAGCAGGTCTTACAAGCCTGCTTTGAATGCACTGACTGGAGCGTTTTTGAAGCGGCAGCCACTGACCTGGATGAGCTCACAGAGACCGTAACATCATACATTAGTTTCTGTGAGGAGTTATGCATCCCTACCAGGACCTACTTATCATTTAACAACGATAAACCATGGTTCACACCAAAACTTAGACAGCTTCGTCAGGTCAAAGAGGATGCCTACAGGAGTGGGGACAGGATTCTCTACAACAAGACCAGGAACACTTTAACAAAGGAGATTGGACTGGCTAAAAAGAACTATGCAAAAAAGCTGGAAAACCAGTTTTCTGCTAACGACCCTGCATCAGTGTGGACTGGTTTGCGAACCATCACGAATTACAAAGCATCTCCCCCCAGTATCGATGGCAGTAAACTTCTCGCTAACGACCTGAACACGTTCTACTGCAGATTTGACACCTTCGACCAGACACCCTCTACACAGCCATCAACACCTCTAGCCACCTCCAGCCAAAACCGCCCTGACCATCTTTATACACAGCCATCAACACCTACAGACATCTCCCTCTCCCCCCCTGATCTTCAGATCAGTGAGGATAATGTGCGTCAGGTCTTCAGTAAGCAGAAGAGAAGGAAAGCGCCAGGCCCAGACGGTGTCTCACCAGCCTGTCTGAGAACCTGTGCTGACCAGCTGGCCCCCATCTTCTCGCAGATCTTCAACAGATCATTGGAACAGCGCATAGTTCCATCCTGCTTCAAACGCTCCACCATCATCCCAATCCAGAAGAAACAAAAGATCACCGGACTCAACGACTACAGACCTGTCGCCTTAACATCTGTGGTCATGAAGTCATTCGAAAGACTGGTTCTAGCATATCTGAAAGACATCACCGGACCTCTGCTGGACCCCCTGCAGTTTGCCTACAGAGCAAACCGGTCTGTGGATGATGCAGTCAACATGGGACTGCATTATACCCTACAACATCTGGACAAACCAGGGAATTATGCAAGGATTCTGTTTGTGGACTTCAGTTCTGCCTTTAACACCATCATCCCATCACTGCTCGAGCACAAACTGACCCAGCTCTCTGTTCCTAGCTCTGTCTGTCAGTGGATCACCAGCTTTCTGACAGATAGACAACAGCTAGTCAGAATGGGCAAAATCATGTCTGACAGCCGCACCATCAGTACTGGTGCCCCCCAAGGATGTGTTCTCTCCCCACTGCTCTTCTCCCTGTACACCAACGACTGCACCGCAAAAGACCCCTCCGTCAAGCTCCTGAAGTTTGCGGATGACACTACTGTTATCGGCCTCATCCGGAACGGTGACGAGTCTGCATACAGACAGGAGGTGGAGCGGCTAGCTTTATGGTGCAGTTACAACAATCTGGAGCTGAACACGCTCAAAACAGTGGAGATGATAGTGGACTTCAGGAGAAACCCCCCTGCACTCCCCCCGCTCACCATCATGAACAGCACTGTGGCTGCAGTGGAGTCATTCAGGTTCCTGGGCACCACCATCTCTCAGGATCTGAAGTGGGACACTCACATAGACTCTATTGTAAAGAAAGCCCAGCAGAGACTGTACTTCCTCCGTCAGCTGAGGAAGTTCAACCTGCCACAGGAGCTGCTCGTGCAGTTCTACTCAGCTGTCATCCAGTCCATCCTCTGCACTTCAATCACCGTCTGGTTCGCCTCAGCAGCCAAATCTGACCTCCGTAGACTCCAGCGAATAGTCCGGACTGCTGAACGAATCACTGGCACTACCCTTCCTACACTTCAAGAACTGTACTCTTCCACAGTGAGTAAAAGGGCTCGCAAAATCACCCTGGACGCCTCGCACCCAGCACACTTCCTGTTTGAACTGTTACCGTCTGGCCGGCGCTACAGAACACTGAGCACAAAAACTGCCAGACACAGGAATAGTTTCTTTCCTCAGGCCATCTACCTCATGAACAGTTAATATTTCTCCTATTGTGCAGTAAATGTGCAATACTTTCTCACACGCACTTGTACACAGCACCTAATAATAATATACAATGCAATACTTTTCCTTACGCATTTGTACACAGCACCTTATAACAACATATAATGCAATACTTACTCTTTTGCACGCAGCACCTATAACCTGTATATTTATAACAAATCTGTACATACATTTCAACATCCAGATCGTTGGACTGCATCTCTGTTTAATGTCTATTGTCTTTTATAATATTTATTCTGTGTTGTCACTATGTCACTTTATGTACACTGGAAGCTTCTGTAGCCAAAGCAAATTCCTTGTGTGTGTGAAGCACACTTGGCAATAAAACTGATTCTGATTCTGATTCTGATTCTGATTCTGATACTCCCAAAATAATTCCGCATAAATCCGCAGATTCTTTACAAAATTCTGCGCAGAAAGAGCAAAAAATGTCCGCAGATATCGTCTGGCCCTACATACTGTTTGGCTGTTTAGATGCTTTAAAAAGAGATACTAGCTTTGTTTTCATCCAGAGATGTGCGTTATATTTAATTGTGTAACTGGAATATCAAAAAGAACGAAACGGTCAGTTCCTAATAAACTGGCACATTTTTAAATATTAACCCTTTAACTGCCTGCTCTACCAAGTGGTTGACCATATTTTGGCTTTTTTAAATGACTGTTAAAGTAATTTAAAGAATGAATGTTTATAGGTGTTTAACGTATTAGAACATATTAGAATAATGGTTTACACACACAGCATTGTTGGTTTACAAAAAATCCAACATAATCGTGTTGCACTACTACACTTGATTTTGGTTTTATTGTTAAAAAAAACAAAAAACACACACATATATATATATATATATATATATATATATATATATATATATATATATATATATATTATTATTATTTTTTTTTTTCCCAGGGCCCTATGCACTCTATCACTCTCCCCACCCGGATTACTTTTTTAAAATTTATTATGTATGGCGCAAGACTCTCTTTTGGAAACAATGATGCCCTGATAGTGAATCGCAATCACAATTTGAAACATTGCAAACATTGCTAATCGCTGTGATATGAAATATATTTGTATTATTTAATTTCCCCTGCCCAGAGCAAATGTGTGACTGTCGTCTGTGTGTGATCTGTGTGACAATCTTACTAGCCAATTGACTGAGCACAATTGAGTGAGGCGTGTCTTGCTAAAATTCAACTGAAAGTATTGCCACTCAATCTAGTAGCAAGCAACAGCAAAGTACAATTTCTGAGTTGTTTCAGCCGTGTTAGTTTGCTGAGTGTTCTGTATTTTTATTTTTATTTTTATAATAAGCTACACTATGTCCATAATTTGAGTTCGACTTGTTTACAGAAAGGTAGTCATTTTATTTGTTTTTACTATTTAAGTAGGTTAAGATCTTTTTAGTTCCTTTTTTTTTTAAACTAACACTCACTGCATTTTAGCTGGAAGAAGCTACAATACAGATTATTGAGCTGAAGCTTGACTACAAAATTAAATCGCAAATCAAATCAGAATTAAAATCAATATATGTCAAAAAAAATGTGCAATTAGATATTTTCCCAAAATCGCACAGCCCTAACTGGGGTTGTACTTATTACAGGTGCTATTTGGTAGTTTTGGTAGTAAACTTCAACAGGAAAAATAAACATTTCTGATTAGTTACGTTGCATCAAAATCGCACAACTCCCTACTATATAGTATTCGAAAAAGAGTATGTGAGGCGATTTATATGTCAGAATTCATAGTATTCTTAAAAACAGTGGGCGAGCAATACCCAGATTTTGAATTAATACTAGTGAAAGTAATCATTGGTGTTTGTTAAACAGATGTTCATAAGCTGGGCATTCGCTGTCTGGTGAATGGAGCCACAGTTCAGGACAGCAACACCAATCAAATGATCTTCCAGACGGAGAAGCTGGTGGCCTGGGTCTCACAGTAAGCAACATCACTGCTTTTGAATCAATCAGTCAGTCAATCAATCTATCTAGGTCCCAATATAGTTTTCGCTTTAAAAGAAATGTCTTGTTGAATAAACACTTTTACCTGCGTTTTTCCTTCATTTTTTTTTTTAAATTAATAAATTAAATGATTATCTTTCAAATGTACTTATTATATATATATAAATCTATTCTTATTATAATCAGTGTTGGGGAAAGTAATGTATTACAATATTGAGGTACTCCCCAGAAAAGTAACTAGTTGAGTTACGCAGTTACTTTTTATGGTAAGTAATGCGTACTTTTGTATTTTTTTCTGACTTGACTTGTTTTTTCTGACCTACTTGATCTCTTTCAGAACTTAGTTTTTTTTTTTTTTTTAAATCAAGGAGCTCTGCAATGAACAACACACTGTATAATCTTCATTTACCTTTTTAAAAAAAACACATAAAATATGAGTGTAGGTTAATGTTATCTTCAGAGAAGATCACTGTCCATTCAGATAATTCTCTTTTCCTTTTCTTCCATGCAAGGCTTGACTTTTTTTTTCTCAGCAGCCACTGTGGCTTGTAGTTTTCTAACGTTACTAGCCACTCATCATTTTCACTAGCCACAATTTTGTTGTTGGGAAAATATATTTTGTATGCATAAACTTGACTTTGGCATGCTAAAATTACTTGATTTAAATTATGTTTTATGTCCACATGCCTCCTTAACCTTTTTTTTTAATTATTTCACATGACTTTTTAGGGCTCAACACTAAGGATTTACCTTTTTTTTTCTCTGGCCACACCAAACTAATTGTTTCCTTGCCACAAAATATTTAACAATGTGTCAAAACAAGCTAAATATAGCTGTATACATACACTTTTAATTCAACAAAAATGTTCTTTAAAAAATATTCTCATTTATCTAAAACTATACACGGTAGTCTGTCCTCGCTAAAGATCCCCGATCATCAGGTAACTATAGATAAATGGTGAGTTATTTCCTATTAAAGCAATGCAATTGTAAAAGGTGATACTTAAACCATATTAACAAAAATAACTGCAAGCAAAAGAAAGCAGGTGAAAAACATTCTCTGTTCGACTGAAAGGATGATCACGTGCACACGATTCACTTTAGGCCCAGTAATCTGGAGATCTCTTAAAAGCACCAGGACTGTTGGTGATTTTTATTTTTTTTCAATCTATCAACATCAGTGAGTGAGGATCACTTGTGTCTGATCAACCTCTCATTCGGTATTCACCTGCTGTTTTGTTGCTTGCGCGAACAGTTATCAGTCGTGCCGCTTCTCAATTCTAAGATCATATTTGCACGCATATTGACAAACGGTTTTAAACTAAAATTCTAATCTTTCAGCACGAGGCAGCTCTGACAATTTCAAAATTATTTTCAACAAGCCAAAGTGGCTAGTGGAGCTGTCTGTCTAACCCGCCACAGCTGAAATCTACCCGCATTTGGCGGGCTGGCAGGCGTTAATTTCAAGCCCTGCTTCCATTCAAAATAAAGATAATATCACAGACTTGTAAGGCTCTGCCATCTTCATATCTGTCTGTTCCTGCATTCTCTCATTGCGTGCAGGATTTAACATCATTACGTTCATTTTAATTCACGAAGATCGTTTTTAATTAAAGCGAATTATCTAAACCAAAGAGTAACTCAAATATTATTACCTAATTTTTAAAAGCAATGCGATACTTTAATCGTTACTTGGAAAAGTAATATTATAATGTACATCGTTTTACTTGTAATGTGTTACCCTCAACACCGATTATAATATCAGACCCCCTAGTTTTTTTATCATTTTTTTTTACGTTATTTATTTATTATAATTTTTTTTGGTGATAAAAATTACTAATTTTTGTGGTGATAATTCTCAGAAATTTTCAGACAATTTTAAGATTAAAGAAGAAAAAAAAACCGTATATGGCAGGGAATCGTTTTCTCCATGTTACTGCTAGAAAGGAGTTAAATAAAAAACGTTTATCAATTTTACGCACACCATAATACCAGCCATACATGTAAAACACAACGTCCTTCAATTCGGTCACGTCCAGTAGGGATGTGCGATACCAATATTGTAGTTTCCGATCCGATAGCAAGTATTTCAAGACAAGTATCATCAATATCGATACTTAAATCGGTACTTATCAATACTTACTTGAAATATTTTATAATGATTCTTTTTAATAATGTTTATCACCTTTATTATTATTATTATTAAAACATGATTCTTTTTTACATTTATTAAAATTACAGAACTATAATTGGCTAAACAGCAGCATATATAATGAAAAATAATACACTGCACAACTGAATTTTTTTTCACCTTATTTAAAGGTCAAAGCAGCAGAACTTTGGATTTAATCTTAAATTAAAGTTGCAATATTCATTTGTGCTTTCTGATTTTAATCAGTTTCCAAGTTTTTGTGAAGGAACAACAGAATGATAATTTTATTTTTTAGCTGATTACTTTTATAATAACTCTATGTTTCGTTTACATTCAGTCACGATGTCGACAGCTCCGCTCTTGAGTTTTACAACTTGCGCTGGGTGTGTGTGGCGTCTGTACTACTGTGACGTGAGATAACACTGACCTATCAGGAGAGATACAGCGGAAGAGTATTGTAGTTCCCATTGGTGTTCCCACTTAAGTAAATATTTATATAATATGTGGCGCTATAATTATTTAGATATTTCAAAATCTATAATCACTCAGTAAGAAAACCCCCCCAGAAAAGATCAATACTTTTACTTAAGGATCGATCCTTTTGATACATTCCCAGTATCAAAAATATCAATTCTTCAGGATCGATCCGCCCATCCCTAACGTCCAGCGACCGTCATCCTTGAATCAATCTCCATCATTGTAAGCTGCTTGCTTTTCTGTCTGTTCGGTTGCTCCGTTTGTTAGATGTTTGCTCACACGTTCGTCAAACGAACAAAACGCCCAATTCGCGCCACAAGATGTCTAATCCAAACTTTGCATTGCCTTCACATGTAAATCACTCGTGCTTCATTCACGTCAGCTTACTGCACAGACTGCAAAAGTTATGTAAAACAATAATTTGCAATCTGAAATAAATAGAATTTGATTATATGGTTTGGAATTGGATGTTTTATGAGATATTTTTTTCCAGATTATTTTGCGTTTAATTAAAAATTTTGCAGAATTGCAAAAATTTGCAACTTTGTTAATTTTGCATTGGATTCAGTGATCGCGGAATCACAGAAAACTAGGGGTTCTGTAATATATTTATTTTATTACTATCCGTGGTGGAAAGAATCCTGAAAAATCATACTCAAGTAAAAGCACCATTACTTGGCCAAAAATGTAGTGCAAGTAGAGTAAAAGTATCTGTTGTAAATATTATTAGTATGAGTAAAAAGTAGACCTTTTAGAAGTACTCAAGAGTAGTGAGTAGTGGGTATTACGCTGTAGAAAAGTTGATGCATTTACAGAATGTTAAGTTTACACATCCCTGCACAAACAACATGTAGTGTATTTAGGGATCTTCCTATTTCCGTTCGTTCCCTCCAACCTTCCTTCAATTATTGCTTGTTCTTTCCTTCCTTCCTTCATTCGTTTGTTCCCTCCTTCCTTCATTCACTAGTTCGTTCGTTCATATTTCTGTTCCTTCCTACATTAGGTCCTTTTGTTCATTCATTCGTTTGTTCGTTCCTTCCCTCCTTAGTTTGTTCAGTCCTTCCTTGAATTCTACCTTCATTCGTTTGGTCCTTCCTTCTTTCCTCCCTTCATTTGTTCGCTCATTCTTTCTTCTATATTTTTGTTACTTCCTTCATTAGGTCCTTTGTTTATTCATTTGTTTGTTCCTTCTTTCCTTCCTTAGTTTGTTCAGTCCTTCCTTAAATCTTTCCTTCATTTATTTGTTTCTTCGATCCTTCCATTCCTTGTTCGGTCCTTCCTTTTATTTGGCCCTTCCTTCCATTCTTCATTCGTTCCATTTAGTGATTGTTTAAGGCTGTTTGGTGATTTCAGTCATCATACAGTCGACATCCATCATTTTCAGTGACATGCAGTCTATAAACAGTCTCTGGATCATTGCGTGTAAAGATTTTGAACATCTTCTAGGACATTTTGAATGTTTCCAAAAGGTTTGCTGCATTTATAAAGCACCATGTCTTGAGGTAGTTAAGTATGATGTGATTTACTTTCTATGTGTGATTTCATTAAACAGGAATCACAGGACTGATCTTTCTACTTTAGACAATGACCATAGACAAGAAAGAAATAAAGTAGTGACTGCAGGTTGAAGGAAAGTAGTGGAGTAAAAGTACCGATACTGCACTAAAAATGTACTCAAGGGAAAGTAAAAGTCCACATTTATAAAACTACTCAGTAAATTACAACTCCTGAGAAAAACTGCTTGATTACAGTAGTTTGAGTATTTGTAATTAGTTACTTTACACCACTGATTACTATAGATTTTTTACTAATATCCACCACAAAAGAAGTCAAAATTCTTGCATATTTTGTGTGGTTTAATTTGCTGTTTTTCTGCAGGTTTGTGACTCTTTGTCCAGGTGATGTCTTTTTGACCGGAACTCCTCCAGGTGTGGGAGTGTTCAGAAATCCACCCGTGTTTCTAAAGGTGAGCCCTTCTATAGGAAAATCAGTGTATGTTTCAATATTACTAGGTTTAGCGTCACAACCCACAATCACTGCACCTGGCAGCCTGTTAACACCCGTTTACAGCCTTTCCTCAAACCTTTGTTTAGCTGTGGCGATAAAGACACACTGACACAATGAGAACAGCTGAAACGCACAACAGCAGCTGCAACGACCTCATTGATACTGACGTAATGTCAGGTTTCACACACACACACACACACACAATCAAAGCAAAGAGGCACTGGGTTCAGCATTTAAGCTTTCTAATTAGCATCGACGTTCTGACGTTCATTCAAGTTGATTTGCAGAGGGAATTAGAGGAAGAACAAAATGCTGCAAAGATGTAATTACTGACTTATTGTTCTACTACATCAGCTGTTCTTTCAGCTTTCTCCAGTTTGTAGTGGATTACACTCTTGAACAAGAAACATTCTTAATGGGGAATTCTTCTTCATTGTCTGACTGTCTTTTCTACGTTGTAAAAACGTCTTGCTGCTCTTAATTTTCAACTTTTCTAGTCATCTCAACTAATATCAATCAAACTGACAACAAATATTATGTTAACTTTGCATAACTTCAATAACACTTCAATAAAACTATAAAATAAATACAAAGTAAAAATAATAGTGCCAGCATTTGGCAGAATATAAAAATTTATTACTTAAAATAAAGATCACAATTCTCTTATTATTGTTATTCTTATACATATGGTAAAACAACAACAATATTAGATTTATGTGTCTAGGTCTATGCTAAATTTTGTATAGACTTAGAACAGTGGACAACTATTCATAATTCTGAACTTAATTCTTAATTCTGAATTCTAACCTTAAGGAATATGAATTGTTGAAATGCTGGATTAAGATTGTGCGGTAGGTCGAATTTAGATCACAATTTTTTTTTCGATAAATCATGGAGCCCTACAGAATAACGAAAGAACTGAGGAACCAGAGCACACAGATACAACGCATATTATCAAATAAATAATGTATTGTTTTACAACCAATGATTCACCAGAGCTTTGCCGTTTTAAATAATCTATACTCATCTTTTAGGTCTTTTCTCTTTTTAATTTTATATAAATAAACAAATAGTGAGCTTATTAGCAGTCAATAGCACACCAAACCTCCCCAAAAAAAAAACCCCACTGCTAACACAACTATCAATATAAGTAATCTCTACGTTTTTTGCTCAATAGAAATCTTTCTGATGCCATTCACGCAAACACTGATCTTTATTCAGCAAAGTGCCCAAGGGAAAAGCAACTGCCACGTCATTCACACTAAATATCAGCTTGTTGCAAAATGACCAACATTAATCCTGGGTGATTATATATGCCATTTACACAACCGAGATGTGTTGGGTCCTTTAGAAAACTGTTGCATTTCGACTCATATGAGTAACTTAAAATAAACTAACACTACCCAATTTTGACTGCTCTTTTGGGATTTGCCCGCATACACACACACACACACACACACACACACACACACACACACACACACACAAGTCTCCATGGGTAACAGCGCATTGTTTTCATCACCTGATAAGCTGTTAACAGAGCATATCTCTCTCGGAAACACTGCCTAATTAATGATTTTTTATTTATTTTTTTATATAGTCACTTCTGCTCACCAAGACTGTATTTATTTGATTCAAAACACAGTAAAAAACAAACAAACAATCAAAGCTAATAATAAACAAATATTTGTACCATTTAAATCAATCGATTTCAATTTGAATATATTTTAAGATGTCATTCATTCCTTCTATTTTAAAGCTGATTTTGTAGCATTATTACTCCAATCACGTGATCCTTCAGAAATCATTCTAGTGTTCTGATCTGCTGTTTCAATTAATTTAGATGAATTTCTTTAACAAATAATAAAATCAACATAATAATGGCAGATTTTAGTGTATACTGTTACTTTAGTTCAAATCCATGCTGATCTTTAGATCTTTATATTCGTTAAAGTATTCTGAAAAAAGTCTCTAAACTCTGAATAATGCCCACTCACACAGGTGAGTGGGCTTGACAAACCTACTGTTGAAACACTCTTCTTTCTACATACACAAGACACTTAAACTCCATCTTACAAGGACTCAATAAGGAAACCAATGTTTACTGATGAATTTCCCACAAGTCATGTTGCACTACTTGTTTTCTTCAACCTTAGGATACCTCTTTTGCACATTATTGTCTTATGGAAAGTAATTGTATAGTCTTAGAATATGTGTATAGTTTACGTACTGTATGTACTGAATATGTATAGTCAAGGCCGGATTAACATAAGCCCCAGGGCCCATGGAAGAAGGGGGCCCTTAATTGTCTGAAGAATTAATTTGCGGCACGATGCAGGATTTGCGGTAAATGCATCTTTTTGTGTTGTGCTTTCGCATTTCGATAATGTGAAGTATTCCTTCCGACTCGCTGCTGTTCAAAAACAGTGACACCGCTAAACTATGGCTCAGAGTGACTGTAGTTCGATCAGAGTTTTGAAAAGCCCGGTTTAACCCCCCCTTCCCCCTTCCCAAGGATGTTTACGAATGGGTTATATGCACAGAAGTGTTGTTCAGCCACTGAAATCTCCCGGCGATAGATTGATGTGACTATTTTTAGTCTCATAAGGTACCTTTTACAGCAGTGGTCACCGAACTTGTTCCTTAAGGGCCAGGGTCCTGCAGATTTTAGCTCCAATCCTAATCAAACACACCTGAACAGGCTAATCAAGGTCTTACTAGGTATACTCAAAACATGCCTCAGGTGTGTTGAGGCAAGTTGGAACAAAACCCTGCAGGGATACTGGCCCTCCAGGACCGAGATTGGTGACCCCTGTTTTACAGCATCGATAATTTAGATTTTTATTTAGTTTAACAACAAAACATCAGTGGATAGCGCTATTCCACCTAGCCTACTTTACTGAGCTGAAGTTAGTTTTATATTCATATCACATTGGTTCATTTTTGAACAATGACAACCTGTGACACGCTCCATATATTGTTTACCATGCTACTCTGAATATTCGATCTGGAATAGCATGCAAGTATGGCTTAGTAATAAGTGTAATTCCTGCACGCCACCAGCCAACATTTTTACCACCAGCCGACATGAACTAGTGGGTTGTCTGCTGTCATCTTTACCGTGTGTGTTCGTGTGTCAGGAGGTGTGGCTTTGGACGGCAGGGGAGGGACTGTGTTTCAAAGATATTATGCTAACCGGTTAGCATTTTGGCAGATCACCTAGTGCACCTTTAACTGAACAAGTTAGAAAGCAAACCTTTAAGTTAACAAATTCCACTTTTATAAAAATGACAGTAATAATCCAGAGCAATGAAATATTAGTGCTGGCTTTCAGCAGAGATAAAGAAAAAAAAAAACGCAAACCTGCTATAATTGAGTGACTCAACACTTGGATTTTATATAGAATTTAGGGATTTCTTCTCAGCTAAAGTTTTCAAAGACAAGCCCATTTAATTTATTTATTAAACTTATGCAAATGGGTTTTTTACTTTATTTTGCTAGTTTTGGCAGCCTGTTTTTGAATTGGAATTTTGAATTTGAAGTTCATGTTATGTGATTAATATTGTATGCTTGTACACCTACTTTAGTAAAATAGAAAACATTTATTATAATCAAATCTGAATCAAATAGTGGAAACATTGATAATAATAGCAAATAAAAAAAAGTTACTTTTGTGAGGTGATAAAATAAACAGGGCCCTTGGGTTTACTATGGTCCCAGGGCCCAATATGTTCTTAGGCCCAATCCCAATTCTACCCCTTAGCCCTTCCCCTTACCCCTTCCCCTCGTTTTGCGCGTTCACGTCAAGGGGTAGGGGTGTCCCAATTCTCTTTAGCTTGAAGGGGTAGGGCTAAGGGCAAGGGGTATACACCCCTTCGAACGAAGATTTTTCAGGACCACACTTAAAACGGAGGGGTAAGAAAATTTCCCAGAATGCACCTGCCACAGCGGCAGGATAGCTGAACCCGGAAGTAAGGAGATCCACAAATGAGTTTTTTTTGTCATTATTACGAATTTGTACGACAAATAAACATATGTTTTAATATATTCATAACCGCGCTCGTGTTTTATCGTCATGCTTTTAAAAAAAAACGCAAAAAAAACCCCCCCGCTAAATTTCGTGATCTATAATCCATAATCATAACTCCTGTACAGCAGTCCCACGACATTCTGACACTCGATGACACTGGAATACCCTGTCAGTAATGTCTAGTGGCTGGGCATGAGCTTTGTACAGTGTCTGCTATCATGTTAATGTTGTTTTCGTGTGTTTACATAGATAAATATGGCCACTGCGTAAATACACAGTATAGTTCTGATCTTATTGCCACATTAGATCGTTATGATAACATAATATATGCCTTCAGTGATTTCCTGAAGATAAACACCAAAAAATAACACAACTGGAATAACTACAGCAGTCGTGATCGTCTGATCTCATATGAAGCAAGAGATCGCGATGACATGATGACGTGTGAAGGTGTTGAAGTGCTGTCCCAATTCTTAGGGGTAAGTTTTGAAGCCCTTCCCCTTAACCCTCGGTTGTAAGGTCCAAAGGGAAGAGGTAGGGGTACAAAAATAGAATTGGGATTGGGCTTTAATCTTACCCTGTGTATAGTTAGTAGTAAGTATAGTTAAATGACCGCTTCGGTATGTTAGTTATGTATACGTTTAAAATAGCTCTTACTTCATGTGTTGTGTTCATATTTATGTAGCATTGTGGTCCTGCGAGACATCACATTTCATTCCACCGAATGTCCACACATGCAGCGGAATGACAATAAAGCTCAACTTGACTTGAAGTAAATTAATAAAAATAAGCATTTATTAAAAGGCAAAACCAAATATTAGAACAATTTCTGAAGGATTATGTGACTGGAGTAATGATACTATAAAAAAAAAATCAGCTCAGTGGGTAGCGCTGTCGCCTCACAGCAAGAAGTTCGCTGGTTCGAGTCCCAGCTGGGTCAGTTGGCATTTCTGTGTGGAGTTTGCATGTTCTCCCCGTGTCGGGTAGGTTTCCCCCACAGTCCAAAGACATACGCTATAGGTGAACTGAATAAACTAAATTGGCCAAAGTGTATGTGTGTGAATGAGTGTGTATGGATGTTTCCCAGTACTGGGTTGCAGATGGAATGGCATCCGTTGTGTAAAACATATGCTGGATAAGTTTTCTGTAATTCTGCTGTGGCGACCCCTGATTAATAAAGGAACTAAGCCGAAGGAAAATGAATGAATGAATAAATTAGAATAAATTAAAACGTTATTATTAAATGGTAAATGCATTTCAGAATTGCTTTTTTTTGGTGAGCAAGAGATGTAAAAAAAAAATAATAAAAAAAATAAACTTTTAATATAACACACAAACACACACGAAAGTATATTCCATCTCTGTCCCATTAAAGAACATTGATTGTTTCTCTGTAAAAAAATACAGCCAATTTCCAGTGAATTCATTCTCAAGAGAATAGTGAAATCTTTCTCCTAAGGAGGCAGATATTATTTTAAGATTTTTTCCTATTGATTCCCTGATATAATTGCTGTGATATTGAAGGTCAGTGTATTGTATAATTGTATAATGAAGTGATTTTAATGATGTTTTTCCAGAAAGGAGATGTCGTGGAGTGTCAGATTGATGAGATCGGATCGATACGCAACACGGTCGTGTAACAGCGAGATCTTCTACATTGACTGAAGTGCCACTGCTGTATCCTTATCTAATTATTTGAGACATAAAACATGGATTTTTTTTCTTTCTCTTTTTAGCTGGAGGACATGAAATAAACATGCTCTGGCTCACTTCTAAAACAAAAACTTTCTATAATGCAGCATTTTATTCTTTATTTTATATTCTTCTGCCTGTCACTGAATCAGCACACATGTATTTTTCATATACTTCATGTGGTTTGTCGAACTGAAGTTTTCATGCAGAACATTAGAGAATGTGTCATTATTTTTTCCAGTAGAGGGCATTACTGAGCCATGCACGGTTTAGCTGGTGTTATTCTAGTTCATCTTTATCACTTCTCAGCTTGAAATACAGTAGATTGTGTGCTAAATTACACTGATACTCAATCATGACATACTGGATTATAATGGAAAATCTATCAAATGTGATTTTTAAGCTGATTAAAAATGAATCAATTTATAATGTCATTTTATTTTTTTGTCATTCTCTGTGACTGTAATCCTGAAAACAGAAACTGGCTGTTCAAAATGTCTGTGGTCTGTAATTGCAATCTACAGTTACACTAAAATTATTGAAAACAGGAAATGTTACCTTTTTTCTTTGAGACTCAGTCACATTGAAGGACAAGTAGCATTTTGATCTTTTCTACCATATTTTAGGGTTATTCAAGATGTTAAAATGTTATAAATGTTAATTAAAAAGACTTACTAAGCTAGTCACAAAGCAAATATATTATTTTAAGTTTATAGTAAGTCTAAAATAATATAAAAGAAAAGACAGTATATACAGTTGAAGTCAAAATTATTAGCCCCCCTGAATTATTATTTTTTTTCCCCCAATTTTTTTTTAAGGGCAAGAGTTTTTTCCGACACGTCTCTAATTATAATAGTTTTTATAACTCATTTCTAATCATTGATTTATTTTATCTTTGTGATAATGACAGTAAATAATATTTGACTAGATATTCTTCAAGACACTTCTATACAGCTTATTACAGCTCATTTAAAGGCTTACCTATGTTAATTAGGTTAACTAAACAGGTTAGTGCAATTAGGCAAGTTATTTTATAACGATGGTTTGTTCTGTAGAATATCGGGAAAAAAAATGTTTAAAGGGGCTACTCATTTTGACCTTAAAATGGTTTTAAAAAATAAAAATAAAGACTGCTTTTATTCTCCAGAAGAAAAAATATTATCAGACCTACTGTGACAATTTCCTTGCTCTGTTAAACATCATTTGGGAAATATTTAAAAAAGAGAAATAATTTTACAGGGGATTTAATAACTTTGATTTCAACTGCATGTATGTGTGTGTGTGTGTGTGTGTGTGTGTGTGTGTGTGTGTTTGTATGTATATGTATATATATATATATATATATGTATATATATATATATATATATATAAACAAATATATAAATATATTAATGACAATGACAAAACTTTAAACAGTTAATAATAGAAATAAATAAATGTAACAGAAAATCTATAAAAAAATGACTGGAAATGATTTTTGAGCTTTTGTTTTGTTTCTGTTCTAAATATATCAGTAATCTTAAATAAAGCTTAAGCTCAAACACTTAAAGTTTGCTTGTTTTTTTTCTGAAAACAAACAGCACTTTTTTTATCTACCAAATGTTTCTTGATTTAATGATTTTTAGATATTTGGGCTAGATACAAGATAAAACATCTAACGGACTGTTTTTGTATTAAAGTGTATATTTAGAAAATTAAATAAACTACAAGCCTTTCTCAAAACTAAAATATAAGGTAACACTTTATTATAACTACACGCTATGAATCATCTATTAAGCATTAGCAAATAGTGAATTCATTATTTGTTAAGCATTAACTCTGCATTAATAAACGTTAGTAAGGAGTTTATACCTGCAGCTACAAATGCTCTATTCTTGACTTATAAGTACATTTATAATTTGCTTAATAATTGTACTTTCATCATTGTTACTGATTATCATGACTAAATGAAGTATCACATTATTTACAAACCATTTGTATTTAAGAGTAGTTGGTGGTTTTTAACTTCATTCAGAACGAGTTAGTAAACGATTAATAAACTATTAAAATAAAAACTTATATATTGCATTATTCAGGTATATAGTAATGGTTACTACGTATGTATGTTAATAAATGCTTTATTAACTCAACTTCATCCAGTTTTGTGACCTGATCTAAAGTGAGGACTATTCATGCTTTATAAATCCCTTATAAATGTTTATTAAAGGCTTAATATCAAATGAACAATACATCTTTGCAAACCTGTCTAAATAATAAAATCACTGTAAAGTTTAAACACTGCTGAATAACAGGAGTGTAAAATACTACATAAAATTGGATTAAAAAAACAACATGATTTAACAATACATTATGATACAGCATTTTAAAGTTATTTAGCGATGTTTAAACTGTACAGTCATTTTATTTTAGATAAGGTTGCAAAGATTTATTTTTCATTTGATACAGTTTCATTTGTGTACAGTTGAAGTCAGAATTATTAGCTGTTTAGAATAAAACTGAGCCTTTAATAATCATTTATAAGGGATTTATAAAGCATGAATAGTCCTCACTTTAGATCAGGTCACAAAACTGCAGGAAGTTGACTTAATAAAGCATTTATTAACATACAAATTAACCATCAATATATGCCTGAATAATGCAATATATAAATGTTGATTTGAATAGTTTAATAATAGTTTACTAACTCATTCTGAATGATCTTAAAAACCACCAACTACTCTTAAACACAAATGGTTTGTAAATAATGTGATACTTAATTTAGTCATGAAAAATTAATCCTTTAAGTATGAAAACATAATTATTAAGCAGATTATAAATGTACTTATAAGTCAAGAATAGAGCATTTGTAGTTGTATTTTATAAACTGCTTACTAACGCCTATTAATGCAGAGTTAATGCTTAACAAATAATGAATTCACTATTTGCTAATGCTTAATAGATGATTCATAGCGTGTAGTTATTATAAAGTGTTACCAAATAAAACACTGTATTGTTGTGAACAGTGCTTTTATAGTCAATTATAGGTCATTGTCAGGTAAACGAACGACTCAAATCTGAAGACATGCCAGAAGAGGTGAGCGGAGCTAAAACACCAGGTAAACAATGAAGGATTATTTTCTCCTTCTTAGTAGCGCTGCATTGTACAGTAGATTTCTGGTTATGACTTGTATGTAGTTGTGTGATCAACGTTTGGGCTAGTTGTAGATATGTTTGGAAGCATCTCGTAACATTATAATGTTATTTTGGCAAACTGAACGAAATGACTCAAAAAATTATTTGTTAATCTCGAAGGTCCGAGTCAGTAAAATGATACGAACTTCCCATCACTACTAGAAAATGCATTTTGCTCATCATTACATAGTCTAAAAATAATAATAATAATACAAAATAACTTTAAATCATTTGAAGAAATGTAATGAAGATATTGATTCTAGTGGAAAGTATTAATCAAGTGAGCACAGCAACCGTTATTTCTCAAGCTGCCTTGTTTCTGGTTAATCGATCTATTCTTCCACCTTCTCCGGTACCAGTATATATACAGTATACTGTATATGTGTATTGGTCGATTCTCTGCGTGCCTCTAGAGATCTCACTCAGCACTTTTTTAGCAGAAGTCATTCGTCTGTCAGTCTTTCTGTCTCAGACGAGCACTTTCAAGGCAGCTCGCTCAGTATTAGGATTCACAAGAGTGATGTTCCTGTGTAAATGCACATTTAAAGCGCTTCTCGTGTTGCACGGACGGCTGTTTATATATATGAGTCCGTCAGGTGATGGTGTGTATATATAGCGCTGAAGTCATTAGCGATGAGTGATGGTGGCCTGACCCTCGCGCCGATCACGTCTCCGTCACATTCGTCATGATTATTACATATCAATAGTACAGTTAGAGAAAACCGCCCCACACACACATTCTTGACGCTGAGGAATTATTTTGCATTTATCAGTTTAGTGTTCATTTCCATGCGTTTCTGATCTTTAACTCGCCGTTTTATTTATTGCTAAAAGTCTCGGGGTCAAAGATGTGGGGGAGGGTTTGCAATCATCAATATGATAAAATGGTTATACAGGTTTATTTATTTATTTATTTAAGCTGTGCAGTAGATTGTATGTTTTAAGTGAACGACATTAAAAAAAAATGTTTTGTTCATTAAGAATTGCATTAAAATCTCATTCAGAGTAACAAAAACATTAATAAAGACCACAGTGCAGCTCCAAAATATGAATTATAGTGGCTTGAGAAAGCCAACATACAGATATTTTATTTAAATGCCCCGTGAAGTGCTTTGACTTGAGCTGTTTATTCAAAAATCTATGTTTCAATGTTCAAAATCTATTTCTTTATAATTCTGATTTATACGGATTTGACATTTCCTCTCTCACTTAAATCATAAAACACTATACATCTCAATAGAGCATGTGATGATGTCAAACTCGCAGCTCGGGCTTTCATGAACGTTGCAAGCACAAAAGTCTGAACTGAAACTTACAATTAGAAAGGAATGATTTTTAGAATCATCATCTACTTCTCTTAGGACGTGGCATAATTCTGTATTTTCATATTTATTATATAAGCATTTAACATATGTTTAAATGTACATTAAATATTGATCTAAGGGTTTTTATCTTACAATTTATATTTTAGAGAATGTGTTTAATCTTAAGTTGTTTTTTTTTTTTAATGCAATGCCTGTAGGACTCATTTTGAAATATTTAGCTCGCTTTTTCAAAACTCTTCTGTCAGCTTTCATTTGACAGTTAATTTCACGCCCTAAACACACTCAAACTACCAAAACAGTCCTGTCATTTTTCAGTAATAACAACAATCACTTTTACAGCTAAAACAGGATTACATATAAAACACTAACTACAGGCAGCATTATATGTTTTCTTCTATAGAATATTGGTCCATTAGTAGATGTTAGTAAATAAAATTAATAACATTAAGTATGAATGATCTTGTAAAGCATATATTAATCATATTTTAACATTAAGCAATGCATTATTAAATCCTAAAGTTGGGCTTTGTTAACATTCTATTTAATGCACTGTGAGTTAACATGAACTAACACTATTTAACTTAAAGAACATTAACTAATGTTAACAAAGATGAGTAAAAGACAGTAATAAATGTATTACAAATTATGATAGTGAAAGCATTTACTTACATTAACAAACAAGTGTTACCCAGACAACAATTTTACACTGCTACTGTTTTAAATCCACTGTAAAACATTACATGGTCCATGATTTCATTATAGTACAACATTATACCAGCTACATGTAATCATTATGACAATTCTGTCAATTTTAGTAGATTTGTGATATATTTGAATATGCCATATTGTAGATATATGCAAATTTTCTATCTTATTTAGCTTAGTATTAGGTTTAAAGTGTAGATTGTGTAATGGTGTATATGTGGCCTGTAAGGACACAGATTTTGGTCGTGATTGTGTCAAAGTGAGAAAATAATTAATGTAGTTTTAATGTAAAAATGTTATCACTGAATGTTTTTTGTGCCAAGGTAATCATCAACAGTTTAGCCCACAATAACTTATAATTATATCACTAAAACATAGTGAATTTGGTCTTAGCAATTTTTGTAAAAACTAATGTGTCACGGTTTATGGGTTTGTGTGTTCATCTGTATGTTATGTGTCATGCCTTGTGTGTTGTCGTGTGCGAGGGTGTGTGTTTGTTTACCTTTTTGTGTTGACAGCGTGCTTTCCAATCAGCTGACTTTATCAGCTGACATAATTATCCTCCAGCTGATTCTTGTCATACTGGGTATATATTTCAGCACGTGGTTACTACCGGTTATCAGTCCGTTGTTTGTCCTTGTTCCTGTCTGTTGTCTCTCAGGTGTCTTTGCAGTTTGTTCGTCGGTTTACGTCTTCTTTTGGGCCAGTGAGTCTCTTTCTGCTGAATATATACCCAGTATGACAAGAATCAGCTGGAGGATAATTATGTCAGCTGATAAAGTCAGCTGATTGGAAAGCATGCTGTCAACACAAAAAAGTAAACAAACACACACCCTCACACACGACAACACACAAGGCATGACACATAACATACAGAAAGAACACACAAACCCATAAACGGTGACACTAATGTATCAAAACAAGCACACACACACAGTTAAAGTTAGAATTATTAGCCCCCTAAGTTTGTTTTATTTTTAAAGATCATTTTAACGTCAATATAATATTAGCCCCCTTTTGCTATATGTATTTATGATTGTCTACAGAACAAACTATCATTTTACAATGCCTAATTACCCTAACTTGCTTTAACCTAGTTGAGCCTTTAAATTGGCCTTCAAGCTGAATACTAGTGTTAAAAACATTGAGTAAAACATTATGTACTATTATCATGGCAAAGATTAAAGAAATAATTTATAAGAAAAGAGTTATTAAAATTATTACGTTAAGAAATGTGTTGAAAAAAAAATCTCTTTGTTAAACAAAAACCATACAGAAGGGCTAATAATTCAGGAGGGCTAATAATTCTGATTTCAACTGTTTGTATGCATGAATGTGTTTTTTATCTAAAATGTTTTTAAAAACTACATATATAATTTGATCTATGGTCCTTTATGAATTTATTTCATCTTTTTGAATTACTGCACAACAAATATGATCATCTTGGCTCCATGTCTCTAGAAACAGTGAAGCAGTGGTTTTAACAGTAATAGTGTTCAGCACTCTAAAGCAAGCATAAAGTGCACAGGAAGGGAAATAAGCATAATGTGCACAGGAAGGGAAATATACGTTATTATTCATCTTAATGTTTTAGGTAATAAAGCTGAGCGTTCATATATTCAAATGTAGTGCTGCATGGCAAATAAATCAAACCACGAAAGAAACACTGCAACTGAGTCAATTATCCGAAACTTTTGTACTGAACCGAGCCCACTACATAGTCATTGCAGTTAAACGAAAGATTAATAATAAACAAAAAACAACTCAATGCAAAAAAATAAGCCCATCCTTTTTTGGTGTTTAGCAGAACTTTATGAACACAGAGCATTATGTGCGCTGAAAATAAAACCATTGGATCAACTTAAAACAATTACTTTCACTAAATGAGTTTAAAACTATAAAGAATTCAAGCTATTACTAAAAAACTACTAAATTAAGTTGAAAAACTAAATTTGAGTTGGCGCAACAAGTAATTTGTTGAAGTTTTCACTTTTAACAGCGTAACAATTATCTGAATAATATAATAAATAAAATATATAGGCTTCCAACAATGGAAAGCACCCTCAGCAGCACACAACGCTGCAGTAATAAACTGCTAGGCAAAATCTATGTAAAAACAAACCTACCCCAAAAAAATAAACATGGGTAATAAATGATTCACCCAATGGCGAGGAAGTGAACAGTAATGTCAGAATCACCTTCTGTTCTCATTCCCAACTGACTCCTCTTTGAGTCTTGCACTTTTCTTCTTCAGTTAAACATGAACTGTTTGAAAAACTGCACGAGTTTCTCTTTGTAAGCGCCCTGCGAGAAGAGCGGATTGACGTCGAGATACACATCTCCCCTCTGCCTGTCCTCAATCAGCACCTGGAGCGCAGGAAAAAGACGTGTTGTTTAGTCCCCAGAGGCCGGATTAACTGTCCTTTATTACCACACCCGCTACATTTCCTTACACTTCACCGTCTGTGGTTTATCTTGCCTCGTGCTTTTATTTACAGCTTCTCTAGATGAAAATGTGTGTGTGTGTGGTAAATCAGGATGTATAAAATCACTTACCCCGAGATCAATGAAGGTACGAAGAGCCATTTTCACCAAGTCGATAGATGAGCTCTCTAAAGAAGATTCATAAAGACATATCAAATATACAGCAGCGCAGAGTGGTCGCGTGACCCTTGAGTATTGTTTAATAATGCTGGATGCCCAATCTGATCAGCAGACACTCGCTTATAAAACATCAAGGCTTCGGTGGAGTTAGATTACACAGCAGTGATTCAGAAGTCTGTTAAAAAGCAGCGAGATTAATAATACATTATAGATAACGCATGGAGCTGTCAGCATCTGTTATATGTAGGGGCGTGTTTAACAGTTAAAGACTTTCTTTTATGCTATATCTATCAAAGATCCTGAAGAGGAGAGATGCTGAAATCTGCTTCGACAACAGAAAGTGTTCTCTGAAGCTGGGGTCACACTAGGGCTGCACAATGGATCACAAAATCATTGTTATTGCGATAGTAGTATATGCAATATACGCATCACAGACATGCATGATAAATTACCTTTAATTTATATGCTGCATGCATTGGTGATGTAAAACTGACCAATCAGATGGGACTTTACTGTCTTTGTTCCCACCTCCCGAGTAGCTGCTGTTCTACTATTGGTTAGAGAGGCCCAAATGTGAACCCAAACACTAATGGCGAGAGTCAAGACGATAGAGGAAAAACAGCCAATCAGATTCAGAATATCTGCTTATTGTAAAGACTAAAGCCTCATTCACACGATGAGGAACTTTGTAGCTGCCTGTGGCTCTGGGTGGCAACCTACTGCAAACGCAGGTCTGTGTAGGAAACTACAACCGGCCTCTGAGCGAGCTGAGAGAGTATCATGCGAGCTCTACTGGTGCTCGTGTTGGCTGTTGCTCAAGAAAGTCGCTCTTCATTTGCATATGTATAAAGGATTCTCAACTGTCACACGCTCGGCACGCCAACCTGGTCGCCAACAGTCACTATCACTTGCGTAGACAGAGGTTGCCAGAAGTCTCTCCAGCCTGATTTATCATGTCGCCTGGTGACACATCGCGCACCTCATGAAACAGATGAGGCTTTTATACTTAACGCATTCGCCGTTGTGATATTATTTTTAAAAAAAATGGCAGGGGGCGGTCAAAAGAAGCCCACTGTAAAATCAGACTGATAAACAGAGAAGTAGGAAGTTTCCAGAACTACGCCATATCATTAACTAATATCGTTCAAGATTTTTAAACTAATTATTTTTATAAATTATTTTAATGATAATTTTTTTTTATAACCATTCAAGTTTTTTTTTTAAAAACCTAACTTTGTTGAATCTCTTGCGTTTGTTCATATCTCGGACAGTTCTACCTTTTAAAGTTTATTAAAATATTGATGACAACAGAATACTGGTTGCTCTAAAAAAAAAAAAAATAAATAAATATATATATATATATATATATATGGAAAGAATAAACCCTTATCCCCAATGAAGCCTAGAAAAACAGGGAATCAGTATATTGTTAACCGATAGGTTCAAATATTCTTTTCCAGTTATCAAAGAAATTATTTGTTACTTCATTTTAGTTTTGTAACTATTAAATTAAAACCTATGAATGGTGGAAAAACATATTCTATATTCTTAAAACCACCTGGGTCTCCAGTTTTGCCATGGCCTCGCTTTTTGGTTTTAACAAACTTCTAAACTTCTTAACAAAAACGTTCCCCCTTTTCCACTGTTGCAGTTTCTAACAAGAATTATTGGGCATCTAGTTATTCCTATTATCACACATTAACGGATCATAAAGATGTCCGTACAGTCGTACCCGTTTCAAACAAAATCTCCTCAAAAATGATTCATATTCAACTCAAATTAAATGCGGCATAGCGTCAACTGTTTGCTCGAGTCTCAAAAAAATTTAGTGTGTTCTGCAAGCCGAAATCATGTCACATGCACCCAAAGCAAACCTCCGAACACTGCGAACACAGAGATGACATCACATTCGCCGCGCGCACTCAATCGAACTAGTGGATGCGTTGAGTATAACCAGGCTTCACTCTCTGTTGAAATGAACAGTCGCTTGCCGCTTTGCCGTTGTGAGTCAGATATATCCAGCTGCAGACCCACACACGTTTCAGGCACACACGATCTAGGCAAACCATATATGGTAACTAACTCCTTAGGTGCATTATTACCACTAGAGTATTTCACAAATATGTTGATCGAGACCGCCCGTGCTACGATTGCCATTCATTAGACTGTGAACAGTTTAGCATTTCCCCTTTGAGTCATTATTTCATTATTATATCGTAATGATCATTTTAACATCTCTGCAGTTTCTGAACACAAATTATGCAAATAAAAATAATTGGTTAACATAAAAGACTAATTGTCTAATTGTAGGATTAAGTGTAATAAACTAATTCAGGATCTTAATATTATCATAGTTGGTTAAAATAGTTCTGTTGTAAAATTCATTCAGTCCTTAATTTTCTTTTCGGCTTAGTCCCTTCATTAATCTGGGGTCGCCACAGCGGAATCCAGCATATGTTTTACGCAGCAATTGCCCTTCCAGCTGCAACCCATCTCTGGGAAACATCCATACACACTCATTCACACTCATACACTACGGACAATAGCTTACCTAATTCACCTATACCGCATATCTTTTGGACTTGTGGGGGATATCGGAACACCTGGAGGAAACCCACACCAACACGGGGAGAACATGCAAACTCCACACAGAAACGCCAACTGACAAAGCCAAGACTTGAACCAGCGACCTTCTTGCTGTGAGGCGAACGTGCTACCCACAACACCACCATGGCGCCTTGTTGTAAAATATAAAAAACGAACAATGTGTCACATTAAAATGAATTATTATAGTTAATATGTATTTGTACATTTTAGATAAAAAACCTAATGTCTTAAGTGTGTGTGATATTTATTTTTGAAATATTTTTCAGACCATTTATACAAAACTATTATCATACATTATCAAACATTATCATAATCATTATCTGACATTTTTTTATCCATTACATCTCGAATACAAGTGTCAAAATTGACCAGAATAATCTCATTAAGATTAAAACTAAATAAATAAATTCAAATCTTCACAAGACACACAAGATCTGGCCAAATGGACATCTATAAAATCACTTTAATCACAGATTTTCAAATTAAAAGCTGGATAAAAACAGCTCAACACTATAAAGGTTCCAAATCACTGATTAAGTCATCTTCCAATTGCCACGTAATAGTATTAAAATTTCTGAGAGATTCATTTTTTTTTCCGGCATAGTCCCTTTATTGATCAGGGGTCGCCACAGTGGAATGCACCCCAAAATTATCCATGTTTTATGCAGTGGATATCCTTCCAGCCACAACCCAACACTTAAAAAAATACCCATACACTCTTGCATTCACACACTACGGCCAATTTAGCTTATTCAATTCACCTATACCACATGTCTTTGGACTGTGGGGAAACCGGAGCACCCGGAGGAAACCCACTGGAACATGGGGAGACATGCAAACTCCATGCCAACCACCTGGGGCTTGATCCAGTGAGCAATCGTGCTACCCACTGCGCCCCCGAGACACCCTGTCAGAGAGATCGCAGTTTCAAATTTCAAATTACATGAAAGCATTGTTAACCAATTGACTTTCCAGTTTGTCCAAATTAAAACAACAAAAACTACTGTGATGTTGCAAAGAAACCGATTTACATCTGTAGCTGATGTTTTCCAAGAAAAATATATAAAGAAATAAAGCCACTAGAGCCATGCGGTCAGAAGATACAGTGCAGCATACTACATATCCACAGCCAATAAAGTCAGAATAAAATCTTGAGTCCTCAAAGGATGGAAGAAAGAAAGAAAGTCTGGTGAAATCGATCTAAACTGCTGGTCAAGGAGGCTGATGTGAATAACACAGCTCAAAGATCCACCAAACTGAAGAAAGACAACCGGCTGGCCAAGAAAAGAGTGAAGAGAAAGAGAAGAGAAAGCTCCCACACCATCTACCAAAGCGCCACAGCAGGAACCCGACACAGCGGCGGCCCAAAACTCCAACCCAGAAACAACGGTGGGACTTGGATCACAAACAAATCCAGATTGCGAGATTTGAGCTGAAGTTTGAAGTGTGATTCACGAACATGCCCAGAATCAAAGGCGCTGAACGTCAATAAAACAAGTGCAATGTCTCAGTCAGAGTTGAGTTTCCAGCTTGGTGGATATGGTATTACAATACATTTAAAAATTCATTTCAATCACTCTTTCATGAACACCAGATTTAAGGCGTTTTTGAAAGCACTGTTAACGTCAAGCTTAGCATTTCACTTCATATTTATACCAAAAATGTCAGAGAAATGATGTTTTAAAAGTCATTTTTTAACGTAGAAATTTAAGTAAAATGTAGTTTTTAAACTGTCATCTTCAAAGATCTTTAATAAAAGTTGTTGAAATCAATACTATATTACTATTCAAATGCGTTTTCTGAAACATTGATAAAATGTGCATTAATTGTAATATATTTACGAATCAAGAATGTTTTTGGTTCTGTTTTTGACAGCAGCATAGTCCATCTTTATTTTGATGGTCCCTATTGCACATTTTGTTGACTAAAAGTTGCATTGCAATTACATGCAAATTACTTCTCATTTGAGAATTAGTAGACTGTCTGCTTAATATCTGCTGATATTGCTCTTTGGACAACGCTTAAACAAAATTTAAGACCTCGTAAAAACGTGACTAAGACTTTTTAATACCCTTTAAATGCCTTTTTAATACCTTTTAATTTTCTCATAATTGATTTATCAACTTTGAATACTTTTTAAGACCCTGCGGACACCCTGATAATATAATTAATGTGAACATTGTATTTCCCACATTTTGCTTATTTCCCTTTAAATTAATTTACGCTTGACATGTAGTTAATAGTGAATGGCACCAATACTTTCAAACAAAATACAAGCTATTCCAATTTCATTCAAATTATGTAATTTAGCAAGTGCATGTGGAACTTTGACAATGCTATTTTGATTTTGCACCGATGATGAAGTTTTAAAGCATAGGAAACAAAACAACATCTAGTTCCGCAGAGAAATCCAACCACTTCTTTGAAGCACACAGTGTTGCAAAAGCGCAAAGAAAAATGTCATGTCTTGATTTGGTTTATCCTCGCCAAGGTCAAGAAGCGTTCATGGGGGATCAGATTTGATGTCTGACAGCTCCTGTCAAGTTTCTGTCTGATCTGTTTAAAGTTGTTTTTTGCTGTTCTTGTTGTTTTTATTACATTAAATATTATATATACATACACACAAAAAATAATTTATTTATATATATATATATATAGAGAGAGAGAGAGAGAGAGAGAGAGAGAGAGAGAGAGAGAGAGAGAGA